>CAXKVW010000199.1:0-385358 GCA_964058825.1 Carex arenaria
TAGTGTAGTACCCAAGTTTGGTAACTGCAAAACATCATCCTTTTAAAAAATTAAAAGCATATCCCACTAAGCAGGTTAGTACAAAAAACCAACATCTCATGCATTTTGATCAGCATTATCGATAAGTAGACTGAAGAATCCAAATCAGGTGAATTGATAAAAAAATTGGTTGAATCGGATCAGTCAGATTTTTTTTTTTTGTCAAAATTTTGATTTGTATTAAAAAAAGTAGGAAAAATTGGTAAAGCAAATAATTTGTCAACAAATTATGTTTAGACAAAAATATTATACACAAATAATCCATTAATATAATATGTAGTACAAGCATTAGAACTGGTACATACTTTTTTACTGCCAGAAAATAAAGCTTGATTTGTACAAAAAAAAATAGAAAAAAAATTAATTTGTGAATTGATAAAAAAATAATAGCGTTTAGTGCAAGTATTTCAAATGCAATGCATGCTTAAATCAAACACTAACTCATGTGCTTGGTATGATATTCAAGTTCATCATGTATTCTGGCATCTTGAACGGCCAGCTGTTAGTTATTGCCAACGAAAGGTTGATGAAACTGCAATTAATCTGTGCCAAGAAATACGTTGATGATATGTACATGCATGGTTAATTATTTTTTGTTGTTGTAATGTTGGGGAAACGAAAATAAAATATAATTAATAACTGCATTGCATCTGGTTCAACAGATGTATAATTCAAAACAAAAGTTATGACCGTCAATCAAAAGCTATTGAAAAACAATTTGCCATTAATTATATTTAATAACTAAATATCAAAGAACTCATGAATATTATTATTTTTTTTAAAGAAAAGATTAGTTTGTTTTGAAGAAAATGAGACAGGATTCAGGCCCTGTCATCATTGAATTAAAGTAATAATAATAATAATAATAATAATAATAATAATAATAATAATAATAATAATAATAATAATAATAATAATAATAATAATGATGATGATGATGATAATGATGATGATGATGAGATGATGATGATGATGATGATGATGATAATTGAAACAAAAACAGATTTCTTTTGAAAAAAAATCGCACAGATTCGAAAGCAACAATGAATGAAATAAATAAAAAATAATTTGTCTGTTCATATACCGGGTTGCATAAAAGCTCCATACGTTTTAATTTTTCGGGAGCAAAGGATGACATTGTTTAGGCTTTTGTAGAATTATAAATGCATATATATATAGATGGCACAAACCTCTGATAAATGAATATATATAGATGGCACAAACCTCTTCAGAAAAAAGTTCAATTGAAGAAAAAATATGTTTAATTTTAATATAATGTAAATGAAATTAGTTTATTGTTTCAGAAAAGAAGTTGTACATATTATGGTATTGATGGTTTAAGATTGGTATTTCGTTCTTCTAATGATCTCCTAAAAGCGGTTAAGATAGCATGTGTGGACAGATAGTGATAGAAATAATAAAATCGTAACATGTTTTGTACTTAGAACCCAAACAATTTAGAAACTATAAATTCAAATAAATAGCAAACGTAATTTAAATCTTATAGTTCTGGAGTGACGACATCGTTAAGCAGAACTGTAAATATTGATCATCAATGGTTTCCTCAGACGTGATGATGGAGACTTTAGATTTTTTTTTTCTTTAACTTCTTTATTTACTTTTTATATATGGACAAAGTTTTCAGGATGGAGTGCGTCCAAATATAATAGAATAAATATTTAATAACTCTGAAGTAATTCTTGGGACCAAAATATTTTATAAAATAGCAATCTGAAGTTTTTCATCAAAAATTACTCATGTCTTTTTTATTAATTCTATAAATAAAATTAATGCACAATAATAACATAATAACATAGGCTACATAATTAAATAAAAACTAACAGATAGTACTAGATTTGGCCGAGTACCAGTAGGTATGCATGCATGCACCATCTAATAAGCTGGTTCATTAATTGGTATCCTCAAGACTGGTATAGTACTGTTCTAGCTTCAATGAGTAGAGTTGGAGTTGGAAAAGAAAAGGAAAAATAATAGATTTAAAGTAAGTAGTGGATGGATAATGGCTGTGTTAATTAAGCTTTCATCCTTACTCATCCAATCTATCAACAATAGGGCTGTTAAAAAAGCTCGTAGCTCGTGGCTCGCTCGTGACTCACATCTGGTTCGATCGGTAACAGCACGTTCGATAGTGGACCGAGTTGTTAACGAGCTGGCTCGCCAACAGCTCGGGCCAAAATTAATGAGCTGAGCTAAGGTCTAGCTCACTCGCCACCTTGCGAGCTAGATTGGCTAGGTATCAATTTGTGAATTTGTATGAATTTGTATGTATTTTATACTGTCAAGCTTGGTCCAGCTCGGTTCAGCTCGGTCTAGCTCGGTCCATAAAGGTTTGTAAAATTTATTTTTTTCTTAAAACAAGGTCCAACCAAACCCAGTGAGCTAGCTCGTGGCTCGTCACGAGGTTGAGCTGAGATTTTAGCTTGCGAGCTGTTAACGAGCTGGTTCGCTAATAGCTCGGTCCAGAATTAACGAGTTGAGCTAAGGCCCAGCTCGGCCCGAGCCAGCTCATTTACAACCCTAATCAACAATTCCGGCCACTTACGCTTGCTTTAAAGATAGATAATTATTATAAAAAAATAAATAAAGACATCTACTTTGAGTGCAAATACGGTCGCTGTTGAAGAAAATGATATTTCTGCGTTGGTCAAAGTCCACGAAGGTTATCTTCACTAACCTAGGGTTTGCATTCTTTTTCTCTTCCTTAAAAATGTAACCAACTGTTATCTATAGACAAAATATTAAATATATAAAATATTTCACAAATTTTGTGAATAATATGGATAATGTTTTGCAGCAATTTATTTTGGCCTTGAAGTCTAAAAATATAATTTTATGTCTAATTAGTCAATTACTTCTATTCATATTTCATCTTAATTTATTAAGATTTACAATTTCTTGGAACATATTGACTAATAATACAACAATATTTAGTAATTAATTTTGTGAACCAACCCTTCGGTCTAGTTAGGGGCGGACCCATGTTAATTTGGGGGGGGGGGGGGGGGGGGGGGGGGGGCAGCTGCCCGCCCCCCTGGATTTTGAGTTTTAGTGGAGTTTGGGACGTTTCGATCGACTCTAACCCCCTCTGAAATTTTTTTTGCCCCTCTCTGAATGTTTGATTTGTAATTCGGATTAAATTTAAGGTTAAAATTAAAATAAATTTCATGAATTTTGATTGGTAATTAGAATTATAGGTTAAAATATCATAAATTACAAGTCAGAGTATTGAAAAGTATAAATTAAAACATTGTTTTTTTATCGAGTACCGAATTAGTTAATGGATTTAAATCCGATTCGATATTTTTTTGTCCTCCTGACGAAAATCCTGAATCTGCCCCTGCGTCTAGTGACTATGAGTACTCCATGAGTGGAGGACAGGGGTTCTTCCAATTATAACTCTGTCCCTACCGTACTTCAGCTTAGTTGTTTCCACCGCCTGTCCATGGTTGAGTCCTGAGATTTGACAGTAGACTTGAAAAGTCACCTACACACGCTTTACGCCCAATCATTCAATTGATCAGAAATTAAAATTGGAAACGAATATAAACAATATATGATCTGTTGACCCCGTTTACATGCATGAACGACCTTGAATCAACTGGTTTATTTTTTTTTATTTCTCTGCAATCAACTTGTTTATTTTTTATTTCTTGAGAAAAGAAAAACTTGCTTTCTCTTTTATAAATTTTTTTTATTCTTGGATACCCTAAATGTTTTTTCTTTCATGTACATGTTTAGATAGTTGGCATTCAACCTTTTTATTTCTTAGCCTTCATAAAACGTTTGTGCTTCTTCACCCATATAATTTTCTATATATTTAGTTTAGAATTGACATTGATATTTTTGAAATTCAATACCTCTTCCAGCGGAATGCGTATCCTCTGCGTTAACTCAAAAGGAAATCTTTTGAGTTAATAAATCTCAACCGTCTGATTTTAAACGTATGCCAATTAGGCTCATGCCTATAATATATGGGATCTTTTAATATTAGTGTAGATCTAGTTCGCACGAATCTTAAAACATATCGGATGGTTGAGATCCATTAACTCAAAAAATTCATTTAGAAAATACAGTTCCAAATGTACAGATCACTCAGTGAAATGCTGAGATGTATGGTATTAGATCTCCACTAAATCCATTCTATATGAAGCTATCAGTTATACATATTATAGTTTGAATGAGGTGTTATAATGTGGAATTCTACCTACGTACGTACCAGACCTTCCGTAAGAACAAAAAATAAAAACAGAAATCATAATATGCTTATGGTTAATGAAACCAGGGCTGGACCCTGATTGCTTTCTCAAAAAAAGAAATCATAATATGCAAATACCACACAAGTTTTATCTCAATAAGTTGTTCTTTGGTTGTGAAAATTATGAACTTATATATTGAGATAAAATGAAAATCAAGATCGGAAAGCTGGCTTTTTTTTATAAAAAAAATAAATAAATAAAAGCCGGCTATTCACTTTGTGGGTTCTAAACGGATTTGAATATAAAAGCATATTAGAAAATGAACGTAACGTATATTTGAATCAACACTAATTGTAACATTAATTACCAATAAGTATTAAGTAATAATTAATTAGTGGATATTATATAAATAGTTAGGTGGGTTATCACTTCTAACTAACAATAAAAAATAAGTATTTTAAGTGCAAGTGCACTAACGAATTAATTATGCATTTCCTAAAAGTCATCTCATGCCATCTCATTATTACTCGTTACGTGTATCGAAATTTATCCACAATAGATATTACACTCTATATATTTACCTTTCACCGGGCCATAGTCCATATCCTTTCCAATTAAAGAAACCAAACAAAAAGAATACATATCCATTGATGTCTATTGTAAACTTGCTGTCGTTGTTCCTCTTCTCTTGCATCTCTTATATGTTATCTACTAAAGATGATGAAATCATGCTTCTCAAAATGAAGAAGCAACTGGGTGATCCCAACATTATCCGTACCCAGGTAAAAGAGTTCGAATACTGTGAGGCCGGATTTAATAAACCGCCAAACTCCTCCTTAGTGTATATAGCATGTACCAGCAACGGTCGTGTAAGCAGTCTCATAATCCAAAATTTAGAGTTCTCTGTACCATTTCCAGATGCCATTTGCAGCTTAACTGAGCTAGCTTCCCTTGAGATCTATAATTGTACCGGGCTTCATGGTCCGATTCCTTCCTGCATTAATAAACTTGTCAATCTTCAATCCCTTGTTATAACCAACACCTCTCTCTCTGGTTCTTTGCCTAGTTTTTTCAAGAATACCAATCTCATTCGCATTACTCTATCAAGCAACCACCTATCTGGTACAATTCCACCATCTCTCTCTACCTTACCAAACTTACATTTATTGGATCTTTCTTCAAATTACCTCTGTGGAGAGATACCTAAGGGAGGTAACATGGAGCGATTCAATGCTGCAAACTTTGCGAACAATACATGTCTTTGTGGGAACCCACTGCCAACATGCTTCAATTCAACACATACATCTACACTTGCACCTCTATCCAGCACACTGTTTGATTCGGCACTTGTAATTGACATTAGATTCATTAATGCCATGTAATTGACATAGGTAGCAGCAATCAAAGGAAATAAATCTGCTGCGATTCTTGGGAATCACAGGGTCCCTACTTTTCCAGATCAAACCATTCATTTTTTGAAATGTACGAATCTCAAAGCAGTTTATTTTTATGTACGAATCTCGAAACAAATGAATGGTTTGATTTGAACAAACAGGGACCTGCAATTCCCAATCACAGCAGATTTGTTTCCAGCAGCAAAATTTGGCCTAGATAAAATCAATAAGTCGTAACATCCTAGAGCTAAAGGGCATGTGTGGTTACAGTGTTTTAATATTCAATTTTTATGTGGTATGCGGTATGCGAAAGGCTACCATATACCGTATATATGATATGCGACTGCATATTCGAATTTACATATGCGGATTTTTAAAATGAGAATTCATATTAATTTGTATGCAAACTAAGGAAGTGTCTAATAAATGATTGATTTTACATCAGAAGCCGAATATGCAATAGAATATGCGGAACCGAATACCGAATATTCGGCTGAATATGCGACATAATATTTGAAACCATATATTAGACCGAATACTTATTTTCTATGTGGATTCCAACCGAATATGAATATTCGGCCGAGTAAACCGAATTTTAAAACATTGTGTGGTCATGGTGTAAGGGTGGTGTAAGCCTCTTATTTTATACTAAAGTTGTCAAATTAGGTGTAAAAATAGAAGAAATTTTACACAGGAGTTTGAAATGTGTTGGACGGTTTGACCCCATCCATATTTAAATAAAAAATAAAAGAAATTTGATGGGTTATGACAGAATATGTTAAACCACTTCTCTAGACGGATTTAAGTTGCTCCATATTTATTCCGCTTGTATAGCCAATGTGATCAGCATAGATTAATTTTTCAATTTCTCTCTTATAGGCCGATTATTTTTCACCTGACTTGTGTTGTCAAACAAAGTGTAAAATAGAAAGAATAAGATGAAGTAGACAGTACATGTTTTTGTGGGAACCCACTGCCACCACGCTTCAAATTCGTCATCCGCACAGACACCTGTAGCCACCACACTGTAATTAAGTACTTCTTTCATGTATACTTATCCAACAATTAGTCAAATATTCTCATGTGATGTTCCTTTGATGTATATTATTGTAATTTCTGTGCTATAACAAGTGCGATATGCATTTTGTGATCATAATGTTATCTGTGATTTTTTTTGTTAAATTTGTGACATATGTCAAATAGTTCATTTTTGCAGTCTTTTAAGCATACAGGAAAGAAAATAAATTGAATTATAACAAAAGAAAACAAACAAACAAAATAAAATAATGGCCAAAATGCGAGAAAACTGACATTGACTTGGCAAGTAAGATTTCTTTTTGTTTGAATAATGGAATACAAAGCAAAATTGTTTATACAAGTAAGAAGAATGTACCCGCTCATGTCTGCAATGCGAACAGGTAACTACAATAGTATGAACTATATATGAAGTTTATTTCACTATGTAAAGTAATTAAAGTATATAATATTTTTGGTAATCAGCATGTTATCCAAGAGGTTAGTTTGTACTTGGACCCGGCAATAAATTAATTATAGGCCCATGGAATGGACACGCTTCTATATACATGGGCTTAATGCAGTAGAAATGTCACATGAACATGGGCTTAAAGACTGATTGTACAAAACAAAGGGGGGAGTTGGGGGAATATCATATACCTAGGATACACTAAAGAGATGTTTGTTCTTGTGATCCAGTACGGCCTCAGCTTTCATCCAGATGCTCGGTCATCCTTTCTCGGGGTAAAAAAAGCTCGTAGCTCGTGGCTCGCATCTGACTCGCTCGCTAACAACTTGTTCGTTATTGGACTGAGCTGTTAACGAGCTAGCTCGCTATTAGCTCGGTCCAGAATTAACGAGTTTGAGCTGGGGCCTAGATTGCTCGCGAGTTAGCTCGGCTAGACATCAATTTGTGAATTTGTATGCATTTTATACTGTTAAACTCAGTCCAGCTCAGTTCAGCTCGGTCCAACTCGGTCAAAAAATATTTATAAAATTTAGTTTCTTCTTAAAACAAGGTCCAGCCAGACCCAGTGAGCCAGCTCGGGCTGGCTCGCTACGAGTTTGAGCTGAAGTTTTAGCTCGAAAGTCCTAGGTCCAGCTCGCTCGGTCCAGACTCGGCCCAAAATAAACGAGGTGAGCTAAGGCCCAGCTCGGTCTAAGCCGGCTCGTTTACAGCCCTAACCATTTCAAATGGAAACTGTGGCCCTGCTACATGCTGTTCAGGCCGCTACTGAACTGAAACTATCAGAGTACCTTTTTTGTGGATTCTGAGATGCTGATAAAGACCCTCCATGCACCAGATGCCCTTTTATACGCGGACTGGCAAGCCTACTCAGAACTCATGCAACTCACGAACCTACTGATCACCCAAACAAACTACAAATGCGTCTATATACCACGAGAAGAGATTTATCTGGCCCATAAGCATACTAATTTGGCGCGACTCAGTCGTTTTGATTATAGCAGATGCACCTATCCACTCTTCTCAGCACAATAGTCCTCAGCTTCTGCCTTACGGTTACAGAATTCTAATTCCAATAATTGCTGCTACCATGAAAATGCAGCTGTCCTGTACGTACTTTATGTTCTTTTTCTTAAACTCTGTTTAGTTTGCCAGTAGCTGGGACGTCAAAGACTTTGTTCAATGCTCTGTATGAGCCTCTGTACCTCACTTTCAATCAATATCACTTGCCTAAGGGCTTCTCACCAAAAAAAAAAAATAAAAAAAAATGAGGTGTTTGGTTACTATACACTTCGGGTATGTTTGGATGCACAAGAATAGCCACTGTTTTCGGAATAGCATTGCTATTCGGAACAGGGTGCATCCAAACGACTTTAGAGCTATTCGGAATAGCTACTGTTTTTAGAATAGCGCTATTCTTATAAAAACATGGAATAGCATTTGTTCATTTCAATATTAATACTAATCTAATATTTAAACTAATATTATATTACATTTAATATTTAAATTAATATTATATTGTATTATATTTAATCTAATATTTTATTTAATACTAATATAATATTTAAAATAATATTATGTTACATTTTAATATTTAAATTAATATTATATTATATTATATTTAATCTAATACTTTATTTAATACTAATCTAATGTTTAAAATAATATTATATTACATTTAATAATTAAATTAATATTATATTGTATTATATTTAAACTAATATTTTATTCAATACTAATATAATATTTAAAATAATATTATATTATATTTAATCTAATATTTTATTTAATACTAATCTAATTTTTAAATTAATATTATATTACATTAATATTTAAACTAATATTATATTATATTTAATATTTAAAATAATATTATATTACATTTAATATTTAAACTAATATTATATTATATTTAATCTAATATTTTATTTAATACTAATCTAATTTTTAAATTAATATTATATTACATTAATATTTAAACTAATATTATATTATATTTAATCTAATATTATATTATATTTAATCTAATATTTTATTAATACTAATCTAATATTTAAAATAATATTATATTTTATTTAATAATTAAATTAATATTACATTACATTAATCTAATATTTTATTTAATACTAATCTAATATTTAAAATAATATTATATTCCATTTAATAATTAAATTAATATTACATTGTATTATATTTAAACTAATATTTTATTCAATAGTAATCTAATATTTAAAATAATATTATATTACATTTAATCTAATATTTTATTTAATACTAATCTAATTTTTAAATTAATATTATATTACATTAATATTTAAACTAATATTATATTACATTTAATATTTAAAATAATATTATATTACATTTAATATTTAAAATAATATTATATTACATTTAATATTTAAAGTAATATTATATTATGTTTAATCTAAAATTATATTATATTTAATCTAATATTTTATTAATACTAATCTAATATTTAAAATAATATTATATTATATTTAATATTTAAAGTAATATTATATTATATTTAATATTTAAACTAATATTATAATATTTTATTTAATACTAATCTAATATTTAAAATAATATTATATTACATTTAATATTTGAATTAATATTATATTGTATTATATTTAAACTTACACATAAATTATTAAACAGTAGCTATTCCCTCCAAACCCTATTCCAAATATGCAATCCAAACAACTTTTTCACTGTTCTGAATAGCACTGTTCTTAAACAGTAGCTATTCTTATTTACTATTCTAAACAGTAGCTATTCTAGCTATTCTTGAGTGCATCCAAACGTACCCTTCAGAGGTGTAAAACATGAGTAAGTTTAAGTTAGATTATTTGTCTAAACAGATTAATTTATTTCACAGTTACTATATATATAGGACCGGTTGTCATAGATTGAGAATTTTATTTTTTAGAATTTTCTCATTTCATGTCAATCAATTTAAGCCATAACTCAAACTATCAAATATGATGTAAATAAAAGATTAAGATAAACATAGTCACAATAAAAAAAAAAACGTAGATAAATTTTAATAAATATAAACAGAATGTTACTCTTGCATATGTAGAATCTGTTACAGTTGAAGAACCCGCTCAAAAACTCATATTAAGTTAATAACCGAAAGAAAAATTCCCAAACCGTGAACCCCTCTTAATTATCTAAACCAGTTACAATCATCAATTAATAAAGAAAGTCAACAAAACAAAAATTATTGGCTGATTCTTTTTGTCTAGCTCGGCTGATCTAATCATCTAACTTCAATTCTATTCACAAAAACTTGCACAGTGAAGAATATGCAGTAATCGGACATAAAAAAAAATATCGGAAAAGAGGAAAGAATCCAGTATTTTCGAAATATAAGTAGAACAGAACAATTTATCCCGTCCCTACGGACGGGATAAATTATCACGTCCCTAAAAATGATGATTCCAAACTTAAACTTACAATTAACTAATCCAAATGAATCACAAAAAGAAAAAAAAAAAAATATTACGGACAGTTTGGATAGTCCCGTCCCTGACCAAAAAAAAATAAACCAAAAGAAAAAGAAGACAGACAGTAGGAACCAGTCCGTTCCTGGGATGAAAGACACCATCCCGGGCTGTAAATAAGGGTGCGAACGGGAATACTCAGCTTAATTCAAACCGAGATGGACTAGATTTGTTTCTATTCGCGCCATTACGGGCCGACAGTTGACACGTGCTTGTATCATCTGTTAAGAGTGTACAAGACCTAATTAAAAGAACAAAAGATAGATGCCTCCGTTGCATGGCATGACACCAAAAAAGCAACAGTTGTGAATTGCAAATGATTTTGAGAACAACTCACAGGGACGGACTAGTTCCTACCGTCTCTATTTTATTTTTCTTTTTTTGTTTAGGTACGGGATCATTCATATTATTCGTGATATATATTTTTTCGTTTGGGTTAGTTAGAGGTAAGTTTAAGTTCAGGATCATCATTAGAAGAGATGTGATAATTTATCCCGTCTGTAGGGATGGGATAAAATTGTCCCATTCTATTTATATTTCAAAAAAAACTAAATTTTATCTTCTTTTTGATATTTTTTTTTATTTAATTTTGATTATTAAAAATTTCGGCATTTCCTTTCTATTTTTGATTTTTGATTAACAAGAGTTAATAAAGTATAAATTATATAAATTTTCGTTGTGTATTATTTTCATAATATTTATAGAATTTTACTTTCAATTATATAAAAAAAGGATAATTATATCTTTCCCCGCTTAACCATCTCCCATTATATCCACTGGATAAAAACCGTTAATCACGCTAAACGACAAAAAAACGCGTTAATCGTGCAAAAAAAATGCGGATCATAAAACCGTCCGATAGTATTCATTCAGAATACAAATGTATTCATCCTAAGACAAAAAAAATATTCAACTAAGGTCTGCACATTAAAAAAAAAAAAATTGGACACATCACTCATCATCTTTTATATTTTTTAGTGGTCGTTTGTTTTTTTCCGTTCAATCTAACCAATATTTCTGATGATCTGTAAGAAATTTTTCAAATCTAAAACCACGAACATCTTCTATATAATTTTCTCTTTTAAATGAGATCCATGATGACATACTTTCGAGTTATCGGTTACACAAGTATTTATCATCGTCATGCAAGTATTCATATATCATCGAACAAGTATTCATCCTGGTTGTGTAAGTATTCATCCTTAGGATTCGCCTAGTTGTCCTGCTAATCAATATCTGTGCTTGTAATACTCTTGATACATATTTACACTTATACGGCGAAGATAAATACTTGCTCGATGAGAGATGAATACTTGCATGACGAGGATGAATACTTGTGCAACCGACAACTCGAAAGTATGTCATCATAGATCTCATTTGAAAGAGAAAATTATGTAGAAGACATTCGTAGTTTTAGATTTGTAAAATTCCTTACAGTTCGTCAAAAATATTAGTTAAATTGAACGAAGAAAAAACAAACCACCTCTAAAAACGTGTCAAAGATGGGTGAGTGATGTGATTTTTTTTAAATACTTGATATCTTATGATGAATACTTGATGTACTACAGATGAATACTTGATGTATTATAGATGAATACTTGCATGCGACAGTTGTAAAATCTTTCAAATATTAGGCGGTCCCTAAATATTAAGTGGTCTCCCAGTTAGTTAGTAGTTACTCAGATAGTTATTGACTATGGGACAAAATGGGGGATTGATTAGCGGGACAGTTAGGCAGATCATAAAGATGAATACTTACACAATGATGATGAATACTTGCTCGATGAGGTATGAATACTTGCATGACGAGGATGAATACTTGTGCAACCGACAACTCGAAAGTATGTCATCATGGATCTCATTTTGAAAGAGAAAATTATGTAGAAGACATCCATTGTTTTAGATTTGCAAAATTCCTTACAGATTGTCAGAAATATTAGTTAGATTGAACGGAGAAAAAACAAATCACCTCTAAAAAGTGTAAAAGATGGGTGAGTAATGTGCAGACCATAGTTGAATACTTTTTGGTCTCAAGATGAATACATTTGTCTTTTTGAATGAATACTACCGGACAATTTTATGGTCCACAGTATTTTTGCGAGATTTGACCGTTTTACCCCTTTTTTGTCGTTTAGCGTGATTAACGATTTTTATCTGGAGGACGAAACGAGGGACGTTTCAGGGGGAACAGCTAGGCGAACCCTATAAAAAACATATTTAAGTATAACTTTATTGAAAATTAATCTTTATGTAGATCGGCCTCTCTGATGATATTGTGACACATTGTTGTCAATAATTTAAAAAAAAAAAAAAAAGGCATTAAAGTGCCCATTTCATATTAAAACAAAGGTTTAGTTACATATTACATCACTGTTCACATCGACTAAAAACACAAAATGGATGCGAAAATAAAGCAAAATATGTATGCCTGTCATTTGAGCAACCACCAAAACACAGTGATAGTAAAGAATAAAAGTATCACTAAAACTATATTTAGGGTAATGTAATTAGATCATATATTTGGATCTACACAAAAGATGAGTCTCATATTTCTTCAAGCTACTGGAGTCCAGCCTTCCAAACGCTCCAGTGACTCTGCTGCGTTGTCACTGCCTTGATATGGCACCAACTGGTTGTCATTAGGATCCCAAGCACGCAGTGGTATAGCATCCAAGTCATCCGGCAGGTAATCGTATGCTGCAGTCTTGATCTTCTTATCCATGTGTCCTGGCCAATATTCAAACACAGACAAAATAAGCATAATTAGTGATCTTGTTGTTTTGAAAGCAGTTTTTTGAAAAATTGTTTCATTACAGTGTTTCTACAGTGTCCAACAAAAGGCACTATATACAATTAAAAAAGTTTGTTGGTGTGTGTTGTCTAAAGTGGTAGAAAAGGAAAATATATGACAGCACTTAGTCCATTGTGTAAATTCCTGTTGACATCTTCCTAACTAAAACCAGAGCTGCTTGGTCACCTTACACTGAAGAAACAGATGAGTCAGAGTTTTAGTTTTTTTGCAAAATTGACATGTAGTAATTCCTTTCTAGCCCCTTTTCTGTAAATTTTTCTTGGTAAGGATTTTATTATGACATAACTGCCACATCAATATTTTGATCTTAGGTGGAATTAGTAAAGTCCACCATATATTGTATTTATTAGTGTTAATGCCCCTAAAAGTAAGTGTTTGATATATGGACTAAATTGTAAATTGTCCAAATGCTGTCCATCTCCAAGCAACCTTGTCAACTAAATGTGTAGAACTACAAGAACTTATAATTGCTAATAATGTTGTCCAATCTAACAATAGGATTACATTTAAGTGTCTTCTAAATTTAATAACAGCTCCTTGAGAATTAATAGTTCAAGTAATATTAATATTAGGTATAGAGCATATATTGTATAATTGTGGGAACCTAGTTGCTAATATATAATTGTCAAACCACAAGAAATGCCAAAAAAATAATTTGGATTGTTGTCCTGGTTCAAATGTTGAACTCAGATATCCTAAAGGATCTAATTTGATGACATCTTTCCAAAATGGAGAAAAGGGAATGGTTGTCGGATATCGATAATAGTTATATGATATCACAGTTTTCCATAGCCCATTATAAGAGGAATCATATAATTTTCACCACCATTTTAATAATAATGCAATGTTCATATTAGATAGGTCAAGAATTCCTAAACCATCATGTCTCTTAAGTAAGCAAGTCTTTGTCCAATTAACTAAAAAATATTTTTCCTGTCCTTACCAGATCCTTGCCAAAAAAAAACCTACTCCTAATTGAGTCAATTCTGTGAATAATTGTCTTAGGTGCCCTATATAGTGACAAAGTATATAATGGTATAGATGAGAGGACAGCGTTAACTAAAGTTAACCGACCACCTAGTGACAATAATTGACATTTCCATTGTTGTAATCTACTTTTTATTTTTATCCACTAAAAAGTGACAATCACTCATATTAAGTTTTTGATCTTTAAGAGGTAGTCCTAAGTACTTACATGGGAACTTGCCAATCTTACACTGAAATGTATTAGCAAATGGTGCACCGTTAGTATTGATTGGGTATAATTTAGTTTTGAGCAAGTTCATTGTGATCCCAGATAATGCTTCAAAGCAAATCATGGCCCACCAAGCAGATTCCACATTTTGATGTGTGGCTTTGAGGAATATAATCGTATCGTCCGCGTAATGGCAATTAGTAATTGCCCCATTATTAATATAAGTTGGCCCTAAGCCTACCAGTGTGTTGTGTTGCCTACCTTTAGAAAATATCTTACTTAACGTATCCACAGCTAAAATGAACAAAAACAGTGAGAGAGGGTCACCTTGCCAAACACCTCTCTTACAAAAAAAAAATATGGTGTTAAATCCCCATTAAAGTTAACACACGATTGAGAGCTATAAAGCCAATCTGTCATCCAGTGGCTCCACTTCTCCCCAAACCCTCTACTATGCAATATTTCTAAAATGTATTCCCAACTAATTTTATCGTAAGCTTTTTCAAAATTGTCTTTTATAACTACCCCTGATTCTGAGCTAGTGTAACAGTGATGAATAAGCTCTTAACTAAGAGCGACATTATCTAAGATGTACCTATTTTTTAGAAATGTTGATTGGCTAATATCAATAATCCTACTCATAATGTTATTCAATCTATTAGTAAGAATTTTTAATATAATCTTAAAACTACAATTAACTAAGCTTATTGGTCGATGTTTGCTTATTAAGGAAGCATCTTTCTCTTTAGGAATAAGGCATATAATGGACTTATTGAGTTTAGTCAGATCAAGCTCATGATTATGGAATTTGGAATACAACAACATGATATCAGCTTTAATGACTTCTCAAAATGTTTGGTAAAACAAGAAGGAGAAAGCCATCTGGACCTGGTGCTCCTTGAGCAGACGAGGCAAAGATGGCTTCTTTTATTTCTTGTTCAGTGATATTGGCAATTAAACTAATTCTATCAGTTTCAGTAATAATCCTCAGGATCCCAAAAGTTAGAATCTAGGTGTGCATATTTGTGTCCAGGATCCCAAGTAGTACTGTTTATAAAAATCTAAGGTATGTTTTTTCATGTCGCCTAGTTGTTAATAAAATTATACGATTATTAAAACAAAAATATAACTTTGTACATATTAATTGGATATGAATCAAAGTAAATTATGTATGACAAAGATTTAAAAAAAAAAAAAAAAAAAACAAGTCATGCTTCTATTCTTTGAATTGATCATTTCATATTTTTATTTTTCTATGCCAATGAAGTTAGAATGCATTAACAAATTGATCATTTTAAAGTTTGAAATTGAGTTTGGCCACACAATACCGTACTAGAAAACTAGAAAGAAAAAAAATTATCAACTTATTTTAACGCTGTAAATTCTAAACAGTGATAAAGCAATAAATTATTGGTTTCTAAACTTTGTAAAACAATGATAAAGCGATACAAAAGTCGAATATTTTAGTTTTCTTAGAATGGTAGTTCATTCAAAGCTTCTTTTGATAAGAACCAAGTAAGAAGTTTCCCTGTTCTTTGATGAGAACCAAGTAGGAAGCTTCCCTCCTTAGTGGACAAAGAAAAAGGATAGGCGAGACAAATTCAAATCGTACTCGAATTTGAGTTTCTGTAGAACAAATATAAACTGCAATTTTGAGCCAAATTGACTCGGTATCTAGGGACAGAGTCAAAATTTTAAATTATTTAGGAATGGAGCTAAATTTTCAAGTTATGGGTGTTTTAAAAAAAAAAAAAGTTATGAATGTCAAACGTAAATGAGAGTTAATCATATAAAAAAAATTTATTGCAAATGAGAGTCATTTTACACTATCTATAATAATTTACTATAAATTACATAGAAAATAAGTTACAAATAAAATTTTTGAAACAAAAAATGAGGGTCAATTGACCCGAAATTTTTATTAATCGAAATAAAATAAAAAAATACCGAAAAAGATGATAGAATTCATATTATTTCGAAATATAAGTAGAACGTAACAAATTATCCCGTCTCTACGGACGGGATAATTTATTCCGTCCTGTTAATACTAATTCCGTTCCAAATTTACTGTTAACTAATTCAAATTAAGCAGTAAAAAAAAATTATAAAAAACGGTATGAATAATTCCATCCGTGAGGCTTCTTCTGAACTTCAAGGCTGTCGCGAAGAAGCTTACCCTTCAAAGGCTGCCTTCTTCGTCTTCCGTTGATTAAATCATAAAAGAAACATAGATTGACTTCAAAAGAAGCTCACAAAAAGCATAGTGGGCCCCGCTAGAAACAAAGATTGACTTCAAAAGAAACTCGCAAAAAGTATAGTGGGCCTTGCTAGAAACAAAGCTGAAATTTCGCTTCCATGGGTTGCATAATTATTTTTCTTTTGCATAAGCCCTTCCTGAGCCTTGAAGTTCAAAGAAGACGAAGCCTCATCAATACCGTCTCTCATATTTTTTTTTATTGCTTAATTTAAATTAGTTAATAATAAATTTAGAACGAAATTAGCATTAATAGAAACAGAATAAATTATCTTATCCATAGAAACAGAATAATTTATTCCGTTCTATTTATATTTCAAAATAATCTAAATTATATTCTTTTTTTATTTTATTTTATTTTATTTCGATTGATAAAAATTTCGGAAGGAAATGCGTATCCGCAATTTGCCACATCGGACAAGTCAGACGGACATTTTCAACATAATCGTTTTTTTTTTTATAATTTGTAGTTGCTACCTGCTAACAGTGAAGGGCTGCAAACGAATCGAATCAAATTGAACTTACCTCAGTTTGACTTTGATTTAAATTAATTTCGAACTTAGTTTGGTTTGAATTAATTTCGAATCGATTTTTTTACGAACTCAATTTCAAATCTTTTACGAATTTTTTTACAACAAAAAAGAGTGATCGTAGTCGTCAAGAGCGAGATGTGAAAGTCATTTAAGATTTCAAAATTGAGATTAAGGGTAACGACTTATGAGTTAACTTATGGCTGAGCGGCTTTATATTTTAACTTTTAAGTTATCAGCGAATATAAGTCATCAGTGAAAATTAACAATTCACATTACTTTGAGATTCGAACTAGAATAGTTTGCGAACCTATTTCGAATGAATCATGTACAGTTTGAGTTTGGTTTGAATTAATTTCAAACTATTTCGAATCGAATTTTTTACAAACTTTTTCGAATCGAATTCGAATCAAATCACGAACTACTAATTTTTTGTGCAGCCCTGTACCAGCCTACCAAGGAAACATTTCCAACATAATCATTTTATAAACAGGGGCTTAGAAAATTCTAAGGAAACACGACACTAATTAATTGAAGCAAACAGCTTTTATAAAACCCCAATTAAGTAAACCCTTCCATTTGTCAAATTTCTTCGTCTGAGAAAACATCCGGAGAGAGGCGGCACTACTTTCCACCGCCATGGACGCGATGATTATACCACAGACAAGGTTGCTCTACTTCGAAGACATGTGGGCCATACAGTCTAGCGCCACCGTGCTCTCTATCCAGGTCCTCCCTCTTCTCTCTTTCTCTCCAGTTTTGGGTCTTGTTCTTAACTTACATTTTTAATAAATTGACAAATAAGATCAAGTTGGTTGTGAAATTGAGATTATGTTTGGTGTATCGAAACAAAAAGGGTTCACAGATTACGCTCAGACCCCCAATTGAGGTTTATGGTGTTTGCTCAAATTAAACAGCAGAAAAGAGAGCAAATTACAAGTTAGAGTAATGGGGTATATATATATATTAATTTCTTTGATTTCATTGTTAGCATTTTTATGGGGTTTAAGCCCCAAAATGTGGAAAGTTAAAGCTTCATTCTTTGTGTAATGTTTTAAATTGGTGCTATCTGACAAGCTTTGTTCTTTGATCTCACAGCTAATAAGTTAAAACCCAACTTCTCTTAGTAACATTTCAATAGATAAGCTAATAAATTTTCTCGTTTGGTGTACTAGCTAGGAAATAATTGATAAAATGAGGCCTTATATTATTTGTTTTAGCTCTAATACTTAGAATACTTTCTTGATTATACAATCTTTGGTGTTTAATTTACTTTGTTGCCGTGTTTAATAAACCTCATAATGCTAGATTTTCATGTTGTGATATTGTACTATTGTAAGTGTGAAACATTGGCTAATGTCTTTACTACAAAACTTTACTAAATAAATTTTAAACTTTTGTTCTCTAAAAAGAAGGATGGGACCCGCCAAGCAGTGATTCTTGATGCGACAATATTCCATCCACAAGGTGGGGGCCAACCAGCTGATACTGGAGTTATTGTTTCGAATGAAGGTGATGCGGATGGAGAAGTTAGATTTTTAGTTGAAGATGTCAGATCAAAAGATGGTGTGGTAAGAAATTTATATTTTATTATCTATCATTCAAGTTCAGTAATGCGAATCCGCAGTTTATTTTTTATTTTATTTTTTTTGAGTTTGAGGAAGCAAATCTACATATTGATTTATTTAGGTTTCTTGCTGGACTGTTCCTTGTGTTTACCTATAGATTGAGGTTTCATTAGTGTTTAATAAGAAGCCAGACGAACAACATTTTATTAGGGTTATACATGTGAACAGTGCATTATATGATTATTTTTTTCATACTTGTACTATTTGTTTAGGTTTTTCATTATGGTAAATTTGAAGGAATTCAAGATCTGTCCAGGTCTAATTTCGGAGGAGGAAAGCAAGTTAACTTGCATGTAAACGAAGAGAGGCGCAACCTCAATTCCCGGTACACAACCGTTGTATTCTAAAATTACTAATAAGAATTCAAAACTTGCTCTTAATTTTTGTTTCCTGATCCAACAACTTATAATTAATTAAGGTTGCACTCAGCTGGTCATTTGTTGGATATATGCATGAGAACTGTCGGCCTCGGTCATCTTGAATCCGGCAAAGGATACCATTTTCCGGATGGGTACGCCTTATTTTATCATTTTTAGAATTGAGGCTTTGGTACTATGCATAGTGCAGATCGGTTCCTACTATGGATCCATATCTCCGTTTTCAAGGACCAAACAGTCGATCCAAACCGCTCAATATGATAGCTGGTTGCACAGCCATGTGGAACAAAGCCCAAACATTCTCCATATGAAAATGTAAATGGAGATCCAATTTTACATTTTTTTTTTAGAATTTCTTAACTATTTTTTCAAATAGGTAAAAAATCACTATTTTTGGATGGTTAAAAAATATATAGATCATGTGATTTTGTACCTACAACAACAACCAAACCTTTAGTTCCAAGCAAGTTGGGGTAGGCTAGTGATTTTATACTTATCTGGAAAATAGTTAAAAAAAATAAAATAAAATAAATGTAAAGTTTTGTCTCTGAGGACTTTTTTATTCTGAGATCATTTTGAACAGTTCAGATCAATCGTTTGACCTTTGTAAACAAAGATATTGATCCATAGAAATTTGCAAAGTACTGTAGCCTTGGTCTTTTGAATTTGATTGCAAAAATAGAAAACCGATTTTAAAATGTTGTACCTACTGTTTTTCTTCATTTCTAGACCTTTTGTGGAGTACAAAGGGACAATACCACAAGATCAGTTAGAAAGCAAGAAATATGAGTTGAATAAAGAGGCAGATGCACTTATTTCTGTGGGTGGTAAGGTGAGGCTGATTAATATTTTTCTTATTTAAATCATGTAAAATGAGTGACTTCTATCAATATGTGCATAGAGAACCTATAATTTGTGATTTGCAAAATAATAACTATACATATCATTAGTTCTTTCTGGCAAAGTTTTTTTTTTTTTTGAAAGATAGCCTTTCCACCTTATTTAATATTCCAATTCAATGTATTTATAAACCCATTTACCTCAAAACAGCGTCAATGCAACTGATATCCTCCTATCCTCTTGTTAAGCACATTTTATTCTCATTTCTATAAAACCCCAACCTAAGCACATGTTTCATGTGAAGAAAATTGTGATTTTGCTCAATAAAGAAGGGCTTATTATCCAAATGAAAAAGGGTTATAGAAAAAGAAAAATATGCTTTATGTCTCTCATTGTCTTCTAGAAAGTCGGGTGTTTTTAACATACCAAGGATCTGTTATATCTGCAATTTTTTACCCCTGATGATTTTTTACATTGGAAACAGGTATCTGCGTCTATATTACCATACGAGGTGGCGACTGAATGGTGTGGTGGTGCTCTTCCCAATTACATTTCACGGGTATGTTCAAAATTAAATTGTTTATTGTACTACTATAACAACTGAATGTTATTATAAGATTTATGGAATGATAAAAACAGGATAGCACACCAAGAATATAATCAACTTAGTACAAATGATACAATCTGATGATTATAAGATTTATGGAATGATAAAACAGGATAGCACACCAAGAATAGTGAAGTTTGGTGAGTACGAGGGCTGCCCCTGTGGTGGGACCCATGTTTCTGATATTTCTGTTGTTGGCAGTTTGAAGGTAATTCCACATTTCTGTGAAACTCAAGTTGTTTATATTTTTATTTTATTCTTAGTGTCAGAATTTATGGGTATGTTTTAAAAGGATTCAAATGTCTTCACTTTTTGTGCATTTTTGTTCCTCTATCATGCCTCCATTTTTCAATTTTCTAATTATAATAATTATAAATTTATATGCCAGAATGAAACCGTTAGATATTGTCTATATTATTTTCTCTGTATGTACATAAAAAATGATTACTTTTCAGTTTTTATTTTTGGAAGCTCTAATATGATCTTCTTTTCTCATTTTCTCATTCTTTTTACTTGTTTGTTTTTGCTTTAGGTGACTCAGATACGAACAAAGAAAGGTGTAACCAAGGTGTCCTATAGCATCGACCCGTGATGGTTCTCATTTCATCAACTACACAAAAATTTATGTCATTATATGCAAAATACAATGCATTGTTAGGTGAAAATTAAATACAGATAGGCTAGTTGTCTATGATATGGTGAATAAGTTGCTCTGATTTATATCTCCTGCCATTTTTCTGTACTTATTTCATGTAATCATTTGAATGTACTAGTTATAGTTTAGCTAATAGTACTGCTTGCTTCAAAAGGTCAAATTTTTGTGCATGTTCTATTATGTGTATATGGAATATGGATATATATTCGTGAGGCTGATAATGTCGATATAAAGTAAAAGGTAAAGAAAAAAAATTAAAAAAATGCAGAAACAACACAGATTTCAGCAAATCAAGTACACAAGCTAAAAAAAATAGTAGTCTGAGACTGTCTGAGAAAAGGAGTTAAAAAATCAAAAGTCATACCGCTGCTCTGCTATATCCAAGACTAAAGGTGTAATAGTCTAATAGACCAAACTTACATGGTGCCATTGAAGAAAAGGGAAGTAATAAGCAAGCAAGCTTGCGACCCAACAATGAATGATAAACAAGAAAATTAAAAAAAAATAATAATTATTTTGATTTCCTACCACTAAATAATTCTTGTCAAGAAATTATTTGAAGTCATAAAACTAAATAGGCATGTAAAAAAATCACACTCACTGAACACATCATGGTATGTCACAACTTAACATCATACGACAAGTGTGCCGGTTACATATCGTGACTAGTCATGTGTTGTAACCACCTTCAACATACAAAATGACCTGATCCCAACCCGAGAAACAACACAACCAAATGTGATAATTAACAAAATCAACATAATGTGCCATGCCTTGTGTCGAGACCAAACATGACTACACGTAACTAATGTGTGGTGATCATTCACCACAATTTTGCTCAGGACACAACAAGGTACATGAAAACTTGAAGTTATCATGACACAACACGACACATGATCCAAATCATGACATGACTAATAAAGGCATGCCACAAATTTACATCCCTACAACTAAAAATTAACAAGAACATTTGAAGAAATTAACAATAAATAATAAACAAGCAGTACAGCTCTACTATTCTGGACTATGTAATTCAACAAGGACAAAAAAACATAGCACTACCAATTACCAAACATTTCCATTTTAGTCATTAAACAACAGCATAAAAAGGTAGAAGGAAATATCATTCCAATTAATTCCAATTTCTCATACAAAGTAGCATGTGAATATATCAAGCAGGAGGTGCATCAACCATTTCTTGCTCGACGGGAGTTGCTTGAACAGGGTAGTACTTGTAATGGAGCTCTGACACGTCATCACCTGACAGTTTCTTCCATCCATTTGCCCCCACATGGTACACTGTCAATTTTATTTTACCCAAATCAGTATAGTAGTTGGGGAACACAAATCTTCTGCATTAACTCAAAAGAGAATCTTTTGAGTTAATGCATCTGGACCATCCGATCCTCTTTAAGATTCGTGCAGATTAGATCCGCACTAATATTAAAGAACTCATGTGTTAAAATCAGACGGCCAGATGGATTCCATTTAAAATCAGACGGCCGAAATGCATTAACTCAAAAGATTCCCTTTTGAGTTAATGCAGAGGATATGTGTTCATAGTTGGGTGTAGGGATGTTCATCAAGTCCGGTTTATTTGGATTTCAACCGAATCGAAAAAATTTGGATATAAATAGTTTGTTTTTTGGTTTAAATGGATTTGTTCGGTTGTATTTTTTACTACATTTTTTATATTTGGATCGGTTTAGATTTTCCAAACCTGAAAAGACCGAATCGACCGAACGCTATATGGTTCAAACCCATGTTTTTTTATAATGTATGTAATATCAACAACTTGCATATTTTGGTTTGGATATTTTAGAACATCTACATATTATGTATGGAATTGAACAATGTATGTAATATCAACAACTTATATATATAATTCATATTTTTTTTCTATGATTATTGAATGTATTTGTGTATGTGTTGAGTTTTGACCTTTTAAAATTTTAACTCCTTTATTTCGTTTCAACCAAACAAACCAAAATTTACTTTGGTTATTTTGGTTCGGTGGTTATTCGGTTGACAAGTTTAATTTGGTTGATTCAGTTCAACCACACAAACATACTTGACACATGACCAGCCACCTGCCCTTAAACATACTCTACATATCAGGATTTATACTGGTACCAACGCAACAGATGCACATTTAATTTGAAGAACAGGTGGATATGTGAATTTCAGGAACACATTTAACGAGAAACACATACCACTAACAACGCCTCCACTGGCACCATCTCTGAAAGTAGCATGATAGATGGCACGTCGTGCCAGCTCATGGGCCTCCTCGACTGTCATGTCAGGACGGTACCTTTTTAAAAATTAAGAAGAAATATTCAATCATACATTAATTCAAGATACACTGAAGAACAAGAAGAAACAGATTTGTACACAAAAGAGTGCAAACAGAAAGCGAAAGGAAAGGTACACACCCGTTATCCAGGACACCGTAAGCATAAGGCGAACCTGACCCGACAGAAAAGCGGTTTCCTTTAAGTCTCCCTCCTTCACTGTCCACATAGTACAACCCAGGACCCTATAAAGGAATAAAAAATAATAATATATCAAGAATACAAACAATTTCAAAGACTGAACACTTTTCTTGCGCAGACTACGTATTTTTATTTTTTTTAATAAAGGGTAAAATGGGAACTTTATAAATCTAAAATGAGTTTTATTAGAAAAGACAATAAATTGGGTAAATTTGTGGGTTTTTGAAATTTAGAGGGGTAAGTATGATATTATGAATTTTAGAGGGGGAAATACATAATTTTTGAGGTTTTTTTAGGGGTACGCATGAAATTCTCCCCTGATAAAAAATTGTGCTTGGATGTTATGTAGTTATTTTGTGATATTTGGTATCCAATTATATTTAAAGGAACTGCACAATTTTATAATTCAGTTTGATTTGAATCATCCAATATTAAATCTAAGGCCTTATACTAGGGGGACCATTAAATGGGTATATACAACTGGAGAGGGGGCCGATCACATTCGCATGTGAAAATCACATAATAGGAACAAAGCTTAGATGGCCAAATGCTAACAAGATTAACAAAATGTTAACATGATATAAGATATGTACCTTCTCATCCCATCCGGCAATCATGGTACCAATAGAGAGTCCCATACCCCGGTACGAATAGAGAATATTAGCCAATAGCTTGGAGGCACCTGTCACTGAGATTCTCCTCTTGTTCGCCAGCTCATGCAAGCGGCACTGCAAATTTGAACATGAAAAATACGCGACAGAGGTTTTTCATTACAAACTTGCTTTTTGAACATTGTTCTTACTACCTATCACAATACATAGCCATGTGTGCATAAATTAACATAACTTAGGTTTACTTAATGTTCTAATTACCATATTATATGAGTAAAGACTGATCTAACCTTAATACCGAGATTTCTGTGCCAGAATTGGCAATCAGCTGCACCACCAGCCATTGTTCCAAGCATGTATGGGTTTATCTCTATAATCTTCTTCACAGATTGAGAAGCTATGTACAAAAAAAATGTTTAAAAAATTAGTATGAGAAGGTAACACATTTTATATTTACAGGTTAGATATCAAAATCGATGCATTAAAATCATTAAAACAAACAAAGCACGACTTACTCCATTACAACCTGTTTATGGCTTAACTAAATAATGTAGATTTAATTAGGGTTCATTAGGATACAGTTGCAGGAAAACGGCACAAAAAAACTCTGAACCCAACAACAATTAATAAAAACTAAAACGAAATTGGGCTTAGATACTTACATATGTAACCTCCCATGCTAGCCCTAGAATCTGCAGCCACAATCACACCTTCATTGAAAATAAATGCAAGAGTAGTTGTTCCTTTTGCATGTTTCAGGGTCTTCTTTGCCTCCATTTGGAACTTATCAAACTAACCCAAAAAATAACACAAAATTAAACTTAAGTCCTTCTAAAAATGCGAATGATGCATTACAAATATACTTTCCACCTTTAAACCGTGTTATATGCAAAATGAACCTCCAATTTTGTTTAACAATTAGGCTTGCAGCAGACTAAATTGAAAGGTATCAGCATAGATTGTACTTTTGGAACTCATCGAACTAACACAAAATTAAACCTAAAGTGCTTCTCAAAAATACATCTCTATTATTCAGAAGTCAGAACAGATATACTTCCCACCTATCAACTGTTGTATATGCAAAATGAACCTCCAAATTTTTTATACAATTAGGCTTGCAGCAGACTCAATTGGAAGGTATCAACATAGATTGTACTTATGAACTTATCAAATTAACCCAAAAATAACACAAAATTAAACTTAACTCCTCAAAAATGCATCTCTATTATACATAATAGATATATTTCCCACCTTCAAACCGTGCTACATGCAAAATGAAACCCCAAAATGTTAAACAATTACCCTTGCAGCAGACTCGATTAGAAGGTATGAAACAAACTTCCCAATGAATCGTAAAAAACAACGAAAACAAAAAAAGCAAAAAATAGCCAGTAAATCATGAATCGTAGAAAAGAAAATGTAAAGAGGTGAGATTTGAAGAAATACATCAGCGCAACCAGCAGGGAGCTCGAAGGAAGCGGGGCCAAAGAGCTGATCCGACCCAAGTTGATCTCCGCCAATCATCGCCGAGGGAACAGCGGCGGAGAACGATTCCAGGCCACTTGTGTCGAGTTTCATTGTTTTTTTGTTTGTCGGAGAAGTGAGAGAGAGGGAGAGATCGGGGGGTTTTGTTGGGTAAAGAGTGAAGCTTGGGAAGAAAGAAAAGCGATTCTCTCTTGCAACAAAGAAAAGAGGTAATTCAAGAAATTATCGGACCGGGCCTAATTGTAGTTCTCTAAATGGACCGAATCGGCCTGGACCGGCCTTTTTCTCAACAAGTCTCTAATGGTGTAATTAATTTGAAATTGCAGCTGGTAATTAATTTTAATTTCATTTTCTCTGCATCAGTGCAATTAGTTCCAATTTTTTTTAGTGCCACATCAGCGATCCTTCCTCTCTCTCCCAACTTTTATTCACAAGATAAAACAAACAAGAAGTGAAGTCCAATCCGAATGAAAACTTAAAGTTGTAGAGTAATTCAGGAGAGGAAGAGGAGTCGCGGAATGGAGGCGAATAGGGAGAGGAAGAGCGGCAAAATAGCGGAGGAACGGGGGAGGGAAGGAGAAGGAAGGGAGAGAAAATTTCAGCTCGATTTGAAGATTGAGGCAACGTGATTTGAAGATTGAGGACGAAAGAGAGCGTATTTGAAGATTGAGAGCAAAATGAAAGGTGGATGAAATTTATTTCCTGTTTGAAGCAAACTTTTCACAAAATTTATTTCTGGTTCTACGCATTCCGAAACTGGAGAAAAGAAATTCTAGTTTTCAGAACTTGAGATTAAATTTCCGGTTTTTAGATTCAAAACCGGAAATTAAATTAGAGGGTCAAGATTCGGGAAGTTTTTTCTGGTATTGGAATTTTAGTTTGGAATTTCAAAAATGCTATTTTTTTGCGGTTCAAAGTTTTTTTATTTTTTAATTAAATTTTTTTTATAATTTATTTATTTTTGGTATTGAAATATTAGAAATATTTTATATATTTCTTTAAAAATAGATGAAATATTATATAATATGAGTCGGATTTTTTGCGGCTGTAAGAATAAGAAATATTAAAATATTTCTTTGTGTGTTTGGAAAAAATATAACTCTTTTGAATCTAAGTTATTGATCCAGTTCAAAAGTCACATAAAATATTTGGATTTTTCTATTTTCGGAAAAATAAGAAAACTTGTCAAGAAATTTTTTTTTCAAAGTATTTTTAGTCTAATAGGGGTCAGAGATTTTTTTATTTTTTAAAAAATAGAAAGATCAATAACTTATATTCAAAACTTTTTTTATTTTTTTTCAATAACACACAGAAAAATATTTAAAATTTTCTTATTACCGCAAAAAAATCTAGCCTGAAAAATGTTGATCCGGATTATTTGTCGTAGTCTTTTTAATTAATCAAATTATTTACTATTCTATCTATTTTCAAAGAAATATATTGAAATATTTTTAATATTTCAATATGAAAAATAAATAAATTATAAACTTTTATGTTTAATTATAAATAAAAATGAAAAATAAAAAACTTAGAACCGCAAAAAAATAGCAGTTCCAATACGGCAATAAATTTGGAAATAAGTTAATTTCAAAACTGGAAAAAAATTCTCAGTTCTTGAAATCTGGAACTTAATTTTCGGTTTTGAAATGAGAAACCGGAAATTTAATCTTCGGTTTTGGAAATTGGAAATTTTTTCTCCAATTTCGGATTACGTAGAACTGGGAATAAATTTTGTGGAAATTTTGCTTGAAACAGGAAATTTAATCTCTAGCTTGGACACTTTTGGAAATCTAGCTCACCAAGTTGTAGATTTAAAAATTATTTTTTAATTTTGGATATAAATAAAATTTTCTGAACTTTTGGAAAGAAAATTTTGAACCAAAGAAAATTATCTACAAAATTTATAGGCAAATTCCTTACGAAAGAACATTTTTCTGGAAGGGCTTATATGAAAAATGACAGACCCTATCCAACTCCAAGTGTCCATGTTTCTTTTGCCCCTCCTTCACTGTGTACGCCTCTCCCACCTTTATTTTTGAACCATGCAACTACACTTCCCATCTCCAGTTTGCTCCACCAGCAATCGCGCATCTCTTCCCTTCCTTCCCCTCTCCCTCTCAATCCGACGGCCCAAAATTGTCCGGTGCTGCTCAATCAATGGCTCAGAGAAGACGCAGCAGAGAAAGGCGACAGCTTATCCCTTCTCTGAAATCGAGCCACGCTGGCAGAAGCATTGGGATGAGAACAAAACTTTTCGAACTCCTGAAGATATTGATGTGGAAAAACCCAAATGTTACATCTTAGACATGTTCCCTTATCCCAGGTCTAAATTTGAGCTTGATATTATGTTTTCTTTTGTGAATTTAAACATCTCTGAGCCGAATTACCCATATTAGCGTTTCTGAACTGAAACCGAATGTAAATGAGTAATTGACAATCTTGATTTGAAACAATTGATGTGTCAAAGCCGTTGGATTCCAGAGAGAATTGCACAAAGATTAGTACTTTTCTATAGAAAAACTAAAGAAAAATACAATTGGCAATTTTTCTTTATCTGAATCCAAAGAAAGCAAATGTTATTTTTCCATGGATGAAGACACCGGTACTACGCTTTCAAATTTTATATCACATGTAAAATAACATTCACTTGGTAACAAATTGGAATGAACTGATACATGGTTAAAATTGTAGTGGGGCCGGGCTGCATGTGGGCCACCCCCTCGGATACACAGCCACTGACATTATATCGAGGTACAAACGAATGAAAGGATTCAATGTGTTACACCCCATGGGATGGGATGCTTTCGGTCTACCAGCTGAACAGTATGCTATTGAGGTACCAAATTAAAATCAATTTAATTGGGGTTCTTCTTGCAAAACACTAACACAGTGACAATGCACATATGCATAAACATATAAATGTTGTATTGGTGCATATCTGTGTGCACCTGGAATTGTAATGTAAATTTTGTAGTCAATGCCCATATACTGATCATGAAATGCAAGTTACTAAAAAAGTGATAATCTATTGTTGACAGACAGGGACGCATCCAAAGGTCACAACAAAACGAAACATAGAACGCTTCAAGGCTCAGGTAAAATTGAGGTATAAGAATTAGAACACAAAAATAATCTATATTTTTATTTGCATATTGTGGCACATAATAACACTGACATGAGTAGTTCTCCTCTTGAAATAGGAATTTCATAATATAAGCAAAGCTGGAGAATTCCAATTGAAAGCTGTATGGATCTAAAAGTTCCTAATATGCCCATATAAAAAATAAAATATTTGTTAATATTACTGCGATCAAAATCAAGTCCATGATAACTGTTATATAAGCCAAAAATAAGAAACACAAAAACTAAATAGTGCAGCTTTTTGAAAAAAAATGACATGTACAAACTGGTAATAAATCACCCGGACAAGACATTTTGGTCCAAATGGCATATTAAAATTAACTACTTTTGGTTGTTATACTTTGTGGGGTTAAATTTTAGTTCTGGACTTGTGTTTTCTGAAAAATAATACCTTAGTTGTTTTAATTGACAGCTGAAATCACTAGGTTTTTCATATGATTGGGATCGTGAATTATCTACCACCGAACCGGATTATTACAAATGGACCCAATGGATTTTTCTCCAGTTGCTAAAGCGAGGTCTTGCTTATCAGGTGCCACAAAAATTAATTTCAGACTCTTTTGTCTTTAAATAAAATTTATTAAATTAACTATATACAATTTAGGCTGAAGTTCCAGTTAACTGGTGCCCTGCTCTTGGTACTGTTTTGGCCAATGAAGAAGTGGTTGATGGTGTAAGCGAAAGAGGTGGCTATCCCGTTATTCGAAAGGTATCTCCAAGAATATTATAGAATTTTTGACATGTAATGGAATTGTTTATGGCCTTAATCTGTATTATATTATGTTATGAGTGAGGCTACAGTACTATGCATAGCGCATATTGGTCCGTACTATGGATCAATATTTCTATTTTCAAAGTCCAAGCAATCAATCTAAACCGTTCAACATGATCTCCATATGAAAATGTACTTGTAGATCAAAGTTTCATTTTTTAGAATTTTTTTAGGTAGGTAAAAAATCACTTAATCTAAAGTGATTTTCTACCTATATACAAATAGTAAAAAAATTCTAAAAAATGTAAAATTTAGTATCAAGTAAATTTTCATATGGAAATCACGTTGAACGGTTCAGATCGACTATTTGGACATTGAAAACAAAAATATTGATCCGTAGTATGGACCAATCTGCGCTATGCATAGTACCACAGCCTCACTCTTATGTTATTGTTAATATAAACAAGCTAGATTTGTTGTTTTAAGAAGATACTAGTTTTGTTTTTTTGGGAAAATAATATATCAATAAATGTGAATGTATCCTCCTATTTTCCCAAATTTCCAAGTAATAACCTAAATATACTTTTAACACCTTGTGAATACAATTTTCTAATTGCAAATTCCATGGTCTTACCATAACCTCTTTCATTTGATGTGCTAGTAGCCAATGAGGCAATGGATGCTAAAAATTACGGCATACGCCGACCGGCTTATAGAAGATTTAGAAACCCTAGATTGGCCAGATAGTATAAAGGAAATGCAAAGAAACTGGATTGGTAGGTCAGAAGGTGCTGACATTGAGTTCCCGGTAATTGATTCTAATGGAAGTGAAAAACAAGATATCTCGCTCTGTGTCTACACTACCAGACCTGACACACTCTTTGGTGCAACGTAAGTTTACTGTTTGCATTTATTTCTGAGATCCTCGAAGTTATATTTCTTTAATTCTATACTTAGAGCCCAAATCACCCTTATACCCATACATATTTTATATATGATTATCCTGTGTGGGGAACTGGTGATAGTAATTTAGTTCGGAGTTGGCATGATTTATAGATTTATAGATTTTGAAGGGTACAAATGCACTTTTTTCCTTAGTGACAGTTGTTCGATGATGTGTTTAATGAAATTTTCATGCAGCATAACCAACATGAATTATTGTTTCATTCTCATTTGTTTCTTTTCAGATACCTTGTGGTTGCACCTGAGCATCCCCTGTTGCCATCTTTAATTTCTGATGAACAAAATGAACTTGTATGTGACTTCATCTTTTCATAAAATATTACAAGACTTGATTTTAGGCCATTTTTTATTTATTACAAAAAGCCTGTAGATTTTTTTTGAGTGAGACTATGGTAATATGCATATTATGGATCGACCCGTGCTATGGATCTATCTCTCGATTTTTAAAGTTCAAATAGTTGATCCAAACCATTAAACATGATCTCCATACGAAAATATACTCAGAGAACAAATTTTATATTTTTTAGAATTTTTTTACTATTTTTTTTAAAATAGGTAGAAAATAATTGTTTCTGGATGGTCCAGAATTTCCAACTCAGGTGATTTTCTACCTATCTAGAAAAAAATAGTAAAAAAAGTCCTAAAAAATGTGAATTTGCTCTGCAAGTAGTATATTTTCATACAAAGATCATGATGAACGGTTCAGGTCGACTGTTTGAGCTTCAACAAAGGAGATATGAGTCCATAGCGCAGGCCACTATGTAATATGCATATTATTATAGCCTCACTCTTTTTTTTTTATGTCCTGCCAGAAGGAATATACCAGTCTTGTGGAACTTATTCCCTATTTTCTACTTGAGATAATATCTATCTGAGGAGGGATCCACTTACAACATTTGTAAGTTAAAACATCTTACAACAATTCGGTTTAGTGATTTTCAAAGTCCAAACAATCGATCCAAACCATTCAACATGATATCTATATTAAAATGTGCTTGGAGATAAAATTTTACATTTTTTTATTTTTTTTACTATTTATTAAGTATTTTACAAAACTGCTGTTTTTCAGTGGTTCAAAATTGTCTAAAAACAACAGTTTTGTAAAATACTTAATAAATAGTAAAAAAATTCAAAAAAATGTAAAATTTTATCTCCAAGCACATTTTAATATAAATATCATATTGAACGGTTTGGATTGACTGTTTGGACTTTTGAAATTGCAAAACCGAATTGTTGTAAGATGTTGTAACTTACAAATTGTTGTAAGTGAGTCCCTCTTATCTTTAATGTTGTTAATAAGTGTAATGATAGTTATAACTTTTAATAAGATTATGTATTAATGCAGGTAGAGCAGTACATTGACCTTGCATCGAGAAAGAGTGATTTAGAGAGAACCGAGCTTCAAAAAGAGAAAACTGGAATTTTTAGTGGGGCTTATGCTAGAAATCCGGCAACTGGAGAGGTTATTCCAATCTGGGTAGCTGATTATGTATTAGGAGGGTATGTATCAAAATGTGCTGGTGACGACTTATATAAAATATTACTTGAGGCTATGGAACTGTGCATAGCACAAATTTGTCCATACTATGGATAAATATCTCTGTTTTTGAAGTCTAAAAAGTCAATCTGCAACCGTTCAACATGATCTCCATATGGAAATTTTATTTAAGATTAAGTTTAACATTTTTTACAATTTTTTTAATTTTTTTTAGATAGGTACCACTTTATCTAAAAATTCTAGAACATTCAAAAGTAGTGATTTTCTACCCATCTAGAGTATAGTAAAAAAATTAAAAAAAATGTAAAATTTAATGTGCAAGTACATTTTCATATGAAGATCATGTCGAATGGTTCAGATTGACTGTTTAGACTTAAAAAACAGAGATATTGATCCATAGTAAGGACCAATCCGCGCTATGCATAGTACCATAGCTTCACTCATATTACTTTTCATACTTTTGTAGGGATTTTTCAATTCCAATGTTTTAAGATTTTCCAACCTTTTATCATGAATCTATGAAATTTAACGACCACTAAATTACCAAATGACCTTGCTTATAGTTAATTGTTATGCTTATAATATTCTATTTTTATGACCTTTGTTGAATATTATTGAAATTGCAGTTATGGTACAGGAGCAATAATGGCTGTACCCGCACATGACTCGCGCGACTTTGATTTCGCCTCTAAATATAAATTACCAATAATCAATGTTGTCAGACCGACTAGTGGTAGTTTGGATATAACTGGGGCTTATGCTGATGAGGGTATAATGGTAAATTCATCAAATGTGTATGTTGGGTTGGATTTTAATGGTTTGTCTAACAAAGAGACTGCTTCAAAGATGATTCAATGGCTTGAGCGTACCGGACAAGGGAAGAAAAAGGTACAGTTTGTCTTTTCCTTCATACCACTTGATAGGTACCGAATTGAATCATACTTAGTTTAGTGTGACCTTTTGGATCGGTTGTGTACCTATATAAAGAATGCATATCCTCTGGGGTACCGTACCTGGTAGAATGATCTCCCAACCGAGCCAAAGCAATTTTGGTGCCTATTTGGATTAGCGGGGGGGGGGGGGGGGGGGGGGGGGGGGTGGGGTGTCCTCTTCATGATTTGTGGCAGACGCTACAGATCTCATTCTACAAGCACCAGATCTGAATTCCTTAGATAAATTCACTTAGTAATCTATGGGTTGTACTATATGGAAGTAAGATTGGTACTGTGAGGTACAATTTTTTTATTAAAAGAATAACATAATTGTGAATAGATGGTTCCGAGTTTAACCCTACCTGATCAGTGAAAATAACCTGAATAATTAAATAATCAAATTAACTGTAAATCATTGTTAGTAATTTTATTAGGTGAACTACAAGCTGAGAGATTGGTTGTTTGCAAGGCAAAGGTACTGGGGGGAGCCTTTTCCAGTAATTTTCTTAGAGGGCACTGGAGAAATGGTGCCACTCTCAGAAAGTGACCTGCCTTTGACTCTTCCCGAGCTGGACGATTTTACGCCTACTGGTACTGGTGACCCACCTCTGTCAAGAGCAACATCCTGGGTATGTTTAGTGTATCTATGGTTATCAAGTATTGTTGCTTCAGTTGTCTGGTAAGCACTTACTGACTGATACAGTACCGTATCTATTTATTATTAGGTGAAAACAGTGGACCCAGTTTCAGGGCTACCGGCCAGAAGAGAGACAAGTACAATGCCTCAATGGGCTGGGTCTTGCTGGTAAAGCAAATCATTATTATATTTTTTTGTATTATATTTTTTGGCTCTGCTTGATTCAATTTATTCCTTGTAGGTACTATCTAAGATTTATGGATCCCAAAAACCCTAATGCTTTGGTTGATTCAGCCAAGGAAAGGTACTTTTTGAAAAAATAATTAAATTGTTGACATATTTCTTTTTGGGGGGCTTGCATAAGCCTTTTAAATAATTTAAATGGAATCATATTGTGAAATGTTTGCCAGATACTGGGGCCCGGTTGATATTTATGTTGGTGGTGCTGAGCATTCTGTCCTTCATTTGCTCTATGCTAGGTTCTGGCACAAGGTCCTCTTTCTCTCACTCTTCGTCTTGTACTAATTTTTTATAGTTTATTTCTTCATACTATTGTGATTTTATGAATATATGGTGTTCTGAAATATTGCAATACTATTCAGGTTGAAAATGTTTTTGTTTGTATATATTTTTGCCTCTTATGGTTTTCTAATTAGATTGAAGTCCTTAGGTTTTGTACGACATTGGCATAGTCTCCACAAAAGAGCCATTCCACTGCTTGATTAATCAAGGTTTAATTCTGGGTGAAGTAAGTCAATCTTTCTGTTGAATGAACTTATCACTCTTGAAAATTTCAATTATAGTCTTTTAGAGGCAAAATTTCATGCATATCCCAGTGTATGGTGCAGCACTTAGAAACATTGTAGGATGTAGGGTTGGGTTTACAATTTTTTATTTTATGTATATAGTTGGACCTGACAACACCTGTCAGGAGGTCGAGATAACTCAAACCCTCAGCAAATGCCGAATTAGTATGTGACTAGCAGTTTTGAATTCACATCCCCTGAGATATCTCATACTCTGAGTTGATCTGTGGAAAATCCAGACTGTGAAATCCTTTCTGCTTGAATCTCAAAGCACAATAATACTAGGCCCCTGCATTCCGAATAGGCATCGAAAAAAATTGGCCCTGCTTTAGGTAAACTGAAAGTGTGAGATATCTCAGAGGATACAGACCCAGCAGTTTGTCAGTTACATGATATTTCTTGTAGTATTAGAAATTCATTGTCTGCAATGGTATAGAAGAGAACATGAGATTTATTTTCCTTGTTTATCCAAATGCTTTAAAATGGTCTCTTTAGGTCGAATACACAGCGTACAAAGACAAAGAAGGGAAATTGGTTTCAGTGGATGCTGATGATAGTTTGAGGGAGTATTCTCAAGAAAAAGTGCCTCCTGAAATGGTACATGGAATTAGTTTGATTATTTTATGTTTTCTCATTTTTCATTATTAAATTTTATAAAGTTGCTATCTTCTCGCCCTTTTCTTTTACAAAAAGTATCCTATGAAACATGCCCATATTTTGGAAAAATCCAAAAGAGCTATTTATCATTTGTTTTATTATATAGTGGATGTTTTTTTTTTTTGGCTATTTTTTGAGGTTCTTCTCACTTAACAAAAACTAAAACCTTACTTTTATTGTAGGCGACAAAAATTGGAGATAGTTATGTTCTAAAAGATCACCCAAATATAAAAATAAATGCCCGTGCCTATAAGATGAGTAAGAGCCGTGGAAATGTAATTAATCCTGATGATGTCGTCTCCGAATATGGCGCCGATTCACTTCGCTTATACGAGATGTTTATGGGCCCACTTAGGTAACAACACTTTGAAGGTTTATTGTACTATACTGCATTTTATCTCCAAACAAAAGTAACTTTTTTAAATCCTGACAATGTTGTCTCAGAATATGTCACAATAATAAGTGCAACGTACAATAATGCACATCATGATTTTAATATAGTTGGTGCTATCGGTTTACTTTTTGAAATGAACAGGGACTCGAAAACATGGAGTACAGGTGGCATAGAAGGTGTGCACCGGTTTTTAGGGAGGACGTGGAGATTGATAGTGGGGCCTCCTTTACCAGATGGGTCATATAGAGACGGCACAGTAGCCACTGACAGTGAGCCTACCTTAGAGCAGCTTCGTGTTTTGCATAGATGTATAGCAAAGGTCAGTTAAAGTTCAATCTCTGATCCAGCTTGAGCAATGATTTCACAAGCAGCGCAATTTTTCTAAAATTGCAAATTGCCCCAATATTTCTGCTTTTACATGGAGGGTGCAAGTGATATGATGATAGTTATTTGAAAGAGAGGTTCCATTTTAACCTACAAAGTTCCATGAGTGAGGCTACTGTACTATGCATAGTGTACACTGGTCTGTACTATGGCTTCATATCTCTGTTCTCAAAGTCCCAACGGTCAATCAGAACCGCTCAATGTGATCTTCATATGAAAATGTACTCGGTCACTAAAATTTACATTTTTTTAGAATTCTTTTACTATTTTTTTGATAGGTAGAAATCACTACTTTGGAATGGTCCATAATCTTTAGATCAAGTGATTTTCTACCTATCTAAAAAGAATAGTAAAAGAATTCTAAAAAATGTAAATTTTGGTTTCAAAGTCAATTTTCATATGGAGATCATGTTGAGCAGTTCAGATCAACTATCTGGACTTTGAAAACGGGGAGATATGGGGCCATAGTATGGACCTATGTGCGCTATGCATAGTACCGTAGCCTCACTCAAGTTCCATAATTTTATGCGGGCTGTTGCAAAATTGAAAGATCATGCATATCCCTGCAAAAGATGGAGGACCATACATGAAATAACTCGTGTAATTTACCAAATAGTGTGCAAAATATCACTTGTACCTGTCAGTGTACCTTTTTTTTTTTTTCTATGATGCCTAAATATTCGACACCTTTCCGTAGTCTAATCAAGTGAGGGAGAAAGGATAGCTGGATATTAGTTTCAAGAAATTGAGACAGTAGAAGTGTAGGACATATATCATTGTTCCTTTACTGAGGTGTTTATCATATTCTGAGATGTTACAAGGGTTCACAATAACTTCTATTATATGTTGATAAATTAATTTTAATTTTCCTGACTAGGTAGCTGAGGAAATCCAAGAAACAAGGTTTAACACAGCAATCTCTTGCATGATGGAATTCATGAATGCTGCATATAAGGTTATCTAATACTTAATTTTTGTGTTAACCTATTTAACATGGAGTTGGCATGTACCTTGTTAACATGTTTGTTCTTTTTTTTTTTTTTAACATCTAGTGGAAAAATCAACCAAAGGAAGTGCTAGAGGTGTTTGTATTGTTGCTCTCTCCTTTTGCACCGCACATGGCTGAAGAGTTATGGTTTCGGCTTGGCAACTCTACATCTTTAGCGTATCAACCTTTTCCTGAGGTAAATAATTCATTTGAACTTGCAAAACATATCAACACTTTCTTTGGAAAACAAGAAAAGGATAGTTTGGGCATCTTTCCAATAAGTAGGTGAGGGAGATGTATATAAAATGATATCTTTAGAGGTATTTGTGATAGGGTAGGGCTCAAATGCCTCAATCGTGCATCATGTCCTTATCTCCATTTTCAAAATTCATACAGTTGATCCGAACTGCTCAACATGATCTCCATTTTAAGATGTACTTCGAGACCAAATTTAATATTTTTTTGGAAATTGTTTACTTTTTTTTAAAAAGGTACAAAATCACTTTTTTTTATGGTCCAGATTCCAGAATCTTCTGAAAAACAGTGATTTGTACCTAAAAAAATAGTACATAATTTTCAGAAATTTTTTTTTTGTTCTTCGAGCACATTTTAATTTGGAAATCATGTTGAGCAGTTCGGGTAGATTGTTTAGAGTATGAGGCACGATTGAGGCAGGAAAGACATGAGGCATTTGAACTTTGCTCTTTGCGATAATATTAAATTTTTACCTCATTTCTATCTTTTGTCATAAATTACAATGATTAGTTACTTCTTTGTTTCATTTAAGGCAAAGAGCAAGTACTTGAAGGAGACCACTGTGGTTTTACCGGTGCAGATAAATGGTAAAACACGTGGTACAATTACAGTAGAAAAAGATTGTTCAGAAGAGGATATATTCGAGTTAGCATTGGCAGATGAGAAGCTATGCAAATATTTGAATGGAGGCAAGATAAAAAAGAAAATTTATGTACCAGGTCGTATATTGAATGTAATAGTTGTTAAACAAGAGGTAGCCTGGTCGTAAAATTTTGATTATTAAATAATTATTTTGTAACTATTATTCTTTTGGCCTTTTAATTTAGTGGTTTTGTCTAATTCGTTTTCAATTTTTTTCAGTTGAGTTTATAAAGAATTTCAAAATAATGTTGTAAGTAATCACAGCATAAGTTCAAAAGTTGGATATATGTTACCTGATTTTGATATTGCTAAACATAAAGCCTTCTTGTTCAATTTTGAAGTAATATATACATCCTTGGTTGTTGTGACACTGATATGTTGATTGTGGGGACTACTTTTCTGGAAGTAATATAATACACGTGTCCATTATTTTCGTCTCTTTGCTTAATTCAATCAAAATAGTTAGACCTAACTGGACTTAGTTGATGTTAAGTTACACCTACCAAGATAAAAGGTGGCATCACTAAGTTGGAGATGTTTATTGAATTTAGTGCATCCAATATACTAACGGATAGGATTTTTGTTTACAAGTTGTTCAATCATAAATGTGAGATTAGAATCATACAAGGGAATGAAAAAGGAAATGGTAAATACTCAGTTTTCAGGACTAAAGCTTAGATTTGTTTTGGTTTTGGTATGCGTACTACTAACAGTCGCACTCTATGCAATGTCTGAACAAAATATTCTGACAGATTGTAAGTTTTCTTTTCATTTTTTATTTTGTTCATTCAATTTGGTCTCCAATGTTTATTGTTAAATGATTGGTAAATGATGTTTCATTTTTTTTTTCTTGTAAAAATTGATCAATAGGGAATTTCTTAGCACCATTTCATTCTGTTGATGTTGTGGAAGGCGATGAAATCTTGTTAACGTCTGAATATTTAGGTAATTAATTTCACTTCTCTCGGTTTTTGTTGCATTAGGAAGCTTTCATTTCTCTCCATTTTACAGAAATTGTTGTTAGGCAAAAAGATGAAATCATTCAGAACAAAAGATGTTTATTTTAAAATTCAAAATATTAGAGCTCATTATGAACTTATTTGTGTACTGTTTTCTTGTACAGAGGAGGTGAGTTTGTCGAACAAGACAAACATTTTGTGCGAATTTAGAAGCACAAGATCTGACTTTTGCAAGATAAAGAACTTTGTCCAAATCTTTGGGAATTCTTCTCTACTAAATTATCATTCTTCCTTGGCAAATGAATCCATGCAAGCATACAAAAGTTTCAAAATAAAGCCCCATCCGAGAAAACAAGACAAGATTGCACTTACTCATGTCAAAGAAATATCAATAGAGCCTATTTCTCTCAACCAAACAACACCTCACTGTACCATGATGCACATCGCACCCGCCATATTATTTTCGACCGGTGGTTACATCGGAAATATGTTTCATGACTTCACTGATGTGCTAATCCCATTGTTCATAACTTCATTCCCGTTTCACGGGCAAGTGCACTTCCTTGTTGGAGAAATGCAACCTTGGTGGATCAACAAGTACCGACCTTTGCTCGAACAACTCACACAGTACAAAATAATAAACCTGACCAAGGTTAAAAGAGGGCTTTGCTACTCAAAAGCCATTGTTGGCCTAAAATTTCACAAAGAAATGAGCATCGACCCAAAAAAGACCGATAACAAGTACTCAATGGTCGATTTTGCTCAAATTATAAGGAAATCCTTTGATTTAGAGAGAGAAAATGCAACAAAGCTAGCAATCCACAATAGCACAAAGCCAAGGCTTCTCGTAATCTCAAGAAAGAAAACTAGATTGTTTACCAATGTTAAAGAGATCGTTAAAATGGCAACAACCTTAGGGTATGAAGTTGTACTGCAAGAGCCGAAACGGTCTAAGTTACGTGATTTTGCACATATAGTGAACTCATGTGATGTGCTAATGGGTGTTCATGGAGCTGGTCTAACAAATCTTGTTTTTCTCCCGACAAACGCAGTGGTCATACAAGTAGTCCCGCTTGGTGGATTAGAGAAACTTTCAATGGCGGATTTTGGGATACCAGCATTGGACATGAAATTGAAGTACCTTCAGTACAGTATAAACATAGAAGAGAGTACTCTGATAGAAAAATATCCGAGAGATCATGTTGTTTTTAAGGATCCATCAGTGATTCGTAGAAAAGGTTGGGCTGCTTTGAGATCAACATACTTGATTAATCAAAATGTGAAACTTGATGTCAGTAGATTTAAGGGTACATTGATGGAAGCTCTTAAGCTTCTCCATCAATGAATTAGTAGTTAGGTTCAAAATACTAAATACTCAGTGTGTATGTGTGTATTCATTTTAAAAATAGATATGGAATTTTTTAGACTTTTAGCAACTCAGATTTAAATTTTGTATGGTTTGCATTACTCATTATTTTTAGATTTAGTCTGTCACACTACCTCAATGTGTGCAAGGATGATCGATGAAGCTTTCGATGTATCGTTATGATACCAGTTTCCAGTTTGGTTTAATTAATTATGTTTCAGTGAATCAGCGCAGCAACAGAATGTTAGATGAGCACAGAAAATTGGCTCAGAGTTCTACATGTATGTGGAATGTGAATACCTGAATCTGATGACAACCGTCGGAGATTTGGGACTAATGAACCAAGGGATGGTCAAGCAAGCCGGCTACGAGCTGTGACCTCTACCTCTTGAGGTGTTAGAAGAGTATTTCTGGTGACCTCTAATTGGAAAAACAGATAATGATCATCCTATTTAATTTATGCATCACATTTCAATTTTAAAATTTCTTAATCATCTTGATTATTTTATTTGTACAAATATACTATCCTGTTTTCATGTTTTGGGTAAAGATATTGACATAGTATACAGTATTTGGTTTCATGTTGTGCATAAGTTGTATGAATTGCACTATTTTAATTATATCGTTTGTGGCCTTCCTACTGAGGCAGTGCATAACAAATGCATTTAGTAGAGAAAATTCCCGGTGTACCCATGTAAAGTTTCAAAATAGCCAATATCCCATGAATACACCAAAATAGCCAATATCCCCATAAAAACTTCATTTTCTTTTTTCTTTCCCCTTTAATTTATTTTACCTTACATTTAACTATTATAAAAAAAATAAATTGACCAAAATATCTTTTCTTTAAAATGGAGGTGTCCATTAAATTTATAAAAAATATTCAACAAGAACTAAGAAGGCAGGGGAGGAGACGCTTCATCTTTCCTTCTAATTCGCGCCAAAAATATTTCGTTGCCTTCTTCGTTCCAGACTTCCAATTAATCCCTCCTCCTCTCTCTTCCGTCCTCTTCTTTTGCAATTTTTAGTTAATTACATCCAAATTCAATTGAGTTCCTCTCAAGTCAAATCCCATGTACTTGTGAATTTTGCTCTCGAGGCTAAATTGAGTTGGCATCAGGTTTAATCCGGTTGTGTTCTTTAGTTGTTGTAATAGCAAGAAATAAAAAGTAAAAAAGCAAAAGGTGAAGACTATCCTAATAAAGAAAAAGTAAACAGGAACAAAATAAAGAAATGTAAGACAAGAAATAAAAAAGTAAAAAAAAACTTCTTGTTGTAACTGTCAACAGGAGAGATCACCCCCCATCACAAGTACTGTTTTCTTTGGCACCGTTGAAAATTGCAACAGAAGAGCTGAAGAGGGAGTTTTTTTTATAAACCATAATTAAAAAAAAAAAAGTTCGGATTTCAACATGATTAGCCGAGTTTTTACAAAAACCATAAGAAATGGACTGCCAAACTGTTCTTGACTTTTTTTCAGTTTTACCCCAAAAACGGGTTGCCAAACCGTTCTTGACTTTTGCTACAGTAATTTTTTTTTTTTTTAAATTTTTTTTATTACCGTTTGATTATAAAATAAATCATATAATTTGTTTGATTTTGTATATTAATAATAAGATTAATGGAACAATTTGAATATATTTTGAATATTAATAATAAAATTTGATTTTGTATATTAATAATAAGATTAATGGAACAATTTGAATATATTTTTTTTGTGTATTTTGACCATTTTATCATTTTATTATTTTAACAAATCAATTGATTGGTTTTTTATGTAAAAAAATCAATAAATATTTCCGTGAAGAAAATTAAAAGAAAATGTAAAAGTGAATTACAATAACAATACTAAAAATTTGTATCTCTGGATACTTTTTTTCTAGAAAATAATGTCTCTGAATGATTAATGGACATATTTTTCATAATCTAACATCTTTTATGGCAAAAATCGACTCTATTTTAATTTTTTTTTCAAAACTTATAGTTACAGAAACTTCTAAATCCTCCATGTAGTAGACCAATGTATCATTATTTTAAAAAATCGACCAATTAGAATACTAACATATTTTTTCATAAATAAAACACTTATTTTATATTTTGTATATTAACAATAAGATTAATGGAACAATTTAAATATATTTTTTTATATAAAAAACCAATCAATTGATTTGTTAAAATGATAAAATGGTCAAAATACACAAAAAAAATATATTCAAATTATTTCATTAATCTTATTGTTAATATACAAAATCAAACAAATTATATGATTTATTTTATAATAAAAAAAAAATATATATATATATACTGTAGCGAATGTCAAGAACGGTTTGGCAACCAGTTTTTGAGATAAAACTGAAAAAAAAGTCAAGAACGGTTTGGCAATCCGTTCTGAAGGATATAGGGAACGGTTTGGCAGTCCGTTTCTTATGGTTTTTGTAAAAACTCGGCTAATCATACTGAAATCCGAACTTTTTTTTTTTAATTATGGTTTATAAAAAAAGCCCCTGAAGAGGACGGAAGAGAGAGGAGGTAATAATTGAAAGTCTGGAACGAAGAAGGCAACGTATGTTTTATAAATTTAATGGACACCTCCATTTTAAAGAAAGGGTATTTAGGTCAATTTATTTTTTATAATAGTTAAATGTAAGGTAAAATAAATTAAAGGGGAAAGAAAAAAGAAAATGAAATTTTGATGGGGATATTGGCTATTCTGGTGTATTCATGGGGATATTGGCTATTTTAAAACTTTACAGGGGTACACTAGGGTTTAGGGTTTAGGTTAGGGTTTGTGTGCTGCATAAAGTCAGAACTGGGCTGTCAATATTTTATCCCTCGTGTATGGTAATTTAGGTAAGTTTATTCAAAAGCTGACAGTCAGTCAATGATAGTACGTATATATCATTTAATAATTCAGAAGTAATATGATGGAAAACATTTCACTCTGATTCGCTTACTACTAAGTAGAATAATTAAAAAGTTTGCTTGCTTAATTATATTCTCTTAAAAACTTGATAGTGGCTATCAAGTGTGCAATATATTAAATTGCTCACTTATATTCGATGACTAATTATCGTTTCCCTTTCATTAAATAAAAAAGAAACCGATAAAAATTATTCAGAGAAAGCCAGCAAACTACAACAGTAGCAGCTAGCTAGCTAGAAAATTCCTTTATATAAACCGATAACTGACACCTTGGCTTTTCCATATTTAGCAAGCACATATATACGTACATTGATCATTTAACACACATATACAAATGGAGATCACCATAATAAAAAACATAAGCCTAACCTTTATCAGTAGTTTTGCTCTCAAGTGCGCTGTGGACCTAGATATCTCGGGGCGATTACAACCATACGGCCGACCCATGCTTTTCAATGAACTCACTCGATCCATACCGATCCCACCTGAGAATGACTCAATGCTTGGGCCGCCTCATGGAACTTCTTGTTCATCAAGGAATTTTCATGCAATCTGAAGTGGGCTACCTGCTCACACACATCTCGGAGATCCTTCTGATTGAGGGCTCAAACATGGGCACCAATGTGTGTGGCAGTACAAGAGTGAATGCAAATTAAGAAGCAATTGAATCCGGCAAAAGTAATGGTGGCAAGGTCATTGTTGTAGACATCGTCATAGATTTAGAATTTTAGAGAGTGATGACCCAAAAGCAGTCGAGACAAGTCTTCTTTTCAACATTAACACGATGGGTTGCTTTGGGTCAAAGGAATGTAAAAAGCAGGAATGGCATGATATCATACTGGCAGCTGGATATTCTGGTTACAAAATATTTCCTGCTCGGTGGGTGTGAATGCTGTTTGTTGGATTTTAGGGTTCTTAGAGTACTGTTTAGAATAAGAAAAGAAGAACAAGAGACTTAGAAGAAAGAGGGTATGAGATATTGTAGGGTTGGGCCGCCGACAACTTCTTGGTGAGAGACTGATCTGGTGTCGAAAGCTTCTGTTTCTTCTGATCAGGTTCAGATTCAGGTACTTTCACCGGCGACTTCAGCTTATCCACTTGCTCTTGTTCCTCCTCCTCGGTGTGCCTCATTTCAAACTCCCCACAAACCCTCAGACTCGGAGGATTCTTCTAAAGAAGAAGAGGAGGAGGAGGAGGAGGAGGAGGAGGAGGAGGAGGAGGAAGAGCGAGTGGACAAGCTGAAGTCGCCAGTGAAGGTACCTGAATCTGAACCTGATCAGAAGAAGCAAAAGCTTTTGACACCAGATCAGTCTCTCACCAAGAAGTTGTCGGCGGCCCAACCCTACAATCTCTCAGAACCCTCTTTCTTCTAAGTCTCTTGTTCTTCTTTTCTTATTCTAAACAGTACTCTAAGAACCCTAAAATCCAACACTGTTATTGAGCTCTATTTATGAATTTTAGGGGTTATATTGCCGTTTTTTTTGTAAGTTAACTCCTGGTTTCGATCAATGAAACGGGCTTTAATGCCTTTTATCAAAAAAAAATGAAAAGAAAAAAGATGACAGTTGAGGCCTTGAGGGGCATGCAGGGGTCACTATTTTCAAGTTATCTTCAATGAAGCCTCAATTATAGCAACTTTGCATCAGTTGGCTCTCAAATCAATTATGTACAGAAAAGAAAAGGAGTTTGTAAACTAAAATATATATTATGACTGAGAAAGTGTATTAACTATTAAATATTAACTTCTTGAGTCTTGACACGCTCTTCACTGGCTGCAGATGCAAGTACAACTTAATATAATGGTCTGAACAGAATTTTCTCTGGTTAATCATGGGATGTACCCATGTCATACTTGATTCTGGCACATTTGTTCGTGCCTTTTTGCTGCTTTTGTTATTCAGGCACATATGTAGTTGATTGCTATTACCTTACTGTTACAGGCACAGGTGGTTTGTGCCTTCTGTTATCTTGATTTTTAGGTTGGTTGTACTTGGGTTTTTTACCTGGTCAATGATGTTTTAATAAAGCAGCTAAAACTTTGATACTGGCATACTGCTCATTCAGAGTTCAGTGTCTGGTTGATGATGCTGGAGGTGTCATTAAGACCAATAGGTAATCGGGGTTTTATGGGGTAGCTCTCCTTTTTGTTGGTTTTTTAACATTTGGTTCTGATTGTAAGACTCTTTTATTAATGGATGGGCAATTATGCCCTTTAAAAAAAAAAAAATTGCTCTGGTTATAAACATACCTGATAACAATTACTGTTGGTGTTTAATTTGACACAGAAATATGACTGGTAAAAAAGCAATATAAAAACTCACAGATACAGGCTGAATTGAATGAATTTGCGAGATGAAGGTGAACAGTGAAACAACGACAATGAGAATTTAAAAGAGTAAAATACTCGGAATTTCTTATACTTTCCATAATCGTTTAGTAGTGCCTTTGCATCTCCAGTGCTTTTAATTAACAAAAAAAAGGGGATCCGAACCCGAATCAAATTGGGTTGAGAGATACCGAGTAGGAATGTCCGTAGCGTTCGGACAACGAATCAAATGAGATTGAGAGGCACCGAGTACTTGTAGCGATCGAACAAATTATTTTCTGATTTGTAATCTGATGTGGCAATTGTTTTTTGTTTTGCTGGGTTGTGAGAGAGTTTGTAAATTAGCAAATTTGTTTTAATTGATTGGCTCATATTATTTTCTATATCAAATAATTGCAATTGCTGGGATGGAGTGATAAACAAATTATGATTCATTTAATTGTTAAATTTAATGACATGACTAATTTTAATTGCTAAGTATTTGTTGGAATGGATGCTCTTACAAGGAGACAAAGAATGATCGCGAGTGTTCGATCGAGACCAGCACTATATATTCCTGCTTTATATTTATATGCTTCAATTTGAGCATGTAACCATCCAATTTTGCGAGTGATAGATGCTTTGAACTGCCACTTTAATTAGTGCTTGTAAAGACCTGCTGGCTTGTGCGCGTAGTATCAAATTATATATTATCATTACTATGCGGAGAATAATATGCCATATTAGTACTATAACTAGTACAGAAAATGGGACCATACATGATTTGAAAAGCCAATGACATATGTTTACACGACTATGTCAACGAGCGTCGTGTATGAATAGAGAGTACATTTTACACGGTTTCCGAACCATATTGTCTATATAGTACTAATATACATGGTTAATAAAATCTAACTGTGTCCAATCTAACTTAAAAAGGCACTAAAAATCTACACGGTCTAGTTAACCGTGTACAATGTACCAGATTTATATACATGATTTCTACAAGTCATCAGTGTATTACTTTCTTAACCATCCACATTTTGTTATTTAGAACCGTGTATGTTTTGTGTTTTTTTTTAAACGATTTATAGTTGACTAGCATACATATTTGCTAGCCATTAAACATACAATAATATTACACATCCATCATTCAATAAATATTCAACATCACAACATACAGAAAGCAATAATCAATTGTACATTACAAATCAACATATACAAAGTCAGATCCACTACTTCAAATGAAACAACAACACAATAATTAATAAACAAATCACAAACATCATCACACAAAGTACAATTAATACTACTAGCTATTTCTTTAGAATCGAAGATACTTCTATTTCATTTCAATATATTGCAACTTGCCTGCAAGGTAGCATATGAGAATTTTAACTTATGTTACTTAAATTGACGGTGTTGTTTAATATTGAATGAATTCTTCATTGGATATTGCAGCAATTTGAATTTATTCTTAAAAGTTTGAAATATTTATCTTTTGATATTGGAGTATTTATTATTTATATCGGAGTATTTATTTTTGGACAATTAAGTATTTATCTTAAACATTCTTAGAAATCGTGGGAAAAAGAAAGAAATATCGCTGGGACCAGATTAATTAAATCAAAGTTAATTAAGATAATTAATTAATGTAGGGAGGATGCTAATTAAGATAGTTAATTAATATTGAGAGGGTGCGGAGATGGTGAATTAAGATAGTTAATTAATGTGGAGAGGGTGTGGAGATGGTGAATTAAGATAGTTAATTAATGTGGAGAGGGTGTGGAGATGGTGAATTAAGATAATTAATTAATATGGGGAGGGTGCGGCGATGGTGCGGGGATGGATATGAGGATTTAAAATAATTTTTATTGTTTTTAAAGGTCAGAGGGCAGTATGCCCCTAACGAATATATTAAATAATAAAACGTATTTACATCATCTTATTCCTCCTACTGCTTACACATGAAAGTATTATATGCATAAATTTTTGTAAACTAAGAAAATATAAAGATCATTATATATATATTGGATACTATCGGCAGCAGATGAAGAAGATCAAACGAAAAAAAAAAGTACAAATGAATCGGTATAACTGAGGAGCTAGAATGATAGAAAACCAATATTGTTTATAGATTATATTATGAATTAATTAATTATGAATTATCCGTATCTGGCAGTTTTGCTAATTAGGAGAATTTTGTTTAGTCTCGATAAAATGATTGATGAAAATTATTAGATGAACTCGAATAATCATGATTTCAATTTAGACATCTCCCATTTTATATCAAAAGTGATCAACATAATCATTAGAAGCACTGGGGTCATTTCAATTTCACATCTTCCATGATCTTTAATTGGCACTATCAATAGTATTTCAATTTCACATCTTCCATGATCTTTAATTGGCACTATCAATAGTATTAACAATATTTTATATATATGTGGTGCAGCCTGTATTAGAAAAGTGTTGGAATCATCTCGTGGGTATATATATATGAGTTGGATTAATTGCGACATGCTCATCTTTCCTCTTGTATTTCAGACAATTAATAAGTACTGCCTTTTTATTTGGATATATAGTCGATTTAAAATAAACAAATAAAATTCATTTTATAAATTTTTCTATATATCTATAAATCAATCTATTTTTTATATTTCAAATGGGATGGTTCCAACAGAAAAACCAGAATTCCCCTTTTCTTGGACAAAAAATATATAATAGCAGGTACGCATGGATGCATCTTACAAAAAGGTAGCACGTACAAACACTTTGAAATTTTAGTTGCATATGGCGAAACTAGAAAATTTGAATAGAAGAGCTAATTTATAAAATATAATATGTAAAAAAAGAAAAAATAATAGCAGATATGCACGGATGCATCTTACAAAAAGGTAGCACGTACAAGCACTTTGAAATTTTAGTTGCGTATCGTCGGTACGTACGCCTATATTTAATTAGCACGCTGTACTATGGTGCGTATCTGCTACCATTCCTCCCCTGATAAAAGTGCATTGCTCATGATTAATTTGCTACCATAACAACCAACATATGTATAACAAAATAAAACAGTCGACCGACTAACTGAAAGCACTTTTAATTCATGAGGGATATAACGAGTTGTTCATCAGGTAAAAACTATATATCCGAACTGCATGTCTTACGAAATCGGCGGGTATAATAAATTAAATATAGTTTTACTTCATCAGCAGTACGTACACCATCTTTTGTTAGAAATTATTCTAACTGTTAAATTATCTAAGGTTTTAAAATGGATACTTTTAAAAATTTAGTGTTGATATTTTGATTATATTATAATTTTTTTTTTTTGATAAAAGGCTTGAAGCCCATTTCATTAGCTTGAAATCAAGGTTAAGTTACACAAATCAAATTGTCAATCTATCATACTAACTTGTCTCCACACGGTTTTAAAATAGAACAAAACACAAAAGCTCGTCTCTTGAGCAACCACAAAAAAACCGTAATAGAGAAAATAAGTCCTAGAACTAAGCCTCTTAAGATAGGGCTAATATAATATAAGCACTAAAGTCATTTGCTGGGGCATAACAAAAAAAGGATGTAGACTTCATGTAGCATTGGTGAGGAAGGTGTATTGTGCTTTTGATGAGGAAGGTGTATTGTGCTTTTCTATGGGGCCGACGAACGACTCATTTGGCACCTTAGGCAACAATAAGCAACAAATTAACATGCAAGTCATGTATGACTTGAAAAATAGCAAGCTAGCTATTGCTCCAAATCAATGTTATAAGAAATAAAATCATTTGTGAGTTTTTATTATATTATAATAAAATGAAGAATAACGAAAACTCATGTAACAATAATGGATAATAAAATTACTGTGTGATGGAGGACCAAATATATTTGGTCCAATATATGCATGTGTGATAAGTAGTGAGAAATACTTTTTCACAAAAAAAAAAAAAAAAAAAAAAACAGAGAGAGAGAGAGAAACACTTTATTGACGCACACACGGATCATTTTAATTTGACATATTCCAATAGCGCGCAACCACTATTCGCACTCCAATAATACTATCTAATGTGCACTACCGACAGTAAAATTCTTCCAATCATCCAGCTTCATAATAATTCAACAAATGAATACAAGATAATTGATTAATTGTATTGTTTTAAGAGTTATATTGTATACCCATTTGCCAGTTTTTTGTTAGGGAGAATGATGCAGCGAAGACCGTTCTTCAATTCGCCTCTCTGAGCACCTTCTGGTGGATAATTCAACCACCACTCCAGCTCCACATATCTTGCCTGAAAAACCCCTTGTTCCAAATTCAGGCGAGACAAGAGGATAATGGGGTCTATTCGAAATCTGCAAAATCTGAGTTGGATCGATTCACTGAGGAGCAGAAGATGAGAGAGTCCTTGTAAGTTACTGGTTTCATATATATGAAACGGGCTCTTGCCTTTTTAAAAAAAAACAAAAGAAGATGAGAGAAAACAGTGAGAAGGAGATGTCGAAATAGCGGAAAATGTAGGCTTAGGATCAGATATCAGGAGGAGGACACAAGTGACACGGAGGAGCTCGGAGGGGATCCAGGGGCGGGGACCATGGGTCAGGGGTGGTGGGGACTGGGGTGAGTCCGCAATCTTGTGCATTAACTCGAAAAAGAATCTTTTGAGTTTATAGCATCTTGACCGTCTGATCAGGATTGGAGCCAATCTGGCCCACACCTATGCACGGGACCCTTTAATTAATGTTGATCTCAATCAGACTGTCCAGATCTATTAACACACATTCCGTTAATGCATAGGATACGAATTCATGGTGGGGTGGGCCCGTGGGGGAGTGCGTATCCTCTGAGATATCTCATATTTTGCGTGACCGACGTGTCCCGTGCCTATTCGCAGGGGCCAGTATTATTTGATATTCAAATTTCGTGCATAATGTATTTGAATAGTTTAGATTTTCCAAAAAACCACGCAAAATATGAGATATCTCAGAGGATGCGAATTCGCCGTGGGGTGGGGAAGGGAAAAACTGATGACGGAGTGAGAGGCAAACTGATGGTGAACTCTTGAGTCTTTTAATCTGATCAGTTGATCAACAATGTTGATGTCCAGTTCAGATTTAAACAGTGAAACCCTCCTCAAATTAGGAAATGTGAGAAGATCATGGTGATTGATGAATGTGACTACTCTAACATTACACAAGAAATTCAAACAATAATAGTGATGTTTTGTGGCGGCTGTATTTTTTTTTTTTTTGAGGCAGAAACGAGGGTCAAGCCCTCCTTTGATTAAATAAGCAAAGTTACAAGTTTTGTTCCTTGCTAAAGCAGAAAAACAATTCGGCTCAGACAAGTGAGCCTTGAAAATGGAAAATAAAGATGAAGTGAGTGGAAACGATAGCAGACTCCTTATTTTATTGTGTACGCGCCTGATGGAGTAATCTTCTTGCTGTCATTGCCGCCATGTTTTACTCTTCCTGTATCTCCTTTGCCAATTCAAGTGTTTCCTTGTGTGTTCCTCTGAAGATACGACAGCACCTCTCTCGCCACACCACAAACCGTGATATGATCATTATCTCTTTTGTTTTCCTGCTGTGTTCGTGCTGCAATATTGCCCTTGTCTGTACTGGTATTGGCTGTACCAGTTTTGTTACTGCTGCCACTTGCTGGTATATTGTGAGAGTGACATGGCATGAATTAAATAAGTGTTGTTCCACCGTCTCAGCTTCTTGTTTGTACATCTCACATCTACCCACTAATTGCCAACCTCTCTTTTGTAAATTGTCTATTGTGAGCAATCTATTCAAGCACATTAGCCAGGCAAATACAAGCATTCTAGCTTGGTGGTACTTTAAATTTCCAGATTCTATGTAATCTTTGATTTAATGAGTGGTCCATTCTTAATATTCCAATAGGCCGATCTGACCGAGAATTGTCCACTTCTGTCCCATTCCCATGTCAGTATGTCACATCATCCGGTTCGGATGTGATATTTATCGGGTTTGATTCCAATGCCCGCTGCAGCATGTCCAGTTGTTCGCTGGCCTGTTGAGATAGAGTTGGTCTGAACAATTGTTGCATTTCCGTCATCTGTGATACTTGTGCCAATGTGACTTCCTCATTTAACGTGTATGTGAACAACTGTATTTTCTTATCCAAATTCTTCAAACCAGCATTTCGAACTATTTTGAAAACTTGTCTCTTGTTAAAAGTTGAACCATGTCCTAATTTAGTTATACTACAAATTAATTAATATTATCTTTCAATTAAAGAAGTATTTATACTAGACTTATAAATTAAATATCTTACATTCAAATATATTTTGAGAACATGTAATTTTTTTATCATTTAAAACGTATAAAACTTTTTTTTGGTCGGATTAGTCTTTTGTACTGTGGTATTTGGTGTGGCATCCTTTTGTTGGTTAATTTGGCATTTTTGTTGGGTCCATATTTTTAAAAAATATTATTGGTCATTGATATTGATCGAATAGTAAAAAAATAATTAGTTCATAAATACATTTTAATAACTTTACAAATTTAGATATTTTAAGGTGTCTCATTTTGACTGAATGGCCTATAACAATTTAATTATAAACAATGCCCTATATTTTACATAATAGAGATTCTAAGAAAATGAGCAGTCTGAATAGGGAACTGTCAGGTAATAAGAAAACATTTTGTTAGAGATTTACAGATTATAAGATGCATGTTTGATGTGGATCGAACAATTACAAAGCATGGAATGGCTAGGTAAACAAAACACAAATCCACATTCAGATCTATAGAATCAAATATGGCGATTCCGATGCAATATTAGTGGGGAATTCAGGAACAAATTAAGTTTAAGTCAAGAAGGGTTGCGTTTTAAAATTTATAATGTTTTCAAGCTAGTTAAAAATTAATAAGTGAGATCAGTGCACTAAATAACTAATTAATAGATGAGGGGGGAGCAAAAGCCCCCTTTTGTTAAGTTATAGGCCCTATTTGTTAAAATTATTGGGCCGTCTATACGGGCTTAAGCATAGCCTTTCTGCTGTTCCTTCGCTTGATTTTCGTATTAATTATTTTCTTGATTCTAAGGTTCTTCTAATAATGTGTATGACAAATCTTACATCTTTAAAAAAGCGTTGATTATTAAAAACAAATAAATTAGTTAATTATTCAACGAAAGTTTCGATCATACTCCAAAAATGTGGTTAAAGTAGAAACTTTGTAAACTACTGTTGCAAGGTGGTAACATATAGTTTAGGAGTTGTAGATAACACAGTTTTCAAACTTCGAATCGAAATTAGAATCAGCAAAAATCTGCTGACCCAATAAAGGCCTGTTGGGCCGAGCCATATGTCTAATAAGGATTTAGTTTTATCACCACTTAAACGGAAGTAATCAAACAATTTGCATCTACTTTGATATAATTTTATCTAAAAAACATGTACAATTTTATTTTTTATTTAAAATAAATATTTTAATAGTGTTAATATATTTCTGTTTCAAAAAATATTAAATGATTGAGCTCAGACAACAAACTAGATTAAGTTAAAAATACATTCCTAGATTTCTGTAATGGATATCTAGGCCAAGTTTCAAGTCATGGCTTCATGCTACTGTAATCCAAATTCAAATATACTAAAAGTCAAAAGAAGATAAAAGAAAGTGTGAAAATTTTGACATTAAAATGCGAGTAGAACTAAGGTGCTCCTAAAAGCACCAAGTTTCTTTGTACTCTTAACTCTAAAATTTATTGGATTAACTTCGAACGATGAATCCAAACTGTTGAAATCTTTCTACCTTACAAGTGATGAATCTACATGTGAAAATTTTAAAGTTTCGAATTAATTTAGTATGAAGTCAAGTGGTCAAAAGTCTTCCAAAAAATGAATGAACTAAAATTAATTTAGAAACATTCTAATTTTGACCTCTTGACTTTATACTAAATTAATTCGAAACTTTAAAATTTTCACATGTAGATGCATTACTGGTAAGGTAGAAGGATTTCAACAGTTTGGATTCGTCGTTCGAAGTTTATCCGATAAATTTTAGAATTAAGAGTACAAAGGAGTTTGATACTCCTAGGAGCACTCTAGTTCTACTCTTAAAATGCAACTCAAATATATTTTTCCTAAGGTAATTTTTTAAAGTGTTAAACGAATGGTATACATGTATTGCACTACAAAATTAAATAAAGTTAGACGATGACGAGCTTTATGTGTTTGTTCTGATTTCATTTTTATTCGATGCCTTAGAGCATCTCCATTTTTAATCTTATTAGAATTTTTAATATGAAGTGGCAATTTTTATTTCAATTTTAGATACGTGAAAGAGTTTCTTATGTATAAATTATGAAGAAAAGTTTATTATTAAGAAATATTTTATAAACTCCACACTGATTAAATAATTGACTTGAATTATTTCTCTTTTTAATTTATCACATCATAAAATCTCTAAAATTAATTTATGAGATGTGAAAGTTTAGAAATTTATTTAAATTGTTGAGATGAAGATGCTCTTAATTATGCTTAGATTTTTTTTTTGGTTAATGAAACATTTATTTGTAGGCACAACCAACGCCTGCTTCGCAAAAGAAACAAAATTTATTGAGATAGCAACTTGTAAATATCTTTGAACCGGATCATGACACGATAACATCCATGATTTAGACCTTGCAAGGAAAAATGGACCGATAGAGGAATAATTCAAAGTCCAATTTTGAGGCTATAGACATGTGCATCGATGCATCTTTTCCGGGAAACAGTACAAATTTTGAGTATATTTCTATTTAGAAAACAAATAATGGAGTCAATACCAAGCCAAAAGGGCATTTAATGCATGTAATGAGAAACAACCGCCTTACAAGCAAACCATATATTTCTGAATGAGGTTCCAATAACACTTATATTCCTATATTTTATTCCTTCAATTGTCATTTTTTTTTCGATCAGATTTATAATCACACGACATGCAGCACATACATGCACGTGAAAGTTTCAAATCATCATGCAATTAAGCCATAAATTAATTATATTAGCAATATTAAAAACCTAAAAAAATTCCGAATAAATTTTTGGTTGATTTTTTAGTTTATGAATCCACCAAAATGGGCTGCAAATCAACATGACTTGAATTTCATGTTTGCAATACTGGATCTTATTTGGCAACCGCGGTGCCAATTTTTTGTATATCAAAACACAAAATTGCCAATAACTTTGAAGTTATAATAATCTTTGACATCCTTGGTGTACTGTGTACATATAAAAGGAATCTGAAGACCTGACCTTCACATTTTTTTTTTTAAAATTCATGACATAATAGTACACACCAATATATTATATACTGTAAACATGAGCGTGCCACAGAAGATCCAGACTACATCTGTATAGATTTCATAGATGTAATTAAATTGATCAACTATTTTTAATTTGAAAAGTATTCACCAACAACATGTCAACATTTCATATATAGTTGTTTGAATGGACCGAAATCAACCAGTGACGTTTATATTTACAATCTAAAACTAATTTTAATAAATATTTATAGTTCAAGTCTTTTTAATGAAAATTCATAATAAATTTATTAACTACCAGCCCGGAAACAAGGTAATTAACATCATTGGGAAGCCCCACAGATGCAATTATGAGTAAGGCTATGGTACTATGCATAGTGCGGATTGGCTCATACTATGGATCAATATTATTATTTTTAAAATTCTAACAGTCGATTCGAATTCTTCGATATAGTCTTTATATGAATATGTACTTTTAAACTAAATTTTACATTCTTTAGAATTTATTTTACTATTTTTTTTAATGGGTAGAAAATCACTATTTTTGGATGGTCTAGAATTTTCAGATCAAGTGATTTTCTACCCATAATTTTATCAATTGTTTATAATTGTTAGCTTCATATTTGAATAAGAAGTCCTCGCATATTTTTTTTTTTTCAGTCAAAGATACAGATATTACAATTCATTTTACAAGACGAGTTATTGCACAAATTAAAACTGAGGTACATTTTTTGGGATGGATAGCAAAGCTGTGAAGTCAAAGTGCAATAAAACTACCAACTAAATGATTGATTTGCTAGTTGTTTTCAAATAATGTACGTCAAATATATTTATAGAGAGAAGACTACACACACAACCATGTGAAAGAGGCGGCAACATGTATTTATTATTATTATTTTTTGAGGTAGGCAATCACTTACTAATAGATTGCATGCCCAAGCCTCCATTTTAGAAGAGGTGAAGGTGAAGAGGAGGAAAAGGAGGAGATTACAAAATGAATGGGGTTATAAGATCTAATTACTTCGCAATAATGGCATCATGCTTTGTTATTCTCTTGGTTTATTTCTCTGTACCGGATCAGTTTGCAAATCGCCTAAGATCATGTAAGTTTGTTATCTACTTTTGGGTTGTAAGATATTTCAGTTTTTGTTTCATGATATACTTTTGAACAAATAGAATTCATGGGTAATCTACATTGGAATCAAATTTTGAATTAGTACAGCATTTCTACGGTAATTGATGATTGTTCCTAGCTTGCATGAGTTGCATCTGTTTACCATTTTTTAAACTCAATTCAACAGTTAGTTTTTTTTTTCTTTAAGAAATGTTTTTTATAGGAAAAATTGGTTATTTGTCACTTCAAAACCTTCAAATATGAAAAATGCCATCACAAAACTATAAATTAAAAACTTAAATTTGCCACAAATACACAATTTTTATACATTTTTTTATTAAAAATTAACTAAAAATACAGTTTTGAGATACGTATTTCTGTATTTCCCTATATACCCTTCAGACTCCTCATTATATGTATCTCAAAACTGTATTTTTTAGTTATTTTTTAATAAAAAGTATAAAAATTGTATATTTGTGGTAAATTTAAGAATTAACTAAGTTTAGAGTGGCATTTTTCAGATTTATAGTTTCGTGATGGCATTTTTCAGATTTGAAGGTTTTGGAGTGGCAAATAACCAATTTTCCTTTTTTTATAATGCAAAATATGCATTATTTCTATACCAAATATGTTTTTTTTTTTTTTTGCTTAATATTAATTTAAGTTCATCGCAAGACTCAATGCAGACAAAAACGCTGCTTTGTCCTTAAATTTTGCAAAATGATATGATTTACATTGTTGATAAATTTTGTAAAATATATAATATGAAAACCCAAAACCAAAAAAGTCTTTTCTAACCAGTATTGCATCGCTCATTTATTTGTTTCAATTCTAATTCCAGTTCCCTTTAGCTCCCATGAAGAAAAGGCAACACCGGAGCCGTCGATCACAGTAGCAATGCAAACTCCATCACAGAATCAATCTGAGCCGTTGATCCCAACACCACAAAAGACCCCAGTGCAGGAACAATCTGTGCCATCCATCCCAGAAACCCAGAAGAGACCAGATTTTATTGAACAATCTATTCCTTCAAACACCTCAGCCCAAGAAAAGCCCATTAATCAAAATATTGGGCCTTCTATTCCACCACCCCAAGATAATCCTATTCCCATTCCAGAACAATTCCAGCCCTCTATTCCAAATGCAAGAGATCAAGAGAATTTCGGTAAGATACAATACAATTATACAACACAACACCTCTCTTTTTATCTCTTCTACAAATTTAATATCTTAAACTCTTCTCAAGCTTTATCTCTCTTTTCTCTTTTTTAATGTATCTATTATTTATGCTTCCATAAAAGGTGAAGATGGTGATAAAACAAAGTTCTTTAAAAAACCTTCTTGTGACTTCTCGGATATGCAATTCGACATGTGTGATGTGGAGGGAGACGTGCGCGTTCACGGCAAATCGTCTTCAGTTTTAGCAGTTACTTCAACCGAAAGTTACTTCTCTAAAGCGAACAACGAAACATGGAGCGTGAGGCCGCATCCTCGCAAGTACGAGACCGAATTAATGGCGCAATTCAGAGAAGTTAAGATAAAAGTAGAAGCTCACAACCGAGCTCCGAAATGCGACGTATATCATAATTCAGCAGCTGTTATCTTTGCTAATGGAGGTTACAATGGAAACTATTTCCATGACTTCACTGACCTACTGGTACCACTGTTCATAACATCTTACCAATTTAAAGGAGATGTCCAGTTTCTTGTATCAAACATACAACCATGGTTTATTTTCAAGTATATCGGACTTCTTAAGAAGTTGTCGAACTATGAAATTATTGACTATGACAAGGAAGAACAGGTGCATTGTTACCATCGTGTGATTGTTGGCATATCGAAACATAAAGATTTAACTGTGGAACCATCAAGAGCTCTGAATCACATTTCCACAGTTGAATTCAGCCGTTTCGCAAAGATGGCTTACTCACTCAAACAAAATGTTGCTATAAAACTAGGAGAGGAAAGCGGGAAAAAACCGAGACTACTGATCATGGCAAGGGATCACACTAGATCACTCATGAACCGCGGAGAAATCGTTCCATTGATCGAGAAACTAGGGTTCGAAGTCGTGATCGGTAATGCCTTATTTTCCATGAATATAGCCGAATTTGCACGTCTCGTTAACTCTGCCGATGTGATGATGGGTGTGCATGGGGCAGGGCTAACAAATTTTATGTTTCTCCCGACAAATGCGGTGCTCATTCAAATAGTTCCTCTGGGTAAGTATGAGAGGACTTGTGAGTACGACTTTGGAGAACCGGCAGTAGACATGGGTCTCAAGTACCTGCAGTACAGCATAAGCGAAGAAGAGAGCACGCTAACGGATCTGTACCCGAGAGATCATGCCGTGTTGACAGACCCGGAATCAATCCATCGGCAAGGGTGGCAAGTGGCAAATGGAATTTATCTCGGAAAACAGAATGTCAGGCTCAATTTCACACGGTTCAGACCGATTTTGGAGAGAACACGTCATCTTCTCAGACAGTGATACTTATTATTTTTTGCAGAGTAAAAATGTTGCAATTCATTGATTCTTTTTGTAAAATAACGGATTTGGAGATTGTTTGTTCTTTTTATTCTTTCTAGAACAGAAGGGGTTCATCCATTTCTTCTTTCCTTGCAAAATTTGTTAATTTTTAATTAGATGTTCTTCCCTTCAAACTTCATGAATATAACAAATTTACCCAAAAACTTTGTTTCTCTTAGATATATGCTCATAACCTTTAACCAAATAAATTAAATGTATTCATATCGGAAATAAATTATTTGTATTGATTTTGTAATCTGATCATTTTTTTTTCCAGTCGGCTTAGAACGTATCTTTACGATATTTTCAATTTAGTCGATGCTGTAAAAATACATTTTAAGCTCTGTCGGTCTTGAAATAATACTCTTAAATTTTTTTTGGTGTCTGATAATTTCTCCACTTTCATTTGCTTGTATTTTTCTTAGATACTATTATTAAATTATATTACCATTTTAGTGTCACTTATTCATTTGGTAAAATATCATTTTAGTCTATTACCAAGTCATTAATATTGTCCCAGATCCATAACATTCGGTAAAATTTTCGACTTTTTTAGATATTGCATCTCACTGTAAATATTAAATTTTTGTACTATAAACGAACATATTAAGGCATCCAAATTCTAGATAACCCACACTTAGCGTGATATTGAAATACTTGAAAATAATTATCAGCCGATTTGGTAGCACTGCACAAAATCACTATAGACTATAGAGTATAGACAGAGCGTATGGTTGTTGGAGGCAATGGAAATGAAGACAAACATAGAGTAATTGTTCACAAACACATCAAAGCTTCTATATTTTCTCAAGACAATTTGAAACGGTAACACAGAAAATTGGCCTCACTAAGCACCACTTGCGTCAGAAATTGCCTCAATCACTCTACAATTTGGCAATCATGAAGCAAAAGAGAAAAGAGAAGATGGACAAGCCAACATGAGTTAAAGGTGCCTGTTAGAATATTAGCCAAAGAAACGCCAGTGCATAACGGTGCAATGACATATTTCTAGCCTACTGCTAATTTGTTGTACATTTTTTAATCAGTGAAAAAAAATATCTATAAATAGAGTGGTGCTCTGAAATTGCCTTTCATAGAAAATGAAAAGAAAATATATGATACTAATGGCAGACGCCACAGCTCTGCCACATGCGGCTATTCCTCAAGTAGCATAATTGGGAGGCCCCTGAAAAGACGAGCAAAGAAATAAAATTGAGGAAAAAATAAGAGGAAAAGGGAACAGTATTATGTCCAGGCTAAGATATTAGGGTCCCCTAAAGTAACCCAAATTTTGAGTTTCGATTCGGGCCATCTGATAAAAATCTGGGCCAATCCAATCCGAGGTGAAATGTTTAAGCACCATTTCATTCTGTTGATGTTGTGGAAGGCGATGAATTCTTGTTAACGTCTAAATATTTAGGTAATTAATTTCACTTCTCTAGGTTTTTGTTACATTAGGAAGCTTTCATTTCTCTCCATTTTACAGAAATTGTTGTTAGGCAAAAAGATGAAATCAATCAGAACAAAAGATGTTTATTGTAAAATTCAAAATATTAGAGCTCATTATGAACTTATTTGTGTACTGCTTTCTTGTACAGAGGAGGTGAGTTTGTCGAACAAGACAAACATTTTGTGCGAATTTAGAAGCACAAGATCTGACTTTTGCAAGATAAAGAACTTTGTCCAAATCTTTGGGCATTCTTCTCTACTAAATTATCATTCTTCCTTGACAAATGAATCCATGCAAGCATATAAAAGTTTCAAAATAAAGCCCCATCCGAGAAAACATGACAAGATTGCACTTACTCATGTCAAAGAAATATCAATAGAGCCTATTTCTCTCAACCAAAGAACACCTCACTGTACCATGATGCACATTGCACCCGCCATATTATTTTCGACCGGTGGTTACATCGGAAATATGTTTCATGAATTCATTGATGTGCTAATCCCATTGTTCATAACTTCATTCCCGTTTCACGGGCAAGTGCACTTCCTTGTTGGAGAAATGCAACCTTGGTGGATCAACAAATACCGACCTTTGCTCGAACAACTCACACGGTACAAAATAAAAAATCTGACTAAGGTTAAAAGAGGGCTTTGCTACTCAAAAGCCATTGTTGGCCTAAAATTTCACAAAGAAATGAGCATCGACCCGAAAAAGACCGATAACAAGTACTCGATGGTTGATTTTGCTCAAATTATAAGGAAATCCTTTGATTTAGAGAGAGAAAATGCAACAAAGCTAGCAATCCACAATAGCACAAAGCCAAGGCTTCTCGTAATCTCAAGAAAGAAAACTAGATCGTTTACCAATGTTAAAGAGATAGTTAAAATGGCAACAACCTTAGGGTATGAAGTTGTACTGCAAGAGCCGAAATCGCGGTCTAAGTTACGTGATTTTGCACGTATAGTGAACTCATGTGATGTGCTAATGGGTGTTCATGGAGCTGGTCTAACAAATCTTGTTTTTCTCCCGACAAATGCAGTGGTCATACAAGAAGTCCTGCTTGGTGGATTAGAGAAACTTTCAATGGCGGATTTTGGGATACCAGCATTGGACATGAAATTGAAGTACCTTCAGTACAGTATAAACATAGAAGAGAGTACTCTGATAGAAAAATATCCGAGAGATCATGTTGTTTTTAAGGATCCATCAGTGATTCGTAGAAAAGGTTGGGCTGCTTTGAGATCAACATACTTGATTAATCAAAATGTGAAACTTGATGTCAGTAGATTTAAGGGTACATTGATGGAAGCTCTTAAGCTTCTCCATCAATGAATTAGTAGTTAGGTTCAAAAAACTAAATGCTCAGTGTGTATGTGTGTATTCATTTTAAAAATAGATATGAAATTTTTTAGACTTTTAGCAACTCGGATTTAAATTTTGTATGGTTTGCATTACTCATTATTTTTAGATTTAGACAGTCACACTACCTCAATGTGTGCAAGGATGATCAATGAAGCTTTTGATGTATCGCTATGATACCAGTTTCCAGTTTGGTTTAATTAATTATGTTTCAGCGAATAAGCGCAGCAACAGAATGCTAGATGAGCACAGAAAATTGGCTCAGAGTTCTACATGTATGTGGAATGTGAATACCTGAATCTGACCCACCCTTTGGAGATTTTGGACTAATGAACCAAGGGATGGTCAAGCAAGCCGGTTAGGAGTTGTCGCTCTACCTCTTGAGGTGTTAGAAGAGTATTTCAGATGGTGACCTCTAATTGTAAAACCAGAGAATGATCATCCTATTTAATTTATGCATCACATTTCAGTTTTAAATTTTCTTAATCATCTTGATTATTTCATTTGTACAAATATACTATTCTGGTTTCATGTTTTGGGTAAAGATATTGACATAGTATACAGTATTTGGTTTCATGTTGTGCATGAGTTATATTAATTTCACTATTTTGATTATATCGTTTGTGGCCTTCCTACTGAGACAGTGCATAACAAATGCATTTAGTAAAAATAAACAAAATTATATTGTTTGTTTGGTGCATAAAGTCAGAACTGGGCTGTCAATATTTTATCCCTCGTGTATGGTAATTTAGGTAAGTTTATTCAAAAGCTGACAGTCAGTCAATGATAGTGCGCAGGGGTGGTACCCAGGCAGGGGCCAGCCTAGGCCCCGGCCCCCCTTGGCTCGGAAAATATACAGAAATTTTCAAAAAATATACAGAATTTTTTTTGCTTATAGGCTCTTGACACTCCCTAAATTATTTATGGGCCATTACACTCCCTAAATTTTTTTTCTTATGGACCCTAAATTATTTATGGCACCCTCTAATTTTCATTCTTGGTTCTGCCACTGATAGTGCGTATATATCATTAATAATTCAGAAGTGATATGATGGAAAACATTTCACTCTGATTCGCTTACTACTAAGTAGAATAATTAAAAAGTTTGCTTGCTTATAATTCTCTTAAAATCTTGATAGTGGCTAGTGTGCAATATATTAAATTGCTCACTTATATTCGACGACTAATTATCGTTTCCCTTTCATTAAATAAAAGAGTGACATATAAAAATTATTCAGAGAAAGCCAGCAAACTACAACAGTAGCAGCTAGCTAGCTAGAAAATTCCTTTATATAAACTGATCAACGACACCTTGGCTTTTCCATATAATCAGTATTTAGCAAGCACATATATACGTACATTGATCATTTAACACACATATACAAATGGAGATCACCATAATAAAAAACATAAGCCTAACCTTTATCAGTAGTTTTGCTCTCAAGTGCGCTGTGGACCTAGATATCTCGGGGTGATTACAACCATACGGCCAACCCATGCCTTTCAATGAACTCACTCGATCCATACCGATCCCACCTGAGAATGACTGAATGCTTGGCCGCCTTATGGAACTTCTTGTTCATCAAGGAATTTTCATGCAATCTGAAGTAGGCTACCTGCTCACACACATCTCGGAGATCCTTCTGATTGAGGGCTGCACCAATGTGTGTGGCAGTACAAGAGTGAATGCAAATTAAGAAGCAATTGAATCCGGCAAAAGTAATGGTGGCAAGGTCATTGTTGTAGACATCGTCATAGATTTAGAATTTTAGAGAGTGATGACCCAAAAGCAGTCGAGACAAGTCTTCTTTTCAACATTAACACGATGGGTTTGCTTTGGGTCAAAGGAATGTAAAAAGCAGGAATGGCATGATATCATACTGGGAGCTGGATATTCTGGTTACAAAATATTTCCTTCTCGGTGGGTGTGAACTGTGAATGCTGTTATTGAGCTCTATTTATGCATTTCTGTGATTAACAAATTAAGATGACAGTTGAGACCTTGAGGGCCATGCAGGGGTCACTATTTTCAAGTTATCTTCAATGAAGCCTCAATTATAGCAACTTTGCATCAGTTGGCTCTCAAATCAATTATGTACAGAAAAGAAAAAGAGTTTGTAAACTAAAATATATATTATGACTGAGAAAGTGTATTAACTGTTAAATATTAACTTCTTGACATGCTCTTCACGGGCTGAAGATGCAAGTACAACTTAATATAATGGTCTGAACAGAATTTGCTCTGGTTATAAACATACCTGATAATAATTACTGTTGGTGTTTAATTTGACACAGAAATATGACTGGTACAAAAGCATTATAAAAACTCACTGATACAGGCTGAATTGAATGAATTTGCGAGATGAAGGTGAACAGTGAAACAACGATAATGAGAATTTAAAAGAGTAAAATACTCGGAATTGCTTATACTTTCCATAATCGTTTAGTACGTAGTGCCTTTGCATCTCCAGTGCTTTTAATTAACAAAAAAAAAGGGGATCCGGACCCGAATCAAATTGGGTTGAGAGATACCGAGTAGGAATGTCCGTAGCGTACGTTCGTACAACCAATCAAATGAGATTGAGAGGCACCGAGTACCTGTAGCGATCGAACATCGAATAATAAAATTGTGTTACAACTTACAAGCAGACAAAGAATGAACGCGAGTGTTCGATCGAGACCAGCACTATATATTCCTTCTTTATATTATATGCTTCAATTTGAGCCTGTAACCACCCAATTTGCGAGTGATAGATGCTTTTAACTGCCACTTTAATTAGTGCTTGTAAAGACCTACTGGTCTGTGGTTTTTGATGCTTTTAACTGCCACTTTAATTAGTGCTTGTAAAGACCTACTGGTCTGTGGTTTTTGTGCGCGTACGTAGTATCAAATTATATATTATATATCATTACTATGTGGAGAATAATATGCCTTATTAGTACTGTAACTAGTACAGAAAATGGGACCATACATGATTTGAAAAGCCAATGACACATGTTTACACGACTATGTCAACGAACGTCGTGTATGAATAGAGAGTATATTGTACACGGTTTCCGAATCATATTGTCTATATAGTACTAATATATATGGTTAATAAAATCTAACTGTCCAATCTAACTTAAAAAGGCACTAAAAATCTACACGGTCAAGTTAACGGTGTACAATGTACCAGATTTATATACATGATTTCTACAAGTCATCAGTGTATTATTTTCTTAACCATCCACATTTTGTTACTTAATTAGAACTATGTATGTTTTGTGTTTTTTTTAAACGATTTATAGTTGACTAGCATCCATATTTGCTAGCCATTAAACATACAATAACATTACACGTCCATCATTTAATAAATATTCAACATCACAACATACAGAAAGCAATAATCAATTGTACATTACAAATCAACATATACAAAGTCAAATCCACTACTTCAAATGAAACAACAACACAATAATTAATAAACAAATCACAAACATCATCACACAAAGTACAATTAATACTACTAGCTATTTGAGAAAAAAATTAGTCTAGCTGATTCCATTACATTGGCAAAAACTTAGTCTAGCTGATTGGTCCCCTTTAATAGCCAAATTTGAGAAAAAATTACAATCTTGGAAAGGTTCACTTTTATCTCTAGGGGGTAGAGTTACATTACTAAATTCTGTTCTCACAGCAATCCCTTTATATTGGTTATCCATTTACAAGCTTCCTGTTGGTATTAGAATTAAAATTGATAGAATTAGAAGAAGATTCCTTTGGTCTGGAAATGCTTCTGATAGGAAGAAATATCATTTAATTTCTTGGTCTACCATCTGTTCTCCTAAGGATCAAGGTGGTCTTGGGGTCCTTAGTTTGAAATCTATGAATATTGCCTTACTTGCCAAATGGTGGTTTAGATTTAAAGATCCTACTATTGATGGTAAATGGAAATCAATCCTTCTTTACAAATATGGTCCTTCAGGTTTAGATTGTTCCCGATGTTCTGCTTTTTGGGCAGGTGTTCTCTCCTTTAAAAATATATATGATTTAGGTATTAATAGGAATTTAGGTTTATGTCACTCTACTTTTTTTTGGCTTGACAGATGGTTTGGTGAATGCTCTTTATACTGTTTATTTCCTCATCTCTTTAGAATAGTTTCTAACCCCCATATTACTGTGTTTGATGTTTTTCACAACTCTATCCTCTCATTAACTTTTACTAGGCAGTTAACAGGGATTTATCTAAATGAGTGGTTACTTTTACAATCTACTTTAACTTTTGACAAAGTTTTCATCGATAGCACTGGACCTGATTATATTTACTGGAGATGGGGTCCCTCTGGTAAATTCACAGTACATTCTATGTTCTTGTGGTTGGTTAATAGAGGTATTCCTAATAAGTCCTATGATAACCTGTGGAATTCAAATATCCCTCTCAAAATTAAGGTTTTTATGTGGTTGGTCTTGCAAGATAAAATTTTAACTAAGGAAAACATTCTCAAGAAAGGGTGGAATGGAGATATCTCTTGCCCTTTCTGTGGTGCTTTCGAAACAATTGATCACTTATTTGTGACTTGCCTGTTAGCTAACTCAATTTGGTCTTGGATTGCTCAACATAATTCTTTTACTTTTAATTGTACTTCCATTTCTGATCTTTGGCTGTTAGATGCTTGGATTCCATTAAAAGATAGGCTACTTGTTGAGATGATTAGAGCAGCTACTATTTGGGTTATTTGGTTAGCAAGAAATAAAGTTTGTTTTCAAAACTCTTCTATTCCCTCTAGCTCTTCTTTAGGACTTCATATTATCGCTATTACTTCTTTTTGGTGCAAGGTTAAATTAGATGATACATTTTTTAAATTAACATTAATTTTACCTATGGATGTCTCCTCTTTGCATCAGGCAGGTCCCTTGATAATCAGCTCGGGTTCCGATACCCAGGGAAGGGTAAGCAGCCCGCTGATTTCCGAGGAAACAGACCCTGGTGCTGGTTTAGAAGGATCTGATTTGTCAGATTATCTTCGTGTTCAAGCTGAATATGATGAAGTTGATACTGCTTTTCAATCCATAGGAGATCAGGGTGTTCTTGTTCTACTCTCTTCTTCTACTGAGTCACCATCTGATACCTCTAGTTCTGCATCTTCTAATAGCTCTGTTGCTTCAGCTTAGTTTAGTTGGCCTATTGTTTAGTATTTTGCTTAGTTCTTATGATTGCTTGTATTTTGTTTTAGAGCTCTTTAGGCCCTCTTACGTTTTTTAGTTTCCTTTCATGTTCTATTATGTCATCTTATGAACTTTAGCATTCTGTTTTGTATGAATATTATGTTTCTAATGAAACAGGTGGTTATCCACTTTTTCAAAAAAAAAAAAATACTACTAGCTATTTCTTTAGAATCGAAGATACTTCTATTTCATTTCAATATATTGCAACTTGTCTGCAAGGTAGCATATGAGAATTTTAACTTATGTTACTTAAATTGACGGTGTTGGATTCTTCATTGGACATTGTAGCAATTTGAATTTATTCTTAAAAGTTTGAAATATTTATCTTTTGATATTGGAGTATTTATTATTTATATTGGAGTATTTATTTTTGGACAATTAAGTATTTATCTTAAACATTCTTAGAGATCGTAGGAAAAAAAGGAATATCCCTGGGACCAGATTAATTAAATCAAAGTTAATTAAGATAGTTAATTAATGCGGAGAGGATGCTAATTAAGATAGTTAATTAATGTTGAGAGGGTGTGGAGATGGTGAATTAAGATAGTTGATTAATGTGGAGAGGGTGTGAAGATGGTGAATTAAGATAATTAATTAATATGGAGAGGGTGCGGCGATAGTGCGGGAATGGATATGAGGGTTTAAAATAATTATTGTTGTTTTTAAAGGTCAGAGGGCAGTATGCCCCTAACGAATATATTAAATAAGAAAACGTATTTACATCATCTTATTCCTCCTACTGCTTACACATGAAAGTATTATATGCATAAATTTTTGTAAACTAAGAAAATATAAAGATCATTATATATATATTGGATACTATCGGCAGCAGATCAAGAAGATCAAACGAAAAAAAAGTACAAATGAATCAGTATAACTGAGGAGCTAGAATGATAGAAAACCAATATTGTTTATAGATTGTATTATGAATTATGAATTATCCGTATCTGGCAGTTTTGCTAATTAGGAGAATTTTGTTTAGTCTCGATAAAATGATTGATGAAAATTATTAGATGAACTCGAATAATCATGATTTCAATTTAGACATATCTCCCATTTTAAATCAAAAGTGATCAACATAATCATTAGAAGCACTGGGGTCATTTCAATTTCACATCTTCCATGATCTTTAATTGGCACTATCAATAGTATTAACAATATTTTATATATATGTGGTGCAGCCTGTATTAGAAAGTGTTGGAATCATCTCGTGGGTATATATATGAGTTGGATTAATTGCGACATATATGCTCATCTTTCCTCTTGTATTTCAGACAATTAATAAGTACTGCCTTTTTATTTGGATATATAGTCGATTTAAAATAAACAAATAAAATTCATTTTATAAATTTTTCTATATATCTATAAATCAATCTATTTTTTATATTTCAAATGGGATGGTTCCAACCGAAAAACCAGAATTCCACTTTTCTTGGACAAAAAATATATAATAGCAGGTACGCATGGATGCATCTTACAAAAAGGTAGCACGTACAAACACTTTGAAATTTTAGTTGCATATGGCGAAACTAGAAAATTTAAATAGAAGAGCTAATTTATAAAATATAATATGTAAAAAAAGAAAAAATAATAGCAGATATGCACGGATGCATCTTACAAAAAGGTAGCACGTACAAGCACTTTGAAATTTTAGTTGCGTATCGTCGGTACGTACGCCTATATTTAATTAGCACGCTGTACTATGGTTCGTATCTGCTACCATTCCTCCCCTGATACAAGTGTATTGCTCATGATTAATTTGCTACCATAACAACCAACATATGTATAACAAAATAAAACAGTCGACCGACTAACTGAAAGCACTTTTAATTCATGAGGGATATAACGAGTTGTTCATCAGGTAAAAACTATATATCCGAACTGTCTCACGAAATCGGCGGGTAGAAAAAATTAAATATAGTTTTACTTCATCAGTACGTACACCATCTTTTGTTAGAAATTATTCTAACTGTTAAATTATCTAAGATTATAATATGGATACTTTAAATATTTAGTGTTGATATTTTGATTATATTATAATTAAGAGCTAATTAAACACTGATAAGGTTCGCCTGGACTTAGTTTGTATATTAGAATAATGACATCACTCAAAATTAAATCTTAATATGTTCACAGTTCATGAATGGACAGGCCGGCCCTATATAAAGAACTAGCTCAACCCACCAGTAGGATCACACAAATTAAATAGCACAATGCATATTTCTCTTGTATTGTTCATAATCTCATCACTTGCTACCCCAACCATCTGTATCCTTGGAGATTTTCATTTGGAATTAACTCATGTCGACTACAGCCGTCAACTCACCAAGCTCGAGCTCGCCAAGTGGGCCGCAAGCAGGAGCAAAGCAAGAGCTTCACTGTTAACTTCCAAGGCTTGCAACTCAAACCCAGTTTCGAGAGCCAACATACCATTTTATCCATCTGGAGATAATGAGTATGTGCTAGAGCTAGCAATCGGCACCCCTCCCCGTCCTTACACTTTCATGCTAGATACCGGCAGTGGACTTATTTGGACCCAGTGCAAACCATGCTCAAGATGTCTCTCCCAGCCATCCCCAATCTTTAACCCATTCAAATCGTCCACCTTTTCGCAGCTGCCGTGCTCTAACAAGCTGTGTCAAGACCTTGCGTCGAAAAATTGCACCAAACACCATTGTATGTACTTGTATGGTTATGGAGATAAGACTTATACGTATGGAAGTTTTTCAAGTGAAACCTTCACATTCGGCGGCACCAGTAGTGACATCAAGGCGCAAATTGCATTCGGATGTGGAAATATAAACGGTGGGGATCTGAACAACTGCTCTGGTATAGCTGGCTTTTCTAAGGCCACAACCTCCTTGGTGTCTCAGCTCGGTATATCAGGTTTCTCATACTGTATGACCGATGATATCAATAAGAGATCTCTTCTCAGGTTTGGTACCCAAGAGGAGATCTATAGAGACATCAAGGCGCCAGTGCAAACCAGTAAATTTGTTCATGGCCCTCCAGATCCTGGTTATGAAACCCTTTACTTTATTACCATGACCGGCATAACAGTCGGCACCAAACGACTAAGTATCCCCAAATCTGCAAAATCTGAGTTGGATCGATTCACTGAGGATCAGAAGATGAGAGAGTCCTTGTAAGTTACTGGTTTCATATATATGAAACGGACTTTTGCCTTTTTTTTTTTTTTTTAAAAAGAAGATGAGAGAAAACAGTGAGAAGGAGATGTCGAAATAGCGGAAAATGTAGGCTTAGGAGATATCGGGAGGAGGACACAGGTGACGCGGAGGAGCTTGGAGGGGATTCAGGGGCGGGGACCATGGGTCAGGGGTGGTGGGGACTGGGGTGGGTCCGCAATCTTTTGCATTAACTCAAAAAAGAATCTTTTGAGTTTATAGCATCTCGACCGTCTGATTAGGATTGGAGCCAATCTGGCCCACTCCTATGCACGAGGCCCTTTAATTAATGCTGATCTCAATCGGACTGTCCAGATCTATTAACACACATTCTGTTAATGCATAGGATACAAATTCATGGCGGGGTCGGCCCGTGGGAGAGTGCGTATCCTCTGAGATAATCTCATATTTTGCGTGACCGACGTGTCCGGTGCCTATTCGGATATAGCGCAGGGGCCAGTATTATTTGATCTTCAAATTTCGTGCATAACGTATTTGAATAGTTCAGATTTTCCAAAAAACCACGCAAAATATGAGATATCTCAGAGGATTCGAATTTGCCGTGGGGTGGGGAAGGGAAAAACTGATGACGGAGTGAGAGGCAAACTGATGGTGAACTGTTGAGTCTTTTAATCTGATCAGTTGATCAACAATGTAGATGTACGGTTCAGATTTAAACAGTGAAACCCTCCTCAAATTAGGAAATGTGAGAAGATCATGGTGATTGATGAATGTGACCACTCTAACATTACACAAAGCACAATAACATTACACAAGAAATTCAAACAATAACAGTGATGTTTTGTGGCGGCTGTATTTTTTTTTTTTTTTTTTTTTTTTTGAGGCAGAAACGAGGGTCAAGCCCTCCTTTGATTAAATAAGCAAAGTTACAAGAGTTTTGTTCCTTGCTAAAGCAGAAAAACAATTCGGCTCAGACAATTGAGCCTTAAAAAAGGAAAATAAAAATTCTGGTAAAAGTAATGTAAAAAATAGAAGTAAAAGAGGAAGGAAAAAATAAAGAGAACAAGGTAGAATAGTAAACATAGAAAAGATGAAGTGAATGGAAACGATAGCAGGCTCCTTATTTTATTGTGTACGCGCCTGATGGAGTAATCTTCTTGCTGTCATTGCCGCCATGTTGTACTCTTCCTGTATCTCCTTTGCCAATTCAAGTGTTTCCTTGTGTGTTCCTCTGAAGATACGACAGCACCTCTCTCGCCACACCACAAACCATGATATGATCATTATCTCTTTTGTTTTCCTGCTGTGTGTGTGCTGCAATATTGCCCTTGTCTGTACTGGTATTGGCTGTACCAGTTTTGTTACTGCTGCCACTTGCTGGTATATTGTGAGACTGACATGGCATGAATTAAATAAGTGTTCCACCGTCTCATTAGCCAGGCAAATACAAGCATTCTAGCTTGGTGGTACTTTAAATTTCCAGATTCTATGTAATCTTTGATTTAATGAGTGGTCCATTCTTAATATTCCAATAGGCCGATCTGACCGAGAATTGTCCACTTCTGTCCCATTCCCATGTCAGTATGTCACATCATCCGGTTCGGATGTGATATTTATCGGGTTTGATTCCAATGCCCGCTGCAGCATGTCCAGTTGTTCGCTGGCCTGTTGAGATAGAGTTGGTCTGAACAATTGTTGCATTTCCGTCATCTGTGATACTTGTGCCAATGTGACTTCCTCATTTAACGTGTATGTGAACAACTGTATTTTCTTATCCAAATTCTTCAAACCAGTATTTCGAACTATTTTGAAAACTTGTCTCTTGTTAAAAGTTGAACCATGTCCTAATTAGTTATACTACAAATTAATTAATATTATCTTTCAATTAAAGAAGTATTTATACTAGACTTATAAATTAAATATCTTACATTCAAATATATTTTGAGAACATGTAATTTTTTTATCATTTAAAACGTATAAAACTTTTTTTTGGTCGGATTAGTATTTTGTACTGTGGTATTTGGTGTGGCATCCTTTTGTTGGTTAATTTGGCATTTTTGTTGGGTCCATATTTTTAAAAAATATTATTGGTCATTGATATTGATCGAATAGTAAAAAAATAATTAGTTCATAAATACATTTTAATAACTTTACAAATTTAGATATTTTAAGGTGTCTCATTTTGACTGAATGGCCTATAACAATTTAATTATAAACAATGCCCTATATTTTACATAATAGAGATTCTAAGAAAATGAGCAGTCTGAATAGGGAACTGTCAGGTAATAAGAAAACTTTATTTTAGAGATTTACAGATTATAAGATGCATGTTTGATGTGGATCGAACAATTACAAAGCATGGAATGGCTAGGTAAACAAAACACAAATCCACATTCAGATCTATAGAATCATATATGGCGATTCCGATGCAAGATTAGTGGGGAATTCAGGCACAAATTAAGTTTAAGTCAAGAAGGGTTGCGTTTTAAAATTTATAATGTTTTCAAGCTAGTTCAAAATTAATAAGTGAGATCAGTACACTAAATAACTAATTAATAGATGAGGGGAAGCAAAAGCCCCCCTTTTGTTAAGTTCTAGGCCCAATTTGTTAAAATTATTGGGCCGTCTATACGGGCTTAAGCATAGCCTCAGGCAGGTTATATTTCTGCTCTTCCTTCGCTTGATTTCGTATTAACTATTTTCTTGGTTCTAGGGTTCATCTAATAATGTGTATGACAAATCTTACATCTTGAGAAAAACGTTGATTATTTAAAAACAAATAAATTAGTTAATTATTCAACGAAAGTTTCGATCATGCTCCAAAAATGTGGTTAAAGTAGAAACTTTGTATACTACTGTTGCAAGGTAACATATACCGGCATTTTTATTCATAACCAAAAAAATATATAAAATATTATTAATAACCCGACTCCCGAAGTTTTTCGACCCATACCCAACCCGCCCCCCCGTGGGGCGGTTTACTCCCCCCCCCCCCCCCAACCGGCCCCCCCGTGGGGCGGTTTACCCCCCCCACCCCAACCCGCCCCCCAGTGGGGCGGTTTAGTAATTTTTTTTTTTTTTTTTTAAATACCCTCCCTCCCCAAACCAAACCCTACCCGCCCCCCCACAGCCCCCCACCCAAAACCACCCCCAACCCGCCGGTTTTGGCCTAAAAACGTCGTTTTTTTTCGTCCCGAACGCGACATTTCGCATCTCTCAACCGTTCCCGACCCCTCTCTCTCTCTCTACCGCCCTCTCCCTCTCTCCCTCTCTCTACCCGCCACCCTCTCTCTCTCCATTTCATTTTCATTTTTTCGCCCCGTCACCGCCGCGCCGTCGCTCCGAATTCATTTTCGGGTATGAAGTTATTTCTTTAACTTGTTTATAAATTATTTAGATTTTTATAAATTATTTAGAATTTTGTATAAATTATTCGAAATTACGGGATTTATATGAAATTGTTAGAAATTGCGGAATTTGCTTGAAATTGTTGTTATTGAATTTAGTAGAAATTGATTGGAATTGTTTAGGGTTGTTAGAAATAGTTTGAAATTTTTGAAAAATGGTAGAAATTTTTACAAATTGTTAGAAATTGTTAGAAATTATTAAATTAGAAATGTTAGAAATTGGAATTGTTAGAAATTATTTGATTGGAATTGTTAGAAATTATTTGATTGGAATTGTTAGAAATTATTTTATTGGAATTGTTAGAAATTAGTTGATTGGAATTGTTAGAAATTATTTGATTGGAATTGTTAGAAATTATTAGAAATTGGAATTGTTAGAAATTATTAGAAATTGGAATTGTTAGAAATTATTTGATTGGAATTGTTAGAAATTATTTGATTGGAATTGTTAGAAATTATTTGATTGGAATTGTTAGAAATTATTTGATTGGAATTGTTAGACATTATTTGATTGGAATTGTTAGAAATTATTAGAAATTGGAATTGTTAGAAATTATTTTATTGGAATTGTTAGAAATTATTTTATTGGAATTGTTAGAAATTATTTGATTGGAATTGTTAGAAATTATTTTATTGGAATTGTTTGGAATTATTAGAAATTGGAATTGTTAGAAATTATTTGATTGGAATTGTTAGAAATTAGTTGATTAGAATTGTTAGAAATTATTTTATTGGAATTGTTAGAAATTATTAGAAATTGGAATTGTTAGAAATTAGTTGATTGGAATTGTTAGAAATTATTTTATTGGAATTGTTAGAAATTATTAGAAATTGGAATTGTTAGAAATTATTTTATTGGAATTGTTAGAAATTATTAGAAATTGGAATTGTTAGAAATTGTTACATTGGAATTGTTATAAATTGTTTGATTGTGAATAGAAATTGGTTATTATTGAAATTAGGTTTAAAAATTAGATGGGAATTTGAGAAAATAACAGAGTTGAAATTTAATTGAGTGGAATTAAGTTGTACAATCTCATAGGAATTTTAAATAGAATTGTTAGAAATTGGTGTTATAATTTTTAAACTTGATATTTTCAAATGCAGCATGACTAGACATCGACGTGAGCGACCACGAGATACGTCGGAGCCATCACCAGCTCACGCCGATCCCACTGCAGAGGGTGTCGATCCATGGGATGGCGCACCACATCGTGCAGATACGTTCAGTCCTCTCCTGTGGGTCCCTCACAGGATTCACCGTGTCTCACTTGCATCGATAGAGGTACGTTTCAAACAACAAATAGTTATTCAGTTCCACTGGTCTAAAACATTGATAAATGCAGGATGAGTCCATGTTGACGGTGCGACACCGCTCGCCGGAGGTACCGTATGTCGCAAATCCACTGATGGATCGGTACCTCATTAACCTCGGGTTATACCAGCTAGCCACAATGAAACAACCACGGCGGATTGACCAGGCACTCATGTGCGGTCTCGTGGAGAGATGGCGACCTGAGACCCATTCATTCCATCTCCCGGTGGGGGAGATGACAGTGACCCTACAGGACGTGAGTGCCTTATGGGGTCTGCGGATCGATGGTGATCCGGTAGGGGGTGTCTCGGATCATCAGACACTCCAGACGTTGATCCCAGAGCTATTGGGTGTGCATGTGAAGGGGGTGGCAAAGAAGCTAAAACGGAAGAATGAGGACGATGATGAGAAGTTCTCCTAGTACTGCATCAGTCTTAAGACTCTCCGCCAATATGCCGTCGAAATTGCCATTACCCCATTCACGTCTGACGTGGAGCATGTCAAGAGGTAATTTCTAAGTCCATTACATTACATTAAAAATATTTTTGAAAAGAATAAACAATTATTTACTTTCTCTTGAAACTGTAGGTATGTTAGGGCATTCGTGCTTGACTTATGTGGTACCACGATATTTGTCGATTCTAGTGGCGACTCGGTTCCGATTATGTTCCTCTAGCAGCTGGAGCTACTCGATAAGCAATCGCGGTGGAACTGGGGTGGAGCCGTGCTTGCATGTTTGTACAGAGGACTGTGCCACGCTTGTCTGGTAAGTCTTCTTCAATTAATGTTATTTATATTTTTTTTATTTGATAATAACAAATACACATCTACAATTTCAGAAAGGCAGCCAGCAGTTCAATGGGCCACTCCTTCTACTACAGCAATGGTCCTGGTCGCACCTACCGGTCTGCCGACCCGAAATTCCATCAAAAGTGAAGTGGCAAAGGGGCTCCCACATCGAGAAAAGCCCTCCATACGGCGCCATATGGGGTAGCCGCCTCCGCTATTTTAACACGCCGAGGGGAGGGACGGCGGGTATCTCGTACGTCCGAAATCAGCTCCAACTGTTGCATAAGTAAGTAATACACACCTGAATATTGATATTATTTTACAAATTGTATCTAACTAACTTATAATGCAGTACCTTCCATAAGAAGCCAGAGGTGGATTGGAGCGGCCGCCATTTAGCCCACTATAGGATTGCCCGCACGCCTGAGAACCACTTGTGGGTCCCGCCTGACCCGGCAGACGTCAGTTTGGGAGCGGGACCATGGGCATTGCGATATATGGTCTGGTACCAGCGGTGGTGCATGAATTCGGTGTACTTACAGGGCGACTACGGTGATTCTCTTCGGCGAAGAATGATGGGTGACGAGAGTAAGACCCATTTGCCATGGGGCCCGACCAATACTCGAGCGGTAAGTAATAAAGATTACTTGTAGTATTAGTTTTTTCCATACAACTTATTTTCTAATTAATCGTTATGAACAGGTACTAACGGGGATCCGAGGAGTTGCACACAGCTTGGTGTGCATGGCGAAAAAAAGTTTTCGGGCGTTCGGGTGTACTATGCTGCATCACACTGCTCCGATCGTCGAGGATTCCCAGTTCGATGGACACCTCATTGGCATGTTGCACGACGCTGGTGAGAACATCAACTGGCGTGAGATCAAGAAAGACTCACCAGCGCCGACCCAGCCAAATCAAGAACGGAAATTAGTATACAACGATGACCTACCACCACCCCCCGAAGGTATTATAAGTTAAATTATTTTACCATACACGTCAATTTTGTTTTACAAAGTGTGTTCTTAACAACTTCAACTCAAATGTTGCAGAAGACAACCCGGATTGGGCGTTCCACGATTGGGTGCTCGACAACAAAAAATGGCACGCCTACTACAATAAATTTAATGTGCCGGTGCAGCTTGGCGAGGTAAGCTGGTTCGTCTCTGTATAAGTTAAATTTTCGTTATTTTCATAAAGAAAAACTAACATTATATAACTGCAGGATGGAAATCCTATGTGGTGTGCTGAACCCACTTTCACTGCAGCAGACTTTGGCCTCACCGCCACCGGTGTAGAGGATGTCACCGGAGCCACACCATCGATGCCACCCCCCAGGCAGCACGACCACGAGGCTAGTGGCAGTGGGGCATAGCAGCCCACTGATGCTTGGGAGACTGCTGCGTTCGGGACACAGCCCCCGAGCACATATACTGGGGACTGGGAGTTCGATCCATGGGAGACGAATCCATCACAGGGTACTCAGTATGATCCATTGCCCGATTCATACCGACGATCCACGGGCACAATGCAGGAGGACATGCATGTGGATTATTCTGATGACGAGGAGGACGTGCATGTGGATCTGACTCATAACGAGGATCCTCCACAGCCACGGAGGAGGCGTGTGCAGCGACAAAAGACCCGCACACAGCCGCCGAGGGCGTGCGGGCCGGCTCCCAGACTGTCATTGTCCGGTCGTCGTCCTCCTCATTGATAGTTTTTTATATTTCATATTGTAGACCTGACAGTAGTATTTTTATATTTCCGTTTCTATATTTTATGTTGATTAGACGTTATTTGCTGATTTTATTCACTTTGTTTTCGTTTCTATATTTTATGTTGATCAGATGTTATTTGATTATTTTGTTCACTTATGTTTTAAACTATTCACAAATCATAAAATCCATCGTATTAAAAATATAAACAAATACATAAATAAATCTATCGTATTAAAGAAAAAAAAAATAGTAAACCGCCCCACTGGGGGGCGGGTTGGGGGTGGGGGGGGGGGGGGTAAACCGCCCCATGGGGGGGCGGGTTGGGCATGGGTGGAAAACTTTCGGGAGTCGGGTTATTAATAATATTTTATATATTTTTTTGGTTATGAATAAAAATGCCGGTAACATATAGTTTAGGAGTTGTAGATATAACACAGTTTTCAGAATCAGCAAAAATCTGCTGACCTAATAAAGGCCTGTTGGGCCGAGCCATATGTCTAATAAGGATTTAGTTTTATCACCACTTAAACGAAAGTAATCAAACAATTTGCATCTAATTAATTTGATATAATTTATCTAAAAAACATGTACAATTTTATTTTTTTATTTAAAATAAATATTTTAACAGTGTTAATATATTTCTGTTTCAAAAAATATTAAATGATTGAGCTCGGACAACAAACTAGATTAAGTTAAAAATACATTCCTAGATTTCGGTAATGGATATCTAAGCCAAGCATCAAGTCATGGCTTCATGCTACTGTAATCCAAATTCAAATATACTAAAAGTCAAAAGAAGATAAAAGAAAGTGTGAAAAATTTGACATTAACAACTCAAATATATTTTTCCTAAGGTAATTTTTTAAAGTGTTAAACGAATGGTCTACATGTATTGCACTACAAAATTAAATAAAGTTAGACAATGACGAGCTTTGTGTGTTTGTTCTGATTCCATTTTTATACGATGCCATAGAGCATCTCCATTTTTAATCTTATTAGATTTTTTAATATGAAGTGATAATTTTTATTTCAATTTTAGAGACGTGGAAGAGTTTCTTATTTAGAAATTATAGAGAAAAGTTTATTATTAAGAAATATTTTATAAACTCCACACTGATTAAATAATTGCTTAAATTATTTCACCTTTTTAATTTATCACATTATAAAATCTCTAAAATTAATTTATGAGATGTGAAAGTTTAGAAATTTATTTAAATTGTTGAGATGAAGATGCTCTTAATTATGCTTAGATTTTTTTTTTTTGGTTAATGAAACATTTATTTGTAGGCACAACCAACGCCTGCTTCGCAAAAGAAACAAAATTTATTGAGATAGCAACTTGTAAATATCTTTGAACCGGATCATGACATGATGATTTAGACCTTGCAAGGAAAAATGGACCGATCGAGGAATAATTCAAAGTCCAATTTTGAGGCTATATACATGTGCAACGATGCATCTTTTCCGGGAAACAGTACAAATTTTTGAGTATATTTCTATTTAGAAAACAAATAATGGAGTCAATACCAAGCCAAAATGGCATTTAATGCATGTAATGAGAAACAACCGCCTTACAAGCAAACCATATATTTCTGATTGAGGTTCCAATAACACTTATTTTCTTATATTTTATTCCTTCAATAATTATCATTTTTTTTTTCGATCAGATTTATAATCACACGACATGCAGCGCATACATGCACGTGAAAGTTTCAAATCATCATGCAATTAAGCAAATATTAAAAACCTAAAAAAATTCCGAATAAATTTTGGTTGATTTTTTAGTTTATGAATCCACCAAAATGGACTGCAAATCAACATGACTTGAATTTCATGTTTCCAATACTGGATCTTATTTGGCAAACGCGGTGCCAATTTTTTGTATATCAGAACACAAAATTGCCAATAACTTTGAAGTTATAATAATCTTTGACATCCCTGGTGTATCGTGTACGTATAGAAGGAATCTGAAGACCCAACCTCCACATTTTTTTTTAATTCATGAGATAATAGTACATACCAATATATTATATGCCGTAAACATGAGAGTGCCACAGAAGATCCAGACTACATCTGTATAGATTTCATAGATATAATTAAATTGATCAACTACTTTTAATTTGAAAAGTATTCACCAACAACATGTCAACATTTCATATATAGTTGTTTGAATGGACCGAAATCAACCAGTGAAGATTCTATGTGACGTTTATATTTACAATCTAAAACTAATTTTAATAAATATTTATAGTTCAAGTTTTTTTTAATGAAAATTCATAATAAATTTATTAACTACCAGCCGGAAACAAGGTAACATCATTGGGAAGCCCCACAGATGCAATTATGAGCAAGGCTATGGTACTATGCATAGTGCGGATTGGCCCGTACTACGGATCAATATTATTATTTTTAAAATTCTAACAGTCAATTCGAATTCTTCGATATAGTCTCCATATGAATATGTACTTTTAAACTAAATTTTACATTTTTTAGAATTTTTTTTCTAATTTTTTAATGGGTAGAAAATCACTATTTTTGGATGGTCTAGAATTTTCAGATCAAGTGATTTTCTACCCATTAAAAAATAGTAAAGAAAATTCTAAAATGTAAAATTTAGTTTACAAGTATATATTTATATGGAGACCATGTGAACGGTTCAAATCGACTATTAGAATTTTGAAGTCAAAAATATTGATCTGTGATACGGATCAATTCGCACTATGCATAGTACCATAGTCTCACTCATTATAAATTGTCGAAATATTGTTTTTATATCCATTTGATTGCTTTTATATGTATGGTCAATTTGAAATATTGTTCTTTATATCCATTTGCTTGCTTATAAGTATGGTCAAATTTAGTATGACGATAAATTATGACGGTCTACAATTCATGCATAGTCCTGTATCACTCAAAACGATCATGGATATCACAAAAGGCAAAAAATTATAATTTTAAAGTTTTCTATAGTTCACCAATTTTAAATGGAAAAAAATGTAAAATTGATTCAAATTGTTTAAAATATAATAGATTAGTTTGTTAATTGAGAATTAGACACGTGGGATATATTGGATCCAAATTTATATTCTTTTCATTGATTCTCAAGATCAAAATATATATTGTATCTAACTATAAACTTTCTAATTAAAATTATAACCGTATAATGATATCAATATAAATCTTCCCAAACTTATTTTAACATATTGGAGCCTCACCCAGAATTTTATCAATTGTTTATAATTGTTAGCTTCATATTTGAATAAGAAGTCCTCGCATATTTTTTTTTCAGTCAAAGATACAATATTACAATTCATTTTACAAGACGAGTTATTGCACAAATTAAAACTGAGGTACATTTTTTGGGATGGATAGCAAAGCTGTGAAGTCAAAGTGCAATAAAACTATCAACTAAATGATTTATTTGCTAGTTGTTTTCAAATAATGTACGTCAAATATATTTATAGAGAGAAGACTACACACACAACCATGAGAAAGAGGCGGCTACATGTATTTATTATTATTATTTTTTGAGGTAGGCAATCACTTACTAATAGATTGCATGCCCAAGCCTCCATTTTAGAAGAGGTGAAGGTGAAGAGGAGGAAAAGCTAGGAGGAGATTACAAAATGAATGGGGTTATAAGATCTAATTACTTCGCAATAATGGCATCATGCTTTGTTATTCTCTTGGTTTATTTCTCTGTACCGGATCAGTTTGCAAATCGCCTAAGATCATGTAAGTTTGTTATTTACTTAATTTTGGGTTGTAAGATATTTCAGTTTTTGTTTCATGATATACTTTTGACCAAATAGAATTCATAGGTAATCTACATTGGATTCAAATTTTGATTTAGTACAGCATTTCTACGGTAATTGATGATTGTTCCTAGCTTGCATGAGTTGCATCTGTTTACCATTTTTTAAACTCAATTCAACAGTTAGTTTTTTTTCTTTTCTTTAAGAAATGTTTTTTATAGGGAAAATTGGTTATTTGTCACTCCAAAACCTTCAAATATGAAAAATGCCATCACAAAACTATAAATCTGAAAAATACTACTCTAAACTTAGTTAATTCTTAAATTTGCCACAAATACACAATTTTTATACTTTTTTTATTAAAAATTAACTGAAAAATACAGTTTTGAGATACGTACTTCTGTATTTCCCTATATACCCTTCAGACCCCTCATTATACGTATCTCAAAATTGTATTTTTTTAGTTAATTTTTAATAAAAGAAGTATAAAAATTGTATATTTGTGGCAAATTTAAGAATTAACTAAGTTTAGAGTGGCATTTTTCAGATTTGAAGGTTTTGGAGTGGCAAACAACCAATTTTCCTTTTTTTATAATGCAAAATATGCATTATTTCTATACCAAATATGTTTTTTTTTTTTTTTTTTTTAATATCAATTTAAGTTCATCGCAAGACTCAATGCAGACAAAAACGCTGCTTTGTCCTTAAATTTTGCAAAATTATATGATTTACATCGTTGATAAATTTTGTAAAATAATATGAAAACCCAAATCCAAAAAAGTCTTTTCTAACCAGTATTGCATCGCTCATTTATTTGTTTCAATTCTAATTCCAGTTCCCTTTAGCTCCCATGAAGAAAAGGCAACACCGGAGCCATCGATCACAGTAGCAATGCAAACTCCATCACAGAATCAATCTGATCCGTTGATCCCAACAACACAAAAGACCCCAGTGCAGGAACAATCTGTGCCATCCATCCCAGAAACCCAGAAGAAAGAAAATTTTATTGAACAATCTATTCCTTCAAACACCTCAGCCCAAGAAAGGCCCATTAATCAAAATATTGGGCCCTCTATTCCACCACCCCAAGATAATCCTATTCCTATTCCAGAACAATCCCAGCCCTCTATTCCAAATGCAAGAGATCAAGAGAATCTCGGTAAGATACAATACAATTATACAAGACAACACTTCTCTTTTTATCTCTTCTATAAATTTAATTTCTTAAACTCTTCTCAAGCTTTACTTTTCTTTTCTCTTTTTTAATGTATCTATTATTTATGTTTCCATAAAAGGTGCAGATGGTGATAAAACAAAGTTCTTCAAAAAACCTTCTTGTGATTTCTCGGATATGCAATTTGACGTGTGTGATGTGGAGGGAGACGTGCGCGTTCACGGCAAATCGTCTTCGGTTTTATCAGTTACTTCAACTGAAAGTTACATCTCTAAAGCGAACAACGAAACATGGAGCGTGAGGCCACATCCTCGCAAGTACGCGACCGAATTAATGGCGCAATTCAGAGAAGTTAAGATAAAAGTAGAAGCTCACAACCGAGCTCCGAAATGCGACGTATATCATAATTCATCAGCTGTTATCTTTGCTAATGGAGGTTTTAATGGAAACTATTTCCATGACTTCACTGACCTACTGGTACCACTGTTCATAACATCTTACCAATTTAAAGGAGATGTCCAGTTTCTTGTATCAAACATACAACCGTGGTTTATTTTCAAGTATATCGGACTTCTTAAGAAGTTGTCGAACTATGAAATTATCGACTATGACAAGGAAGAACAGGTGCATTGCTACCATCATGTGATTGTTGGCATATCGAAACATAAAGATTTAACTGTGGAACCATCAAGAGCTCCGAATCACATTTCCACGGTTGAATTCGGCCGTTTCGCAAAGATGGCTTACTCACTCAAACAAAATGTCGCTATAAAACTAGGAGAGGAAAGCGGGAAAAAACCGAGACTACTGATCATGGCAAGGGATCACACTAGATCACTCATGAACCGCGGAGAAATCGTCCCATTGATCGAGAAACTAGGGTTCGAAGTCGTGATCGGTAATGCCTTATTTTCCATGAATATCGACGAATTTGCACGTCTCGTTAACTCTGCCGATGTGATGATGGGCGTGCATGGGGCGGGGCTAACAAATTTTGTGTTTCTCCCGACAAATGCGGTGCTCATTCAAATAGTTCCTCTGGGTAAGTATGAGAGGACTTGTGAGTACGACTTTGGAGAACCAGCAGTAGACATGGGTCTCAAGTACCTGCAGTACAGCATAAGCGAAGAAGAGAGCACGCTAACAGATCTGTACCCGAGAGATCATGCCGTGTTTACAGACCCAGAATCAATCCATCGGCAAGGGTGGCAAGTGGCAAATGGAATTTATCTCGGAAAACAGAATGTCAGGCTCAATTTCACACGGTTCAGACCGATTTTGGAGAGAACACTTCATCTTCTCAGACAGTGATACTTGTTATTTTTTTGCAGAGTAAAAATGTTGCAATTCATTGATTCTTTTTGTAAAATAACGGATTTGGAGATTGTTTGTTCTTTTTATTCTTTCTAGAACAGAAGGGGTTCATCCATTTCTTTTTTCCTTGCAAAATTTGTTAATTTTTAATTAGATGTTCTTCCCTTCAAACTTCAAGAATATAACAAATTTACCCAAAAACTTTGTTTCTCTTAGATATATGCTCATAACCTTTAACCAAATAAATTAAATGTATTCATATCGGAAATAAATTATTTGTATTGATTTTGTAATCTGATCATTTTTTTTTCCAGTCGGCTTAGAACGTACCTATACGATATTTTCAATTTAGTCGATGCTGTAAAAATACATTTTAAGCTCTGTCGGTCTGTAAATAATATACTCTCTTAAATTTTTTTTGGTGTCTGATAATTTCTCCACTTTCATTTGCTTGTATTTTTCTTAGATACTATTATTATATTATATTACCATTTTAATGCCACTTATTCATTTGGTAAAATATCATTTTATTCTATTACCAAGTCATTAATATTGTCCTAGATCCATAACATTCGGTAAAATTTTACTTTTTTAGATATTGCATCTCACTGTAAATATTAAAATTTTGTACTATAAACGAACATATTAAGGCATCCAAATTCTAGATAACCCGCACTTAGCATGATATTGAAATACTTGAAAATAATTATCAGTCGATTTGGTAGCACTGCACAAAATCACTATAGAGTATAGACAGAGCGTATGGTTGTTGGAGGCAATGGAAATGAAGACAAACATAGAATAATTGTTCACAAACACATCAAAGCTTCTATATTTTCTCAAGACAATTTGGAACGGTAACATAGAAATTTGGCCTCACTAAGCACCACTTGCGTCAGAAATTGCCTCAATCACTCTACAATTTGGCAATCATGAAGCAAAAGAGAAAAGAGAAGATGGACAAGCCAACATGCGTTAAAGGTGCCTGTTAGAATATTGGCCAAAGAAAAGCCAGTGCATAACGGTGCAATGACATATTTCTAGCCTACTGCTAATTTGTTGTACATTTTTTAATCAGTGAAAAAAATCTCTATACATAGAGCGGTGCTCTGAAATTGCCTTTCATAGAAAATGAAAAGAAAATATATGATACTAATGGCAGACACCGCAGCTCTGCCACATGCGGCTATTCCTCAAGTAGCATAATTGGGAGGCCCCTGAAAAGACGAGCAAAGAAATAAAATTGAGGAAAAAATAAGAGGAAAAGGGAACAGTATTATGTCCAGGCTAAGATATTAGGGTACCCTAAAGTAACCCAAATTTTGAGTTTAGATTCGGGCCATCTGATAAAAATCTGGGCCAATCCAATCCGAGGTGAAATGTTTACGGTCCTTCAATATCCGTGCAAGACTGGATCAGACAGTCCTGATCCAAACTCAAAATTTGGGTTACTTTAGGGGATGTAAATTCAAGATATTAACGGGCCATTTTCTCATCACAGAGAGAATGTTTATACTATATCAACCATTGGTAGTACCAGTTTTTGTAACGAACTGGATAGTTTCAATGTAAACTGGTGAACTTGTTCCACTCTTTTAAAAAAGTAATAATAAATAAAAAATATTAACCTTGGTAGTTTTAAGCTACTATGAACAAGCCAAGAACAAGGTAAACAGTCAAATTTCAAACTGGTATGTACTCGATCCAAAAGTAAATATAAACATACCAGCCGCCACGCCTAGAGAAGTAGTCGCAATCTAAGGAAACTGCCAGTGCAACTGCAACAGCTCTTTCCAACAGATTTAGGGGCCGAACAACCTCTAATCCCTCAATCTAAGTAACCCAGAAAAAGATAAATAGTTATTAGAAAACTAAGAAAATGGATTGAATGTGACATTAGAAAATAATGGCCATGCAAAAGATCGATTGTTCATATAATAAAGAATTTTGCTAAACCAAATTAAAGATCTAAACATAAAGCGCTGCAATGCATTTTGAGTAGAGAACTTACATGGTACTCAGACCCATTCTTATATCCTGAAATTGAACCTCCAAAACGAATTACATATTGACCCGCATCGGTGAAAAGCTGCACCAGATTTAGCACAAAGGCAAAATAAGTAATTTCTTTCTGCTATTTTCTAGATTAATTCAATTTATAGCTATAATGTTTTATTTGCATTTACTAGAAGAATAAAATGAGTGATGCCATGGTACTATGCATAGTGCGGATTGGTACGTACTATAGATCAATATCTTATGTTTTCAAAGTCTGAACAGTCGATTTGAACTGTTCAACATGATCTCCATATGAGAATATACTTGTAGATCAAATTCTACACTTTTTACAAATTATTTACTATTTTTTTAGGTGTGTATAAAATCACTTGATCTAAAAATTCTAAACCATTCAAAATTAGTGATTTTCTACCTATCTACAAAAATAGTAAAAAAAAAAAAGTACGTAAAATTTAGTCTGCAAGTACATTTTCATAGAGAGAATGAGAGATAATGTTGAATGGTTCAGATCAAATATTTGAACTCAACCACCAACTTTATTAACTGATATAAAAAAATGATCAAAATCACACATCAGTCTCTGGAAATACTCACGCGCATGCAGAAACTATAAAGGAAAGAAAAGAAAGCACTGACCTCAAGACCTATACCCCTCCAGTTGCGATCAATCTCAGCTAGCACATTTTCTTCTTCGTCTTTCAAGGTAAAAGTCCAGTTCCAAAATCCTGGGTTCTCAACTACCGCAAATTGACTATTTCTGGAAATGTTGCACAATGAAAAGAAAAAAAAATCAAGAAATATAAGGATCTGCCCAACATCTGTTTACAAATAACAAAGGGTTCTATAATTTTCTAATTCTCTAATAAGTCATAGAAGTATGTGCAGTTTTGGTTATAATATTGACAAAGGATGGTAGCAACAAGTTTTGACACTCTTTCATTTGATATGCATCAGCTTATCTCAATACAGTTCCTCAATTTTTTGGTTTTTTAACTTTAAATTGTCAAACTAACCCTAACTCATAATTAATGTAATTTCATATCTTATTGACACTAAAAAGGTCAGATAACATAATAAAATGCGAAAGTCCAATAACGTCAAATAAAGAGTACAAAGAAAGAGAAGGAAGACAAAATTACCCCAAGTAGAGGTCATAAATTCGCCTCCATAGATGCCAGCGTCTATGAACAACACCAATTTCCTATGCACAAAATGTAAATGCAAATTGATTCCTTGTCTATACTTTTAAATACATATAGCTGTTAGTAGAATCCTATGGATGTCTAGAAATTAATACAATAGCTATAGAAGTACCAGCAAGGTGGTAATATAGTGGTACCGGGACAGAAATGCATACCTTACCATCAACATCTACATAGATCGTGCTATTAATCAGCCAAAATGGCCTCCTGACCTAAACAATAAGAGGTAGGTTATAAAAAAAAAAAAAATTACTTTAGAAGATTACAATATGAGATTCCAGTAACCTACTTTACCAGTGCATGTGTGACATTTCTTGGCCCTTGAATTTTGTTTCCTATAGTTTACTTGATTTGGGGTCAGTTGCATAAATGAAAGAAGAGTAGAATCAAATAATTCAAAGTTGGCCAAAAAGAGGTTTACTGCAATTCTACACTTGAGAAGCTGGAAATAAGATACTTCTGGTACCGTACCAGTATGCACAAGCAGAGAAGGTAACCCTGAAATCTTACCTGGAATATTTCATTTCCATGGGAATCATTTACGTGTGCCACAAAGGGCCGTCTTGTGCGAAGAAGCTGCAATTTATACATAAATTTTAACTAACAGAGAAAAACAGTAATAAGAGGACTGAACTGATAAGGACTCCAAAGAAAGACCGAAAGTACCAACAATCTAAGAATATTAAAAAAAAATTATATTGCATCAGGAAATGAAGAGTATAAAATATTGGAACACCAACCCACTATACCAAAAAAAAAAAGGACAGTCCATAAAGAAAGGTATGACGAGTCCATATCCCCTTAGGTACCGGACTGAGTACAATACTCCCACCCAGGCCAAAAGTAATACGGTGCCTAATTAGATATACGGGGATCTGTTTAAGATTCATGCCAGATTAAAACTGACAACTCAGATCTCACTCTACTCAGTCAGGTATTGCACTGGATCTGAATTCAGGTATCAGACAATAAATTTAAAATCAGTAATCATTCAGAAAAGATAACCAGGTCTCTGTAAGTAATCTTTGCAAACAAAACCTTCCACCATATTTGCCACATAGTCCAGGTTTTTTAAACATAATTCAGGTTACTGTCACATAAGAGCCATCCAATAAAAGCAAAGTACAAACTCAAAATAACCAAATATCCCTAAACCAGTCATTTTAGATAGAATGACAAATAAATCAATTTTTATAAAGTGTCCTATTTGCAAACTGATCCAAGGGACCATTATATTTGCTAGTTACAGTTATGAGGAATGGCTATTTTTATTACAAATATAGCATGATATTATATTTTATTTCAAACTGATCAAGAAATGCTGCTAAATAGTAGGGGAATGTCCCCATAGGTAATTTATGTGTACTTGAAATCTAGCACCCAACCTAATATCGGCTTAATTTCAATTTGGAGTGACTCTAACAAACAAAAATAGAGGGCATTTTAGGAATGAAAAACTTATAATGTTTATTGATTGTGCATTATTTGCAAATTGACACAAAAGACCAAAATGCTTTTTTGCTAAAAGTGCTTGTGAAAATTAGCTCTCTATTTGCACAATTATGGTATAAAATTGGTTAATGTGCCTAGACAATAAAAAAAGAATTTCAGGTCTCTATAGATTTAAATTATAATATGACAATTTTGCAAAAATAAAGGAACATCATGCATGCCTTTACATATAATGCAAAAACCACCTACACTTCAGCGTCGTTTAAAAGTAAAAAGGGATCAAAATTCAAGAAGCCCTTCACATTGGACTTTTAAGAGAAGAATGAAGGAAAATTGGGAAATGGGAAATGGAGTATAGATAATAATAGGGGGAATTTCATGCATACCCCTCAAAAACCTCGAAATTATGTATTTACCACCCTCTAAAATTCAAAATATTATATTTACCCTTCTAAATTTAAAAAACTCGCAAATTTACCCAATTTATTGTCTTTTCTATTAAAAGACATTTTAAATTTATAAATTTCTCATTTTATCCTTTATTAAAAAATAAAAAATATGTAGTATGTGTAAGTAAAATGTTTGGTCTTCTAATTAGTCAGTTTCCAATGGCAAATGGGTCATTTCTCTACTTGTGACGCATAGATGATAATATTAGGATTTTTCTAACTTTTTGAGAGGTATGAGACAAACTTATTGTTCCCCATGATAAAACCTTATATGTGGTATTTCTATTTTTTTGGTAGCAGGTGCACACACGTACTCAAAATAAATGGACCCTTAGCATACCTGCCTGAAGATGACATTACTCGTCTCCCGAATAAAGCCTACAGGCTGGATATAAATCACAGGTCAGAGAAAAACTATCATGCCACAAAATAAAAAATATATATATGTCAACCAAATTAATAGATATGTAAAAACGAAAATCATAATAAAAGAGGTCAAAAGTTACACACCGCGCTAGGAGATGATGCATCCATTATCATGTATCTACTCTCCTATAAAAAAATTGCAAAATGGAATATTAAATAGTGCTACATTGTATCAAGCATTCAATATAAAATTTGATTCATCTTCACATCAAAACAAAATTACAACATAATAACCTGTTCAAAAGCAAATAACACGTTTGCCCATTCTACGTCTCTTGCAATAACCAGGTTGTTTCTTGACAGGAGTGACTCCAGCTTGCGCTAAATCAGATATGAGTAAACAAAATTGATGCCAAATTTTAGTCAATACTGTTTTAAAAAGTATATTAATAGCATGACCAAGATGCTTGGATATATTTAGAAAGTATGGAAGCAATAGTATGTTATATCAAAAGATAAATTGGATTCACAGGGTGTTACAAAAAAATATATAATATATATGCATAAAGGTATATTATATGCATTATGCATTATGCAACACTGAGACACTGTATATAAGATGGGAGAGGAGGGTGTCCGATGCCCATCGGACCAGAGTCTGTTCGATGGGTGTCCGATACCGTCCGATTCACTTCAAGATCTGTGCACATCACTTTAATATTCGTGCTGTTTGCTTTAATATACGTGCGCATAGATTTTGAAGTAGATCGGACGGTATCGGACACCCATCGAACACTGTTCTGGTCCGATGGGCATCGGACACCCTCCTCTCCCATATAAGATAGCAAAATTCAGTGCAATAGTATGTTATACCAAAAGATAAATTGAATTCACCAGGGCGTTATACAAAAAAGAATTATTCTTTAATGTTAGAACATAAAGCATCAATATATGCATAAAGGCATGTTCTATGTAATACTGAAAATTGTATATACTTGTTTGGGACTAAAGGCTAGGTGGTGGTTGTTGTTGTTGTACTGAAACATTGTATATAAGATAGCAAAATTTGATGCAATTTAAAAAAAAATGGTACCTCTATGGAGATAGCATCAGTTCTCCTGTGATTTACTGGACTTGTTCTCCCTGAAAAATCCTTTGCTAATTCATCTACTCCACGATTCAAGAAAGGAATTTGAAATGTTGAGAGACCCCCAAGCAAATTATTTTCATTTTTATCCAATTTATTATCTCTCAGTTTGCCTCTTTTCTCCTTCCATTGCTTAATTTCTTCTCTCCAGATTTTAACAAACCAATCTCTTGTAACAGTACCACCCCCTCTCTCATGGTACGATTCAAATCTATGTGATTGAACAAAGTTCCCAGGTTGAAGAGGTGTCTCCCAGTCATTAACGCCTAGAGCTCTTAAAATGGCGCATGGATTTGAGATGGTAGTTTCTTTTGTGAAGCTCAAGCGCATACCCATAGAAGGAGAACGCCATGTCCGTAACCACCTCATTTGAACCTGTAAGAAATTGGGAGCCGAAATTGAACTTTTTCTAAGAAAGGTCAGAGGATTACAGTGAGAGATGGAATCAACTGACGTCTCTCTCTCTCTCTCTCTCTCTCTCTCTCTTTCTGTTTGACCCTTGTTTAGTTTCCGCTCAAAGAGAGGAGATGGAGGAGAGGAGGGACAGAGCCACTCAGGAAGTCGCGAGTTCATATCCTCTGAGGTAACAGAATATTTGAGTTTAGATGCGGTCGGAAGTGGAATGAACAGGTTCCTTTAATGTTCGTGCTATATCAGATCGAACGGTCGAGATCTAAACCCATAATTACTGTTACCTCAGTTGATAACTTGATATGAATTCGGGAGTCCTAGTGAAGGGGGGATCGGTATCCTCTGCTGCACTTTTGGACGGTTCAGATTTAATCTCCAGCCGGTGAGTGCTCGGATGATGGAGGGGGCAGTATTAATTTTGATTTAAAATTCGTGCAAAAATCTTATTTCGTCCGTCCGATTAAAAATTAACGGACGGATTAAAAGCGCAGCACTCTGCTGCACTTTAAAAATGCAGCAGAGGATGCGGTTCCAGTGAGGGGGTGACCAGTGAGAAGAGAGGAGTTGGGCCGGGTCCGATGTATATGGGCTGGCCAGATGCGGGTCAGTATCCACCAAATAACCAACTATTTGCAAAGTTAGGAACCAAATCACATTACACCACAAGAAGAATTTATCTCCAATTTATAATTTAATAAGAAGAAATGAATTGAACTGTTGGAAGAGCATTTGCGAAGGTTTTTCAGGTTGCTTTTATTTCAGGTTTTTCAGATTCCTTTTTGAGTTAATACAGAGGATACGAATTATACTTTGAGGCAAATCTGTATCCTCCTAGATACCTTACTGAAAACAATTAGCAAAACGATCCAGATTAATTCCAGTTGAATCAAACCTAATTCGGTGCATCCGAATTCCTTTGAGGCAGAGTTATCATAGTCTATTCTTTCGCTAACATCACATCTCATTTATTTAGGCCTGTTCGCTGCATTGAATTCTCGTGAGTTTTCACGGATAAAGTTGTTTTATTGGTTTTGTAGCAAGTTGTAAGTTTCCATTTGTTTTTTAATTTTTCTTAATTCAAACCCGAAGGTATTTTTAATTGAAATGAAAATTCAGTACTGATTCATTATAAATAGTTAACTAGAGATTATCACTACATACAAACTAAGGCATCAATAAAAACTAACAATCTACTAGATCGAACTTAGGTACCTACCAAAAAAATTAAATACAAAACAAATAGTTTTTGGTCTAGTGACAAAAAATATATGACTTTGTGAGAGGTCATGTATTTGAAATCCGAATAAAAATATTTTTTATTGTAATAACATAAATATGTAATTTAAAGACTTGACCTCCCATCTTTTAAAAAAAAAGAAAAACAGAAAACAGAAAATGCATAAATTAAGTACCTGTTGAAGAATAAAATTAATTTAGAGGGTAAAATTGTAAATTGTAAATTGTAAAAGTATTAGGTGCAATTAATGCTATGGCAGAATATTACCGTTTGAATCAACGGTAAAATAATTTCAAGATGTATAAAAGGAGATATGTAACAGATGTAAAATAGAACAACAAGGAAATAAAAAAGATACAATTTTTAATAACTTTATGTCTTCCAAAACTCACATGGTATCAGAGCTTTGCTCTTGAGGCCTCAGAAAATTCAGAATCAACAAAAGAGTTGTGATTGAAACCGTGACTCCAACATGGCAGATGCGACAAACAATACCATTGAGGTTATATCGTCACGCTTAACCGTCAAGTTGCTCAACGACCATAATTTTCAATTATGGGCCAGAGCAGTGGTGTTGTCTCTAAATGAAAGAAATTTATACGAGAATGTCACAGGGGATGCAAAAATGCCCGACAAAGACAAACCCGAATGCAAGAAATGGAGAAAAACTGATTTCAAGGCTATGAATTCTATCATCCAGTCTATTGAACCCTCTATGCAAGATCTATTTCTCTATTACGATACATGGAATGATATGTGGGATGCCATAAACAAGCATTTCAACAAAAAGGGAAATCATGCCCACATATGCCATCTCAAAAAAGAAATTCATCGATTAAACCAAAATCAGAAAACAATTATCGAGTACATCAGCCAATTAAAAAGGAGGTGGGAGGAATTGAACCTCTATCTCATCAAAACCACAGATCCGCAAATAATCAAAGAGCGGGAACAAGAAAGAGTGTACCAATTTCTAGCAGGGCTTGATGAGTCTTACAAACAAGTTCGGGCCCAAATTCTTTTGTCGGCCGAGCTTCCAAGCCTCAATGACGCAATGTCTCTTCTTCAAGGTGAAGAATCAAGACGCTTGGTCATGACTGGTACCTCAGCCGGACAAGAAAAACCTGAAAACCTGGCCATGGCTTCACTCCGAACAAACCCTAATTCGAAGAAAAAGGGAAAAATCCCAGAAAAATGCGAGCACTGTAGGAAGGAGGGACACAATAAGAACAAGTGTTGGTTTCTCCATCCTGAACTTAGACCAAAATGGTGGGGCAATAGTAGTAAAGGTGAACAAGGAAAAAACCCTAAGGGGGAGAAAGTTTTTGCTGGGGCGGTTCTATCTCAGGAAGAAGGGAACAGAGCACAGGGAATTGCATATTCCTCTAATGGGTCTGTATATACTTCTAATGGGTCCACTGCTGCACATTTTGGGTCCACACCAGTTATTGGGTCTACACCAATTAATGGTTTTGCGCCTGCCTCCTTCAATATCGGGTCTACACCAACAGCAGCTGCTCCAATTGGGCCTATTCCAACTCGAAATGAAATTGGGTCAATTTTATCCCAACTCAGCGGGCTTCTAAACAGAGGGATTAATATAGGTTTTTTAAACTCTCAAAATTCTATTAATGGTCAAAACCGTAAAAGCCCAAACCAAAATTTATATATTATACCAAACAAAAGAAATGGTACAAATCCAAATAAAATGAAACAAATAAAATGTACAAATTTAGGAAATTTAAGTAATAAATATTGCAAAAATAATTTAGATTGGATTTTAGATTCCGGTACAACCGACCACATGACCGCAAATAAAAATTTACTATACAATTATAAAGAAGGCAAGGGCCAATAATTTGTGTATGCAGCAAATGGTGAAAAAATGGAAATATGTGGTTATGGTTCCATTATTATTTTTTGAAAAGAAATTAAGGATGTTCTACATGTGAAAAATTGCTCCGCAAATTTATTATCTATAGGAAAACTTTCAAAAGAAATAAATTGCAATATTATTTTTTCATCAAAAAATGTGTTTTTTCAGGATATGACATCCAAGAGGGTGATTGGTGAAGGAGTGTTTCAAAATGGTCTCTATTTTTTGTATAGCCTAAAGTACAATTTCAATACAAAAAATCAAGATATGGGACATCTATGGCATAGAAGAATTGGACATCCTTCCGATAGAATTTTAAAATATATTTTTGATTTTTCTAGCTTAGATTGTAGCAATTGTGAGATATGTAAATTTGCTAAGCATACAAGACTCCCTTTTGTAAACTCAAATTCGAAAAGCAATCGAATTTTTGAATTTGTTAATTCCGATGTTTGGGGACCCACCCTCGTAAATTCTTACAACAATTTTAAATGTTATGTTACATTTATAGACGATTTTTCACGATTAACATGCTTATAGTTATTAAAAAATAAAAGTGAAGTTTTTTCTCAATTTCAAGATTTTTCAAATCTAGTTGAAAATCAATATAATACAAAGATTAAAGTTCGAACCGATAATAGAACGGAATTTGTAAACCAAAATTTTTCAAATTTTTTAAAACAAAAAGGGATTATACACCAAACAACTTGTGTTTATACTCCTCAACAAAATAGAATTTTTGAAATAAAAAATCGCCATTTACTTGAAATGACAAGAGTACTTATGTTTCAAACAAACGTTCCAAAGATCTATTGGTCGGATGCCGTTCTCACCTCAACCTATTTGATAAATAGATTGCCAAGTATAGTCGTAAAAAATAAAAGTCTACTAGAAATTATTTATCAAAAAAAAAAATGTTAACCATCTAAGAGTTTTTGGATGCACAAGCTTTGTACATCAAAATAAATGAGACAAATTAGATTGTACTTCTATTAAAACTATTTTTTAGGATACTCATCTCAAAAAAATAGTTATAAATGTTATGATCCTATAAATCAAAAGTTATATATTTCTAGAGATGTTACATTTTTTTAAAACGAACCATATTTTAAAGCCACTAAAGATGAGGTTAATACTCAAATTAGCTCAAATGATTTTGCCATGCCTATGTCTACTAATCAAATTATTGAGCAAAGCATTGTAGAAAACGAAGAAGGAGAAAATAGTGGAGACAACAATATTACTCCTCAAAGCGAGCCGGGGAGGAAGAAGAAGATGAAAATGTTGGAGAGGATGAAAATATCGGAGAGGATGGAAATATTGAAGAAGAAGCGGTGGTAAGACGCTCAACTCGTCCAACACAACCATCCATAAGGTTACGAGATCACGTAATCAGCTATAAGGTTCAATATCCTATCGAAAATTTTATCTCCTATGCAAATATTTCAAAAGAACACCATGCATTTCTTAGTTCAATTTCTAAAATAGAAGAACCAAGAAATTTTGAGGAAGCTATAACCCAACCGGTGTGGTGCAAGGCTATGGAAGAAGAACTCCAAGCTTTAGAAAAAAATAACACATGGACCATTGAACCATTACCAAAAAATAAAAAAAAACCCGTTGGATGCAAATGAGTTTATAAAATAAAATACCAAAGCGATGGCTCCATAGAAAGGTACAAGGCCCGGCTAGTTGCCAAAAGATATACCCAAACATACAGTATTGATTACCAAGAGACTTTTGCTCCGGTAGCAAAGATGAATGCCATAAGAATTTTACTTTCAATATCGGTAAATAATAGTTGGAGTTTATATCAAATGGATGTAAAAAATATATTTCTTCAAGAAACACTTGAGGAAGAGGTTTATATGACTCTACCGTCGGGTCATGTAAAAAAAAAAAATACTAACCTTGTTTGTAGGTTAAAAAAATCAATTTATGGACTTAAATAATCTCCAAAAGCATGGTATGGAAAACTCTCTCAATATTTATTTTTTCTCTGTTTTATAATAAGCCAATCTGATACATCTCTATTCTCAAAACATAAAAATAATGATATTACCGTTGTTCTTGTATATGTTGATGATATTATTATAACCGGAAACAACCTTGAACAAATTAGCAACATTAAAAGACATTTAAAAGAAAATTTTGAAATAAAGGACTTTGGTAGACTTAAATATTTTTTAGGAATCGAAATAGCTTATTCTCCCAAAGGACTATTTATTTCACAAAGAAAATATACAATTGATCTTCTAAAAAAAACGGGAAAATTAGGATCAAAACTGGCTTCAACACCGATTGATAGTAATTGTAAATTAAATTTCGAAGAGAAAAAACCGTTGGAAGATATAAACCAATTCCAACGGCTTGTAGGTAAATTAATTTATCTAACGGTAACTAGGCCGGATATCTCATTTGCGGTAAGCCAAATTAGCAAATTTATGCATTCACCAAGAAAACCACATTTAAATGTTATTGATAGAATTTTGAGATATTTAAAAAAATCACCCGGAAAGGGTATATGGATGAAAAATAATAAATCTAATGAAGTGTGTGGCTATTCCGATGCAGATTGGACCGGGAGTTTTGATATAAAATCAACGACCGACTATTGCATATTTGTAGGCGAAAACTTAGTCACATGGAAAAGTAAGAAACAAAATGTCGTGGCACGATCAAGTGCGGAAGCGGAATATCGTGCCATGGCATCCATAGCAAGTGAAGTCACATGGATCAAACAATTACTCAATGAATTGAACTTCAAAATTGACAAACCAATGAAGATGTTTTGCGACAACAATGCGGCATAGCATATTGCTTCAAATGCAGTGTTTCATGAAAGAACAAAGCATATCGAAGTTGATTGTCACTTCATAAGAGAAAAAGTTCAAGCAAAGAAAATTGAAACTTCCTATGTGAAGAGTCAAGATCAATTAGCTGATATCTTCACGAAGGGTCTCATACCTAAGGCATTTGAAGAAATAACAAGCAAGCTAGAATTAATAGATATTTATAATCCTAGCTTGAGGGGGAGTGTTGAAGAATAAAATTAATTTAGAGGGTAAAATTGTAAATTGTAAAAGTATTAGGTGCAATTAATGCTATGGTCTTCCAAAACTCACAGTACCCTATCAGAAAAATACATACAGAAAACGTCGAAATAGGAACAAATCAGACACAAGCCTAGATTGGTGGTTGTACTGAAATTTTTTTCTCTAACACTCGTCAAAAATGTTTAAAAATCAATGACACCCGGTGTCATTTTTCATTTTTGTCAAAAAAATGACACTCACGCCAAATCAATTCGCACACTAAAAAGTTCAGATCTGCGAGATGGATTGGTGCACCAACGAGTGCGCAAAATGGTGTAGCGAATCGGATGCGTGGATCCCTGCGATGTATCACCCGGATGCGCGGATCCTTGTGGCACACCACCCCCGATTTAGATGGATCCAGTAATAGTTTGTCCATCATGACACGTGTCGTTTTGACTCTTTCTTGGATTTCACATTTCAACAAAATAATATTCTGAATAAATAGATCCTAAACTGCACATCTGACATATGTTATATATATATGGAGTACTCCTATATATGTTCATCTTCGCTTTGGTCCGTGACAAATCAACCAATCAATCGTTTTTGTTTGGTGGCAAAATTCTTTGTACCAAATTGTTGGTGTGCAACAGGAATCCGCGCACTTAGTGGTTCGCCAAATGGACCTGTGTACCTAGATGCGTCACACTATTTTGCACACTTCTTGGTGTGCCAATCCACCTCGCGTATCTAGATTTTTTTGGTGCACGAATTTAATTGGCAGGAGTGTTAATTTTTTTGCAAAATTAGAACTGAGTGTCATTGATTTAATAACAAATTTTGAAAGTGTTAGAAAAATAATCAGGTAGGGTTACATATTAGCTATGAAATACGTATCAAACACCTGTCCGGATCATTACAGGCCTAAAATGTTCCATGGTGTGTGCAGGGATTATGATGATAATTTGGCAATTGAGCGCCAGATCAGCCAAGAACTTACCTAACCATTGTGGTCCATACTCACATATGTACTGTTTGTGCTGGTACAGTACAAGTGGCGTTACTCTAATGATTGTTATGAGCTTGTCTCGATTTGGGCTTGTCTCGATTTTCAGGTAGAGACTCTCTCTGGTACTTATTTGGTGAATATATAGATTTTCACGTGTCGTTTTGACTCTTTCTTGAATTTCACATTTCAACAAAATAATACTATGAATAAATAAATCCTAAACTGCACATCTGATATATGTTATATATATATGGAGTACCCATATATATGTTCATCTTCGCTTTGGTCCGTGACAAATCAACCAATCAATCGTCTTTCTTTGGTGGTAGAATTATTTGTACCAAATTGTTGGTGCGCAACAAGAATCCGCGCACTCAGTGGTTCGCCAAATGGATCTGCGTACGTAGATGCGTCACACTATTTTGCACACTTCTTGGTGTGCCAATCCAACTCGCGTATCTAGATTTTTTTTGTGCACGAATTTAATTGGCAGGAGTGTTATTTTTTTTTGACAAAATTAGAACCGAGTGTCATTGATTTAATAACAAATTTTGAAAGTGTTAGAAAAATAATCAGGTAGGGCTACATATTAGCTAGGAAATACGTATCAAACACCTGTCCGGATCATTACAGGCCTAAAGTGTTTCATGGTGTGTGCAGGGATGATGATGATAATTAGGCAATTGAGCGCCAGATCAGCCAAGAATTTACCTAACCATTGTGGTCCATACTCACATATGTAATGTTTGTGCTGGTACAGTACAAGTGGCGTTACTCTAATGATTGTTATGAGCTTGTCTCGATTTGGGCTTGTCTCGATTTTCAGGTAGAGACTCTCTCTGGTACTTATTTGGTGAATATATAGATTTTCACGTGTCGTTTTGACTCTTTCTTGGATTTCACATTTCAACAAAATAATAATATGAATAAATAAATCATAAACTGCACATCTGACATATGTTATATATATATGGAGTACCCATATATATGTTCATCTTCGCTTTGGTCCGTGACAAATCAACCAATCAATCGTTTTTCTTTGGTGGTAGAATTCTTTGTACCAAATTGTTGGTGCGCAACAGGAATCTGCGCACTCAGTGGTTCGCCAAATGGACCTGCGTACCTAGATGCGTCACACTATTTTGCACACTTCTTGGTGTGCCAATCCACCTTGCGTATCTAGATTTTTTTTGTGCAAGAATTTAATTGGCAGGAGTGTTATTTTTTTTTGACAAAATTAGAACCGAGTGTCATTGATTTAATAACAAATTTTGAAAGTGTTAGAAAAATAATCAGGTAGGGCTACATATTAGCTAGGAAATATGTGTCAAACACCTGTCCGGATCATTACAGGCCTAAAGTGTTTCATGATGTGTGCAGGGATGATGATGATAATTAGGCAATTGAGCGCCAGATCAGCCAAGAACTTACCTAACCATTATGGTCCATACTCACATATGTACTGTTTGTGCTGGTACAGTACAAGTGGCGTTACTCTAATGATTGTTATGAGCTTGTCTCGATTTTCAGGTAGAGACTCTCTCTGGTACTTATTTGGTGAATATATAGATTTTCACGTGTCGTTTTGACTCTTTCTTGGACGTCACATTTCAACAAAATAATACTCTGAATGAATAGATCCTAAACTGCACATCTGACATATGTTATATATATATGGAGTACTCCTATATATGTTCATCTTCGCTTTGGTCCGTGACAAATCCACCAATCAATCGTTTTTGTTTGGTGGCAGAATTCTTTGTACCAAATTGTTGGTGTGCAACAGGAATCCGCGCACTCAGTGGTTCGCCAAATGGATCTGCGTACCTAGATGCATCACACTATTTTGCACACTTCTTGATGTGCCAATCCATCTCGCGTATCTAGATTTTTTTGGTGCACGAATTTAATTGACAAGAGTGTTATTTTTTTTTACAAAATTAGAACCGAGTGTTACTAATTTAATAACAAATTTTGAAAGTGTTAGAAAAATAATCAGGTAGGGCTACATATTAGCTAGGAAATACGTGTCAAACACCTGTCCGGATCATTACAGGCCTAAAGTATTCCATAGTGTGTGCAGGAATGATGATGATAATTAGGCAATTGAGCGCCAGATCAGCCAAGAACTTACCTAACCATTGTGGTCTATACTCACATATGTACTGTTTGTGCTGGTACAGCACAAGTGGCGTTACTCTAATGATTGTTATGAGCTTGTCTCGATTTTCAGGTAGAGACTCTTTCTGGTACTTATTTGGTAAATATGTATATTTTCACGTGTCGTTTTGACTCTTTCTTGGATTTCACATTTCAACAAAATAATACTCTGAATAAATAGATTCTAAACTGCACATCTGACATATGTTATATATATATGGAGTACTCATATATATGTTCATCTTTGCTTTGGTCCGTGACAAATCAACCAATCAATCGTTTTTGTTTGGTGGCAGAATTTTTTGTACCAAATTGTTGGTGCGCAACAGGAATCCGCGTACTCAGTGGTTCGCCAAATGGATCTGCTTACCTAGATGCGTCACACTATTTTGCACACTTCTTGGTGTGCCAATCCACCTCGCGTATCTAGATTTTTTTGGTGCACGAATTTAATTGGCAGAAGTGTTATTTTTTTTTGACAAAATTAGAACCGAGTGTCATTGATTTAATAACAAATTTTGAAAGTGTTAGAAAAATAATCAGGTTGGGCTACATATTAGCTAGGAAATACGTGTCAAACACCTGTCCGGATCATTACAGGCCTAAAGTGTTCCATGGTGTGTGCAGGGATGATGATGATAATTAGGCAATTGAGCACCAGATCAGCCAAGAACTTACCTAACCATTGTGGTTCATACTCACATATGTACTGTTTGTGTTGGTACAGTACAAGTGGCGTTACTCTAATGATTATTATGAGCTTGTCTCGATTTTCAGGTAGAGACTCTCTCTGGTACTTATTTGGTGAATATATATGACGACATATAGTCAGATTTGAACTTGTCTCGATTTTCAGGTTGCAATTCAAAGAAATTACAATTTTATTGAGAATAATGGATGGAGAAACAATTATAAATCAAATGTTTCCTTTAGTATTATAATTTAATTTCAAATAAAAATTGGAAGAAACATTTATTGAGGGCAAAGTTGATAGAAAAGAGAAAAAATATTTTAGCTCTCAATAATAGAATTTTTGCTTTCAATATAGCGTTCCCCATCTCTGATTCCTGTCATTAATTTATTTTTGTATTTTTTTTTCATTTTCTCTGTTTCATTTCTCCTCTTCCTCTATATTTTCGACACTAAAAATAAAAATTATTCAATCTACCGAATCTGTAGAGAAAATAATTTTTCTGAAATGCTATATTCATTGTGTCAAGAGGAAAAATAATTTTTATTAGGGCTACTGTATCTTTGCAAATTGATGAAATAAGGTTTGAACCATATTAATTTAACATTTTTAATTTTATTTTTTATTATATATTTTCAATTTGAGAAATTATAATCTAATTTTCGTATTGTGTTTGTTCATTTCCATAAATGTTGGACTACATCGAACATGATTACACTAGCAATGATACTTTAGGAAATAAAATTCATGTTATATTTGATCTGTTGTTTTCATTTGTTGTTGTTTCTTTTATTGTTATTTATTATTTTCATTTTCATTTTTTTCATTTGTCTTTAATATTCATTTAAATATATTTTTTTTCTTAATTTTGTGTGAATATCAAACAAAAAGATCTCTTCACATTATATTCAATTTTAGAATATGTTCCCGTTGCAACGCACGGGTACGATACTATAGGCGAAACTGCCATGAGACAAAAATCTTCTGGGACAAGATTTCACAAGTATATCAAAAATGCACATAAAAAGATTAACTAGTATCGTGTCCATGCGTTGCAACGGGACATATTATAAGATGGAATAGAATATAAAGAGATCTTTTTGTTTGGAATTCACACAAAATTAAGAAAAATTATATTTAAATGAATATTAAAGACAAATAAAAAATAGAAATTCAAATAATAAATAACAGTAAAAGAAACAACAACAAATGAAAACAAGTAAACAACATATCAAATATAACATGAATTTTTTTCTTAAATATTCATTGCTAGTGTAATCATGTTCGATATAGTCCAACATTTATGGAAATGAACAAACAAAATATGAAAATTAGATTATAATTCCTCAAATTGAAAATATATAATAAAATTAAAAAATTAGAAATGTTAAATTAATATGGTTCGTACCTTATTTCATCAATTTGTAGAGATACAGTAGCGGTAATAAAAATTATTTTTCCCTTGACACAATGAATATAGCATATCAGAAAAAAAAAATATTTTCTATACAGATACAAAAAGATTGAATAATTTTTTTTCACAGTCGAAAATATAGAGGAAAAGGAAAAATAAAACAGAGAAAATGAAGAAATAAAAAACTAAATTAATTACAGAAATCAGAGATGGGGAACGCTATATTGAAAGCAAGAATTCTATTATTGAGAGCTAAGAATTTTTTTCTCTTTTCTAGCAACTTTGCCCTCAATAAATTTTTCTTCCAATCTTTATTTAAAATTAAATTACTATAATAAATGAAACATTTGATTCGGCATTGTTTCTCCATCCATTATTCTCAATGAAATTGTAATTCCTTTGAATTGCATCCTAAAATCGAGGCAAGCCCGAATCTGACTATATGTTGTCACATATGATCATGATTACAATATAAACCAAGTTACTTTATCTTACTAAAGATTAATATTTTAGCACAAAATACAATAAACTATTTTCTCAAAATGAAACTATCTATTTTAATTCACAACTTAAAAAATTACGAAATGTTTATTAAATTTTAAATATTAGTCAATGAATTCTCGGTTGAAAAGGATCCAAATTTTAATATGTTATTTTTTTTCATAATTTTAATTGCACATATTGGAACTATCAAACTTTGACCCTCTCTTTTAATCCAAATAATTTCCGTTGGTTCAAATAAAGATGAATTTGTTCTACCAATATTTTTTGACCAATCTCAATGAATTACCCCCATCAATTAATTATTCAAAAAAATATTTCTAACTGTTCTAAATTTTAATCAATCTGGTGTTGTGAAATTATATACTTTCTTATTCCAATCTATGTAGAATGAGCAACTTTGTTATGAAGGAATTATTTAAATAAAAAAAATTGTAGGCATGAATTTTTCTTCCATAATTGATAGTAGAAATTAATTAGAAACAAAATAAGAAAGTATTTATAGTACTTCCTATCAGAGATAGCTTTACGGAGAAATAAGGAAACAAATCATTAGGATTCATTCAATTTTAATTGTGACAAACTATATAGCAGTATGTGTGGCGAATATGTTTTTAACTAAACTTAGACTTTTACACATAAAATAGATGCATTTAATCAAAAGATGACAGATTATGTGATTGGAGGACTGATATTAAATCCAAAAATTTATCTTTCAATCTCAACCGTTAGCGGATTAGGACAACTACATACATTATATAAGAATGGAGATATGTATAAGTGGTTAGCATCAATGCATGTAACAGAGTTTGATGGTAGTATAATATTTTTATACAAAAAAAAATAATTGTAGAAAGGAAAAAAAACAACTTCCTAGAAAAATTATTTGTACTTGTCGAATAATTTTTTTAAAATTTATCATATTTTTTTTCAACTTAAGAATTAACAACTTGGGATTTTGCATTCCTAATAAACTTTATTAATTTTAAGCTCCAATAAGTAAATTCTGTAATAAAACTCCGGCAGAGGTCAGAACTGAAAATTTTAATATTGATGCCTTTCTCACCCGAAGAAAAGAAGGAAAAATGTTATGATCCCTTTCTTATGGGCCGAAATTTATAGAAGTAACAAATCTTAAAATAATTGGGCCTTACATTCCTTTTGAGACCGGAACAAAGCTTAAATGGGTCAATCTTGCAATCCCCTTCATTCATTTGCATATGCATTCGTATACAGTTTAATTAAATTTGTCACGGTGTTTTGAAAATTTAGGAGGTTGTTTTACTTTTTGTCTATATATTTATTTCTAAAATTCAAATAATTGATCAAACTTGTTCAACTTGATCTCCACATTTTTATACTTGGAGAACAAATTTTACATCTTTTTTTGGATATTTTTACTATTTTTTTTAAATCATCGTTTTTCAGAAAATTGTGAAAAAAAAGTGTTAATTTTTTCAAGAATCGTAAAAAAAACAAATATAAATTTTCAAAAAAAATATAAAACTTGATTACCAACGGTTTGGTTAGACTATTTAGATTTTGAAATCACAAAATATGAAAGGGAAGTAAATAGGAGCTTTCATTCCCAAAACATGGTAGCACACCTCAAATTTGTCATAGTAGATTTGGCTTTAATAATATTGATATGTCGTGGATATTTAATTATATAATTTTGATATATTTTTGTAAATATATAAACTGTGACTAAATTTCTCACTGAAAAATATATTTCTTTCCTCGTTTTCATGATAATGGTGGGGGGAATTTTACAAATTGTCCTACTTTAAAAAAAATTCAAACAAAATATCCCTCCTCTAAAATAATTAACAAAATATTCTTGTGGGACCCTCATTTCCCCTCTCTCCCTCTCTCTTCTATTGATCAATATTATTTTATTTTTAACTTAAAATTGATCAAACCAACACGAAGAGCATCTTAAGTTAAAAAGAAAATAATATTGATCAATCTCCGGGGGTTTATGATGAAAATTATGAATGATTTTCTACAATTTTATATTTCCTTGCGAGTCCATTACTGTTCACTTTTAGATCGCAGACACTGTTCAGATATTATATTAGAGTTTATGATATTTTGGACAAATACTGGTTATCATCTCTTAGTTTCCTCTCTGTTTTGTGATTTCTAACTTTTTTTGCTTTAGGGTTTTTCTAGATAATTTTTCTCCCTTATTACTTTTATAGATGCCTAATTTTTAAAACTTGAGCCATGATTTATTGATTATTTAGAATTTTTTTAGTAATATAGAAATTTTAGACCCTTTGCTACAAAAAGGTCCTATTTGCAATAATATAAAATCAAGTAGACGTTGTTCCATGAAAATTTCAGTATTCTTTCCAAAGAGCGCATATTCTTGATTTATACCGGTCAATGATGTTCACATATGCATCATTCTGTCCGGGTGATGTACCTACAATTTTTTAGGGACTTGGAGTGATGCTTCATTGAAAAATATGGGGAGAAGTATCAATAATAGATCATGATCATGCACAGGGGCGGATCCAGAATTTTCGTCAGGGGGTATACACTGGGTCTGCCCCTGATCATGCGTAGAAATAAACAAAAAAACTCAACAAGGAGATAGACCATGAGAGAATAAGGCGTTTAATGTTAGTGTGGAAAAATGAGCATAGTTTGAACAGAGGGAAACGTTCTTACATGCTTAACTGGGTAGAAATTTACTCAATAAAGGCAAAATTAGTGCAAAATCCAGGCTAAAGAATTGGAAATGGATGTCGGAAATTTCAATTCTCATTGTGCCTTTAATCGGAGACGGGATTAAACTTTCAAGCTATAGAAATTAAACATATATTGAAGGTTAATTATGTAAAATATTTCATATTAGAAGTAAATAGGGGTTAATTTTCAATTATCCATAATATTTTACTCTAAAATATATAGAAATTACACAAAAAATTTAAAAATAAATGCGGATTAATTGACTCCCATTCAGTACACATGGATCCACCTGTCTTTAATATTTAGATTTTGATGGTCTCAGCCTCAGTAACTTGGAGTATTGTGAGGGGCTTAATAGTGATATAATTCTTTTTAATGTAAATACTCATAACTCAGAAACAGAAATTTACCAAATTGTAGAATAAATAATATTTATGGATTAATGACATGTGAACTAAAACTTGTCAGATCGAATAGACACATAACTATTAAATTTGTGCTGCAAGTCTGCAAGACAACAATAAACTGTGAAGTCCGTTATAGCTACTTTGTAAGTTTTCCCAAAGGATTCTGGAACGTTTATTCCAGCTTAAAAATGAAAAATTAAGCTGTTTGCGAGGAAAAACTCCCAGAGGTAACAGGATATTTGCTCAGTACCTATCAAAACTTTTGTTATTTCTTGTTGGGTTTTTTTTTTTTTTTTTTTTTTTGTAAAAGAATAATATATATTTCTTGTTCTTTCTTGTAACAGTTTTTTCTTTCTTATTGAGAAAAGTGATTATAAATCCACCTGATTGCATTGCAATCAACCAAAGCTTGGAGATACACTTTTAATTTAAATTTATATGCATTTTTTCTCCTTAAGTAGAATAAGAATAAAAGAAAAGAAATATCGATCTCATTGAAAACAATGTATGTAGGGGGGTATTTGAATATATAGAATTCTTAAGATTGTAGCAAATAGAAAAATCATATTAGCGTATAAAACTCATAAGGTTTTTTATTTATTTAAATGAAATTTAGGATTGGAGATGGCACAACTAATTAAATGTGTACTGGAGATATTTTTCTCCTTTGGTTTTCTTTATTAATTGAGGCTTACTTTTCCTCTTTGTTTTTCTATGAGTGAGATATATCAAATGGAACACAGAGAAGGGGATTATAAGTTTCAATTATGTTTCCTCTTTGTTCCCTGAAAAATTATAACGATAATATAAAAACTGGCAAATTGGCGATAAGAAGAGCAAATGACAGCAAAGAGCACCTTTTTCCCTTTTTGAAAAATTGTGTTAATTTACTGGATATCCCATTGCAGATTGAGATAGAAGTAGGTCCGATGGGCATCGGACCTACTTTTGGGTTCAATTAACTCTATAATCATACGATTAGCATTAATATTAGTGCGCATTTTCATAGGACCTACTTTTAGGTTCAATTAGCTCTATAATCATACGATTAGTATTAATAGTAGTGCGCAATTCGATTGCGCACTAATATTAGCACGGATCTTGATGCAATCGAATGGTCATTTCACCCATCAAACCAAAGTAGGTCCAATGGGTATCGGACCTACTCTGAATTCAGACAGATTAGGCTGCTCAATAATGAGGCCAACACAACGTTGCAAACCAAATCCCCTCTCTGTTAACGATTGAAATGAATATCCCCTGCTTTCCTGGTTAGAACCAAACAGAAGAAAATTATTTCATTTTTCTATTTCCTCGATCTCTATGTATCAAACAGACCTTTACATGAAAAACATTACAATTCAAAAACAAACACGATACAACGTAAATTTGTTTTCAACCTCAATACATGTTTGCCCTTAATTGGCACCTGCCAAAGTAAATAGGCACCGACCAAAGTTGACTTCTTTGGTTTTTATTCAAACTCCATCACATGTCAAAAAAAAAAAAAAAAAAAGGCTAACCGTGTTGAAACCAAGTTTACACAACAACCAAAAAAAACATGCACAAAAATACAAAAAAAGAGAGAGCACAAGCCACACAAAATTAGATGACAAATTTCAGAAAAGCTATTTTAATCTTACCTTTGATAAATATCAATCAGGTAAGATTTAGGAGCGAACAAAGAAATTTAAATATATAGGGAGGTCTAATCTTTAAAATATAATATGTGTAAAAAATAAAAAGAGTGTGATTAGTGAGAAACTGACAATTGAATCCAAGAGATCTTACAAAAACAAAAATATAACTCTTAATACAAAATTGTCAATTTATGAGGAAGTTAGGTTATATAAAGCTTACAAAAATTAAAATTAAATTAATTTTGTATATACATAATTAAAAAAATTTTAATTATAAGAGTCGCTTAGCATCCCCTAACATACGCTTAGATCCGTTTGATAAGATTTACACGCAATGAGAGTTGGCACTTAACATACGCAGTGCATTTTTATGAACAGAAGAATTACTAGACGAAAATTGTCTCGGCAATGGGATATCAGCAGCTTTCACATTTACTAATATATAGCTTCGGTGTCCGAAGGTCTGATCTGAAAGTTCATTAAATTTGAGAGCTGTGCTGGAGCTAAGTGGAGTCGGAGCTGGCTATAATAAATTTTACAAATATATTTCTATTTTGAGGAGGATTTCAATGCACCCAAAAATGTATACTTCTATTTGAATCCAATTCTTTATCTTCATTTTCAAAGTCTGAACAATCGATCTGAACAGATCAACATGACATTCATAATAAAATATACTTGGAGACCAAATTTTATATTTTTTAGAATTTTTTTACTATTTTTTAAGATGGGTACAAAATCACTTTATCGGATGGTCTAGAATCTCCTTAAAACAATGATTTTGTACCTATCTTAAAAAATAGTAAAAGAAATAAAAAAAATATAAAAATTTGGTCTCAAGGCATATTTTATTATGAAAATCATGTTGAGCAGTTCGGATCGACAATTCGGACTTTGAAAATAAAGATAAAGGAGATAGAGAATTGGGTGCAAATGGGAGCACAAAATTTTGGATGCATTGAAACCCTCCTCTTCTATTTTTATGTTTTCTCCAAGAAAAAGTATAAAAATATACTTGGGCCAAGAAATTATATAAATGTGACGGCCCCTGAAATTTTTCTCCGAAATAAGCTTATGTTTTTTTTTTTAATGTTTTTCGTAGAAAAAATAAAATTATACTTAATATTCAAAATAATTACGAAATTATGTCTCACTCAAAAAAATTGTCCCAACTTGCAAATTATTATGGTTCCGCCTCCGTTTGAGGGCCAATAATTAAATTCTCTAAATAATAACTTGAACTGAAAATTTTATGTATTTAGGTTTACTCACACGAATTCGTATCCAGTGGGGTACCGCAAAAAAGAATCTTTCAGAATGATTCTCTTTTTAGTGGATCCGGACCGTTCTTTTAACTTGGCACGAATCTCAAAATCCAATAATACTTTCCCCCACTTTCTCCCGAATCTCAAACCGACTGAGATTTAATTTCAAACCGTAAAATGATGCACATCCTCTGTAGTAATAGAGAGGATACGGATCCTCACACCCCCACGAAGAAAGACTAGAAAAATATTATGAACCCTTTCTTATGGGCCGAAATTTATAAAAGTAACAAAGCTTAAAATAATTGGGCTTTGCTTTAACTTGAGAAAGAAACAAAGCTAAAATGGGCCGATCTTGCTCAAGTCCGAAAGTAAATATTTAAATTTAAAAGTGATCAGCGGGCTAATTAATTACGAGACTAATAGAAGAGGCCATACCATAAACATGGGAAGAATATCTATTATAAACCTGTTCGGCAGACCATTGGGAATGGGCATGAGCGCAGAAATTGAACTAAAAATTACTGTTCACGTGGGAAAACTCTGAAATTTTTAGTTCAATTTCCGCACCCATACCCATTCCCCAATGGTCTGCCGAACAAAAGTTGGGATTTTGGGAAAGTTGTACATGTTGGATTAATTTGAGAATTTTTTATAATCTCAAGCACCCATATGTTTCAAACAAACTAAAAAGTGACAAAACAAATATTTTGGATAAAAAAAGCTCAATAATATATTTATAGTATGTTATGTTTTGATGTTTTTAATAAATTCAGTAGCATCTAGTATAATCCTAAAAATATTAGAACTTCAGATAATCTTCAACATATTTTAATTCACATAGAATTAATTTCTTCAAGATGCACAATTTTTTTCAAGAATGCATTTTTATAGTGTGTGTTGTGTGTTTCCATTGTTTTAAATTAATTTATATCTTAATTATGATCCTAAAAATACGGATAATCTTCAATACAGTCATGAGTCATCAACAGACATATAATCAGTAATTATATGACCAACTAATTAATGAATAAAATTTGAATACGTGAAATGTGCACTAGCATATATAGAGGTTTATATAGTTCAATTTAAGATCGGTCATGAAAAATAGCATTTGGTCTAGTGGCTAAGGCACATGGTCTATATGGGAAAGGTTATGGGTTCGAAATTCATATGAAAAAAATTCTTTGTTGTAATAATAGAGGTATTAAACAATTAGGTGGTTTGACCTCCAACTTTTACTTAAAAAAAAAAAAGAATTGGTAAATATTTCATGAATTAATTTTAGTTTAGGCAAGGATTGCATTTATTTCGATTTATTTTAAAGAGGAGGATCCAACGTCAATGGTTTGGTGCCAAATCGAAGAAAATAAAATTAAATCTCAAATAATTATTTTAAAAAATTTAAATAACAAAACTAATTGGTTGGATATATTATACCTATTACACACTGCATACATGTAAAAATCAGCATTCTAATTTTATTTGGTTACGCATCAAAGGCTAGTAATCAATGAACCAAATTTTGATGATTTATCCGCACTCTCCCTCTCTCTCTCCTAATGGCTATCAAAATTTGGTCAAATTCCTACAATTTATATGCATGTTTGAGATTATATAAAACACATCTAACCGTTTAAATTTGTTCCTGAGTCAATTCATCGGCCCATTGCTGATTTCATTTGGGCTTGGTCCCAATTAGGGTAGCTCGTCGCTCCATTGTGATTTGCATCATATTCGCTCGTTAACAATTTGTTCGTTATTGGATCGAGTTATTAAGGAATCAGCTTGCCACTAGCTTGGTCTAGAATTAACAAGTTTAAACTGGGGTCTAGTTCGGCTAGACATTAATTTGTGGATTTGTATGAATTTGTGGGCATTTTATATTGTCCAGCTTGGTACAGCATGGTTCAGCTCGGTTTAAAAAAAAAAGTATAATTTATTTTCTTCTTAAAACAAGGTCCAGCTAGACCCAGAGAGCCAACTCGCCAGCTTGCGAGCTAGCTCGGTCCAGCTCGTAATAATTTCAAGTTGAAATTCAACTCGGACTCCTAAAATCAACTCGCTCGTAACTCGGACAAGCTAGCACGTTGCACCCCTAGTCCCAATGCACAAGACTTTCTTGTATCATCGCTCGTTTCATTTTGCTTTCACAATCAAGATCCGGTGCAAAAACACCCAATCAAAATGAATTACAAAACAAAAAGGTTTCTTTCACATATTAGGAGTTATCCGTAAGCTAGAATTGACTATAAGAATTTTTCAGTTAAAGCAATTTTAATTTCGATAGTGAATCTTCCTAGAATTCTAGGTGATTAAGTTGATAAGGAGAACCGTTAAAGAGAGGAACTAATGGAGAATACTTCCATTAGCTTCTTTCTTTTTTTAAGAATTAAGTTGTCAGGTGACTAACAAAATTGAAATCAGTTTATGAATTACCTAAAATGTTCGGCAGATAAACATCCTGATTGCGACCAAAAAAACCCCCTTCAAATGAAGAATATAATATTTGGTATCATTTTCACATTTTGGGGCTTTGAGCCTTTGACATCCCACCAACTAATTAATTCTCTACATCCCCAATCACCATCTATAGTCATGAAACAGTGATACATATATACATACGGTGAATTATGCATATTTGAAGAACTCTGCACAAATTAATTCTAACTGAAATTAAATAAATGAACCATGTATTCATGAGACCCAAGTGATTTTCACAAACAATAATCAACAACCCTCAATTAAAAAAATTATATATCAAGAATTGATTAATATTAATTTAGACCATTTGAGTATAGTCGGACAGTTTGAATAAGCAATAACATATTCTTACCATCCTAATAATAACAGTTTGAATTAACTTTGTTTTCAGTTTTAAAAAAGCACAAGGACAGATGTGTAAATTAAACAACAAAGTTTAATTTTCCATGTTCAAAGAAATCAAAAACGTAATTTTTCAAATTAGTTTTTTTAACTAATGGCAATGTCTTGAGTTTAGAAAGCAAGACAAATCTGAACTTGTGCAAAATAAAGTTGATGTAAGTCATAAATTAAATTCCCTATTCATTTTCAATGATAAATGAATGCATAAATTATGTCAAGTAGATATTATTTGATTTGTAATTATACATTTACACTAATAAGACAACGTGTTTATTTTATAGTTGGTACTGACTAATCACATGTCATTTGTCACCAGAGTTAAGCTTTTTTACTTCCAATCTCCCTTTTAATAACTGTAAATCAAATGTTGTCGTTTTTACTTTAGACAAGTCTGGAAGCAACCAGAAGACTAATGCCAAAAATACCTTCTTGTCTTTGGGCAATTGGGGCTGTTTGGTCTGATTATATAATTAATTATAATTATATTAGATTTTTGTTTCAGAGAGTTTGTTACGGTAACAAACAGAAAAAGTTGGGTAGATTTTGTAGTATCAAGAAGACTTTCCAATTATTTTAGCATCATATATGCACCATCATCATCACTAACTAAAAAAATCTGACGGGGCACAAATTTTTTGTATGCATTGCCAATAATATCCATTATTTTCACCACATCCCAATTAATTTACAAAAATTATCTGATAATTTATAGTGGATGATGCTAGAAAAATTTTCTGCACCATGTCAGATAAAATAATCCCAAATCTCACACCTTTAGATAACCCTGCTATCAATTACAATCCCAAAAACATTTCTCGTTCTTCATCTAACAAACCTGTGAATCCCACAAGGAAAAACATGCAAGAAATAATAAATTATTCCTCGGTACTATTTGTCACTCAGGTTATTTGATTGGAAGAAAATCCATATTCATAATGAAATCTCCGCACGAGAAACTAACAGTTCATTTCATAATGACGAATGCAAATGCTCAATAACAATATCCAATTGAACAACAAAAAGTACATAAATAAATCAGAACTCTAAGGATCTTATTAGAATAAATAGTTTAGGTCAAAATCTTTTAAACCAAAAAGTCTGGTAACGTTTGGTTTCATATCATTACAATTTCTAGTCTGGTAACGCTGACAGATACCATAACAGTATCTGTCATGTTAGAGCTTATACTGTCTATCCATCCTGACAATTTGTTAATGGAAACAATATAGAATCAATATCTCAATGCCGTCAGTATCAGAAAGAAAATCAATGATAAGACAGTTCTAACTATCCTGACAATCGGTTAACATAAATAATACGAAATCAATATCACAATACCACAGTTCATTAGTCTTATAGTTACAATTCATATTTATTCAATATCCCCTATCCAACCAGTACTGGGTTCAGTTTGGGCCATTCACCATATGCGCATGAGAGTCCTGGAGTAAAGTCTAATAGCTAGCTAGACTTTACAATAAATTAATCATTTTTCTCCACTATATGAAGGGTCAAGGATTACAGTATTCAATATTTAATCAATTCAATCACTGTGGTCTCAATTAATCAATTAATTATAATAAGAATCAATCAATCGATAAACAATATCAACATGACAGTCAACAGACTCACCTATAATTCAGTTTCAATTGTATTGGGCTATGCATATGATGCAACAGTTCAATCAATGCAATCAATCAAATATTAAAAATGCATAGCGAGTTACGATTTAATTTCTAGTTATGAATCTCAGACTAATCCAATAACCCCGCACCTGATAATGTATGATAATCTGATTCGAGGCCAAGTTACCATTCTGTAAGCGCATCCGACAAACTAGTTCGATTCGAATAGTCAAATTCACATCTACGTCTAAAAGAATTTCCAATTTGAATTAATAACTTAAGATATTCATTATTTTTATACATGTAAAGAATTAATAGTATGAACTTGTACTATTTCTAAGAAAAACATAAAGGATAAATAAAACAAGGATGAGCCTATATATTGATTATCACAGCACACGATTTATAATATAAGATCAGATTACATACCCCCAAAATTAACCTCATTTCTAGTTAAGAAAGAAGAGGCTATTTTATTTAACTCTAGAATTTTTGTTTAACAACCCGTATATCGTTTTAAATCATGTCTTCTCATTTTTTTTTACACTGTTAAAATGCATATGCAGCAAGGGTGGTGCCCACTTGTACCGGTATCTACTAATTCGGTTATAAACAATTAACCTGTTATGCCTTTTTAAGATTCTCATTAAATCTTTCTAAATTCCAGTTATGTATTTCAAGAATTTTCAAAATAAAGCATTCTATGAAGGATTTAAGGGTTTCGGTTAAAAGCTCAACAATCCAAATCAAATAATAAAATTTCCCTGGACCCCATGAAAATTATTACCACACAATTACCACTCTTCATTCATGCCTATTCAATACTTTATTTTTATAAATCATAAAAGGAAGAATGTTTAACTGTTCTACATCCTCTACAATTTCACTTTTATTGCTCTGAGAAATAAGCTTAGCCATTAATGACATATTTGAACAAGCATCGAAATAAAAGAAAAAAAGGTGGAGAAATATACCACAATAACTGAATTTTCAGCTTAAAGCATTCCCTACGATAACTTTTCTCAAGAATTCATGTGTGCATGAACCGAGAGAAATAAGCCTCTGTTTTCCTTTCCTTTCTCTTTCGTTTTTCTCTTTATTTTTTTTTATTTCTTAAATTTGAACTTTTATATAAGTGACCTTTAACTATTCAAATTTCACAATTCAGTCCCTGGTAGTTTAAAGAAGTTCATATATATTATCAATTATAAATTTGATTCCTATATCAAACATTCGGACATTCACTTCTCAGTATTTTAGAAATTTCGAATTAATCTCAGCAAACAAAATTTTAACTAATCATTTTGATAGTTTTAATGTAACTTGATTATCTTGACTAATTAATTCAATAAAATGGTATTTGTTCTTTAAATGATACTCACTAAAGAACACCTTCAATCAAATCATATTTTATTTTTAATTATCAATTACATATATATATTTTGCGTAGTGTTATATCAGGACTTTCCAATTGTTCTGCCGGAGACTGGTGAACGGTGTATACGTACTCTAATTGAAACAATATGTAGTTTTGCATGATTTAAATGAGATGCTTCTTTGCAGTTGGATCCAGCAACCCAGCATGATTTGTGTGAAATATTTTCTCAACTGTCTACATTTTAATTAATAATCAACTAAAAGTTATTGTCTTGGATTGTTGTTAGGATCTGATTCAAAATTTCTAAATGATACATTTTAGGGGTGTCAATGGGTACGATACGGGTAGGGTGGAAGTATTTTCATACTCATACCCACTAAGAGTTGACCTTACTCATATCCTACTCTTACCCGTTAAGAATTTGTCTTATCCTATCCGTACCCGTTAAGATTAGTAGGTAACGAAACGGTAGTGGGTGAATAACGAATAATACTAATATAATAGTTTTATTATTTTTACAAATAAATCATCAAAATTCATTATGTCATACATATGCAATCACAATTATTAATATAAAAATCAAAATATAAATATGCAATCAATTCTAACTAATAATTTTTTTTATAAAAAAATAAAAAATACAAATATCTCTTCTAACAAATTCAAAATTCAATTTGTTAACTAAATAATAAAACATTCAAATAAAAAAGTAATATGTTTAATATAATATTCTTCTTACAAAAAAATAGATACATTTTCTCATGAATTAACGTTGATACAGTGATATGAGAAACATAAAATTGAATTAAATATTTATATATCTATATGTAATTTATTTTATATAATTACCCGTTACCCAATAGGTACGAAATAGCCTTTACCCGTATCCATACCTGTTTAGCTAACGAAAAAAAATTCTTACCCATACCCATACCCAATAAGTTAACGGAAAAAAAATCTTACCCACACCCGTCTTATCGAATACGATACGGGTAGGGTAAATGAGTAAACGGTTTTCATTGACACCCCTAATACATTTGCGTGACAGACAATCACAAACTCATTATAATTGTACGTATAAGTGCTATATTTAAGAACTACTTCATTTTTGTATTACCATAAAATAAATCATCGCTCTCAAATAACTTCCAAAACTAAATATTAATTTAAATAAGATGTTAGAGAAAAATATCATTATAACTATCTTATTAAGTAATTTCATTACTAAAATTAATGCACTATTTTTTTTTCAATTTATTGTCATTTTATAAAAACTTAATAAAAAAAACATTATTTACATTAAAACAATAAAAACATAAAGAATAATTTTTTTATAATTGTTGTTATTTTTTCAATTTGTTGTCAGTTTATAACTACTTTTGTTTAACTTGTATATAATGATTCAACTGTGAAAAAACATTTTAAGTTGAGAATGTAGGTTTACATTTCTAACAATTTCGATGCGGTCTTGCTTACAAAGTTGTATGAATAGGATTTTGAATAAAGAGCATATTTTGATAGTTTTGATTTGACTAAAAAAACTTAAAGAGAAATTGAAGTCTATGAGATTTTTGGTTATTTTTTATGATGTTTGAAATGATAACAACAAATAAAATTAAAAACAGCTTGTATCTCCTTAAAAAAATAGAAAAATGAGCACATGATATTTTTAACAACTCCAATAAAAGAAGTTGTTATATTAAATACATTTAATCTAATGGATTCGATTATTTTGAATGGTTTGAATGAATAGGGGATCCATATGTGTGACTCTTTAGAAATAATGTGCTTTTGGAGGTGAAGAGTCTGATTATAATAACCGATGAAAATTGGAATACAAATTGTTAAGAAATTAAAAAGTTCTCTTTGACAACAAAACAGCAGGAGGGATATATTTTGATAGCAATACAAAAAATAACATAATAGATTTTTCATTTATTATTCAACTTTATAGTTTTCATTTTCTACTACAATGATCTTAACATATAATAAATTGTGCATATAATTAAAATTTTGCACCATTTACATGTGATATTTTTTCGAATAGTTGGACCCAAAATTAACATAAGTTGAGTAATGTATGATTTGTTTGACCAATGAGCAGAGTTTCAATGCCTCGTTTCCTCATACCTTATTCATGTCTCGTATCTTATATTTTTGTTTTTAAAGTCCCAACAGTCGATCCGAATTGCTCAACATGATATCCATGTTAAAATATGCTTGGAGACCAAATTTTATATATTTTTTTAATCTTTTTACTATTTTTTTAGATTTATTGGAAATCGAAGTTTTTGTATGGTCCAGATTTGTTTGAAAAACAATGATTTTCAATAAATCTAAAAAATAGTAAAAAATTTCCAAAAAATGTAAAATTTGGTCTCCAAGCATATTTTAACATGGAGATCATGTTGAGCGGTTTAAATCGACTGTTTGGACTTTAAAAACAAAGATATAAAATATGAAATATAGATAAAATATGAGGAGACGAGGCATTGGAACTCTCTTCTTGACCAATACATGGCCAGATTATAGATTTGCGCGTTGCACCCCCTTTGTCATTTCTTTGTGCATTTCAATCCCTATTAAATGTGTAGCATAAAAAAACAAAAATAGACTACTAATGGTCCCATATTTTTTTTTGTTCTTGAGAATTCAAACTTTAGCTTTGAACATGAGAAAGGACCCCACCTCTCAAAATTTCCAAGTTTCCTTGTAAATTTGCGTAACACCCATCACGTGTTTTTAAAGTTCCATTTCATCTATTCATTGCTTTTTTTTTTTTTTTTTTTTGTGTGTGGTTAAAAGTAAAGGATTGTTACATGTAAGGAACTATATTATATAGGAAAAAGGGAAAATCATGGGTAAATGAACGTCAGAACTTTGATATGTTGAAAGGAGTTGAGATCTTGTCCCGCATAGATCCAATCCGTCCATTTGTTTTGAGATGCGTGCAAACTTAATCTCAAAAGCCCTTCTACAAATCTATGTATGGCACAAATTAATCCACACACGCGTCCCCCAATCCCCATGGAATTAAGCATTTCCTAATTTCTTTGACTATTATTATTTTCTTCTTCTTCTTCTTCTTCTTCTTCATCATCATCATCATCATCATTATTTTATTTTATTTTTTATTTTTTTTGGCAAGAGACCTTTTTATTTTTTCAAGCTATGAAATTGGTTTGTTGTTCGAGATATATATATATATTTTACTATTTTGAGGTGTAGTCCTATTGTGTGACTTAAAATTCAACAATCCGTAAATTAGGTGACTTGAAATTTTTTAACCGTCCCTAATTAACGGTCCCTAATTCAATATATAATAATACTCAATTTGCATGACATATGATTGTTATGTTATTTATATGTCCAATATGTACTTATACATTTACTTTCCATTTTTTTTTTTAATTTTATTCAAAGTTTCTATGTGTGTACTCTTTAAGACTTTAACATCTTGGTGTTCATATTAATTGAATATGAAGGCTAGGTCCATATTTTTTCCTCAAAAAAAATTATTTGAATATTTTAAGATTTTACTGTTAAAATTGTTAAAATAATAATTGTGAATTTTTCAGCCTAGTAACATTAACATGTAAAATCAGAATAGGTTTCTCTTTTTACAATTTTTATTTCAGATGAGCTCTAAGAACTCCTGAAATGGAAACCTCTGATTAAGAGCAACCAACAATTTAGTGGTAAACTAATATCAGATGCTTCATTAAGTATTTCAACCAAAAAGGGCTACATGATTTCCATTTTCTCTCCAAGAAATACCGATACAGACTTCTATTTCCTATTTATTAAAGCACTTTTTTCAATGCTTATTAATATATATAATATATATAATTTTTCTTTTATAATTACCTGATCGGGTAACGGGTACGAAATAGGCTTTACCCGTACCCTTATCCGTTTAGATAACGAAAAAAACATATTTACCCATACCCGTATCCGATAAGTTTTTTAAAAAAAAATCTTACCTGTACCCGTCTTATCGGATACGGTACAAGTTGGGTAAACAGGTAAAAGGGTGCCATTGACACCCTAGGTGCATATGGTGATATTCGTACTCTCATTGAAACAATATGTAGTTTTGCATGATTTAAATGAGATGCTTCTTTGCAGCTGGATCCAACAACCCAGCATGATTTGTGTGAAATATTTTCTCAAATGTCTACATTTTAATTAATGATCAACTGAAAGTTATTGTCTTCTTGGATTGTTGTTAGGATTCAAAATTTCAAAATGATACATTTGCGTGACAGACAATCACAAACTCATTATAATTGTGTATAAGTGCTATATTTAAGAACTACTTCATTTTTGTATTACCATAAAATAAATCATCCCTCTCAAATAACTTCCAAAACTAAATATTAATTTAAATAAGATGTTAGAGAAAAATATCATTATAACTATCTTATTAAGTAATTTCATTAATAAAATTAATGCACTATTTTTTTTCAATTTATTGTCATTTTATAAAAACATAATAAAAAACATTATTTACATTAAAACAATAAAAACAAAAAGAATACTTTTTTATAATTCTTGTTATTTTTTCAATTTGTTGTCAGTTCATAACTACTTTTGTTTAACTTGTATATAATGATTCAACTGTGAAAAAACATTTTAAGTTGAGAATGTAGGTTTACATTTCTAACAATATTGATGCGGTCTTTCTTACAAAGTTGTTGTATGAATAGGATTTTGAATAAAGAGCATATTTTGATATTTTTGATTTGATAAAAAAAAAAAACTTAAAGAGAAATTAAAATCTACGAGATTTTTGGTTATTTTTTATGATGTTTGAAATGATAACAACAAATAAAATTGAAAACAGCTTGTATCTCCTTAACAAAAAATAGAAAAATGAGCACATGATATTTTTAACAACTCCAATAAAAATTGTTATATTAAATACATTTAATCTAATGGATTCGATTATTTTGAATGGTTTGAATGAATACGGGATATGTGTGACTCTTTAGAAAGAATGTGCTTTTGGAGGTGAAGAGTCTGATTATAATAACCGATGAAAATTGGAATACAAATTGTTAAGAAATTAAAAACTTCTCTTTGACAGCAAAACAGCAGGAGGGATATATTTTGATAGCAATGCAAAAACATAACATATTAGATTTTTCATTTATTATATATAGTAAATTGTTCATATAATTAAAATTTTGCACCATTTACATGTGAAATTTTTTCGAATAGTCGGACCCAAAATTAACATAAGTTGAGTAATGTATGATTTGTTTGACCAATGAGCAGGGTTCCAAACTTCCAATGCCTCATACCTCATACCTCATCTATGCCTCATATTTTATATTTTTGTTTTTAAAGTCCAAACAGTCAATCCGAATCTCTCAACATGATCTCCATGTTAAAATATGCTTGGAGACCAAATTTTACATTTTTTTTTGAATCATTTTACTATTTTTTTAGATTTATTGAAAATCGTTGTTTTTTTATGTTCCAGATTTATTTGAAAAACAACGATTTTCAATCAATCTAAAAAAATAGTAAAAAAATTCTAAAAAATATAAAATTTGGTCTCCAAGCATATTTTAACATGGAGATTGTGTTGAGCGGTTTGAATCGACTGTTTGGACTTTAAAAACAAAGATATATAATATGAAATATAGATAAAATATGAGGAGATAAGGCATTGGAACCCCCCCTCTTGACCAATATATGGCCAGATTATAGATTTGGGCGTTGCACCCCCTTTGTCAATTCTTTGTGCATTTCAATCCCTATTGAATGTGCAGCATAAAAAAACAAAAATAGACTACTAATGGTCCCATATTTTTTTTTGTTCTTGAGAATTCAAACTTTAGCTTTAATTTGAACATGAGAAAAGGACCCCACCTCTCAAAATTTCCAAGTTTCCTTGTAAATTTGCGTAACAGCCATCAAGTGTTTTTAAAGTTCCATTTCATCTATTCTTTGCTTCTTCTTTTTTTGGTTCTTAAAAGTAAAGGATTGTTACATGCAAGGAACTATATTATATAGGAAAAAGGGAAAATCATGGGTGAATGAACGTCAGAACTGTGTTATGTTGAAAGGAGTTGAGATCTTGTCCCGCATAGATCCAGTCCGTCCATTTGTTTTGAGATCCGTGCAAACTTAATCTCAAAAGCCCTTCTACTATATATGGCACAAATTAATCCACACACGCGTGCCCCATGGAATGGAAGAGGAGCATTTCTCTTTCGAAATATATGATTAAGCATTCAATCATTTCCTAATTTCTCTGACTATTATTAATTTCTTCTTCTTCTTCTTCTTCTTCATCATCATCATCATCATCATCATTATTTTATTTTTGACAAGAGACCTTTTTATTTTTTTCAAGCTATGAAATTGGTTTGTTGTTCCATATATATATATATATATATATATATATATATATATATATATATATATATATATATATATATATTACTATTTTATTTGAGGTGTAGTCATATTGTGTGACTTAAAAATTCAACAATCCGTAAATTAGGTGACTTGAAGAATTTTAACCTTCCCTAATTAACGGTCCATAATTCAATATAATAATACTCAAGTTGCATGACATTTGATTGTTATGTTATTTATATGTCCAATAATGTACTTATAAATTTACTTTCCATTTTATTTTTTTAATTTTATTCAAAATTTCTATGTGTGTACTCTTTAACATCTTGGTGTTCATATTAATTGAATATGAAGGCTAGACCTCCATATTTTTTCCTTAAAAAAATTATTTTAATATTTTAAGATTTTACTGTTAAAATTGTTAAAATAATACTTGTGAATTTTTCAGCCTAGTAACATAAACATGTAAAATCAGAATAGGTTTCTCTTTGTACAATTTTTATTTCAGATTAGAATAGAGCTCTAAGAACTCCTGAAATGGAAACCTCTGATTAAGAGCAACCAACAATTTAGTGGTAATTAATATCAGATGCTTCATTAAGTAACCAAAAACGGCTACATGATTTCCATTTTCTCTCCTAGAAATATCGATACAGACTTCTATTTCCTATTTATTAAATCCAAAATGGGGCCGACTCAGTGAAAGAAAAACATGACATGATTAACATGTCGTGATTTGATCATATTATGTGATAAAATTATTTTTTTATGTGGTGTGACCATACAAAACTTGATTGAAGATGACTCAATTCGTAAATTTAACTATTTTCAATTTTTCAATTTTTTTTAATAAAAAAATCAGAAAAACGATACAAAATACTAAGGTTCTAAATAGCGATTATCGCGTCATTCGCGGAAAAACTAAATAAAAAGCTATCGTGATTAGCGTAGCTATAGCGAAAACTATCTTACATAGCATTTTTTGTTTAAAAGATTATGTTTTATATATTTTTTTTTACTAATTATCAACATTATCTAAAGTCTCGTATAGCGATAAGTAACGCAAAATTGATTAAGGAATTAGAATATTCATATTGAACCAATACAAAGTCCAAATTACTATTCAAAACATCCCTAATAATATCATAAATTATCTATCTTTTTCCATTCAAAATAATCTAAGCATCATGGCATAAACTATATATATTTTTTATTAAAAAAAACTATGCATCATGGCATAAACTATCTATCTTTTTCTATTTTGAAATCAAAAGCAATCCAAACCTTAAAAAATTGATCTTTAAAAAATATTCAATTTGGATATTTAAATAAATGCCTTAGCATAACGTACACTATAGCGTGTAGCGCGTAGCTGAAATAGCACACTTTTATCCCATAATTTAGCATTTAAAGTTTGAAATTACTAATAGCGCGTCACATGTGATATGTCGTGACCAAATGTGGTGACCAAATCACAAAAATACAAACAAATTACAAAAATAAATTAAATAAAGAAAATAATGTTGAAAAGTTGGTCATGTGATATGTCGTGACCAAATCAGCTTGCATGACATGTGTGATGTGTCACATCCTTGACGCACTGTGATGGAACTAGTAACGGCATGACTAGTTTTTTTCATTAGATGTGAAACTGAAAAATATTTTAGTTAGTTTATATTAACATGAATTATGTTCAAGTATTAAGAACTATTAAATATTAACCCCACTTAAAATTTGATTAATAGTTGACTTGGTTCAATAAATTTAGCAGATGTTAAATAATTGGAATGACAGATAGAGATGATTTGGTACGGTATGTTCAGTTGAGATATTATTGGGTAGTATCCCACTACTCCCTTGATAGGATCATTATTTAATATGATATAGAATGCAAGGTCCATATAGAAAGAAAAAAATGGACTAAGGGAGCTCATTCTTCAAATGTGGGCCCAAACAGATATACTTGGCATGTTTGTTGTATAACATGGACTTCGATCCGAATTAGGCATATCAATACTATTTCATATGAGAAAATATTTTGTTCTAATCCCACTATTTAATACTCATTTTTTATACATCTGTTATTGATGCACAATATATGTAAGTATTACCTAGATTTTTGCAAATATGCGACCACAAATTGTATAAACACGAAAATACTAATCAAGAATTCTACACACAAACACTAAACATTATCCTGATTTCCGGCCAGAGAGAATTAAGCCTCTCAAACTTTTTTTCATCTTTTTTAGTTTTTTTAGTTGCTTAATACTTCTGAACACTGAATCCTTAACAAGTATTAAGAACCCGGTTTATCTCCTTTTACCTGAAATTTTAATTTCTGTTCGGATCTTAAAAAGACTCTACTCCTAAATTAAACTTCCTTAGCGTCTATTTACAGATGAAGTCAACTGAACATAAACTCCTTAATGCTAGTTCAAATCAGAGCATAAACAATTCAAAAATAATACTAAACTATTATAGTTTAAACACCGAACAATGAAATAATTACACCACTATGCAGATATAAGTACCGTTTTATTATTGGAAAAAAGAACTGGAAATTTTAAATTTAAATACTGATAGTTCAAGTTTGAACACATGAATGTACAGGTTTAACATTAGATGATTCAAATTTAAGACAACAGGACAATGCGAACATAAATATATATTCATATATAATTCAAGAGATCGGACAATTTACGTTTCAACATGCGACTTTTTACGTGTACACACTCATGTACAAATTATTAACGGGGACATGTACATGCCACTAGGCGAGGGACCAATCTTTGAAATTTTGTTAACACTTTTTTTTTTTTTGAGTTATGAGGCCCTTTGCAAAATTCTCACTTTATTTGGAGTAACCAAAAAAAAAAATTAACAAGCATTTATTTACAACTATTAATGAAAACATGAGAGGGCTCCATTTTGAGCTTCCTTAATTCAATGTGACCATTTTAAGCAGCAAAATGAGGAAACTAAAGCGCACTAACATCACCTAATTTCTTATCATCGTATGCCTACAATCAATTGAGTGCGTATCCTTTGAGATATCTCAATTTTTGCTTGACCGACGTGTCCGGTGCCTATTCGGGAAAACGTAGGGGGACCGTATTATTTGAGCTTTGAGATTCGTGCAGAACGTATTTTAACGATCGAGATATTCCAAAAAGTCACGCAAAGTTTGAGATATCTCAGAGGATGCGAATTCCAATCAATTACACCCCTAAAATGTTTCACTACTAGGCAGTAGCCAGAGGCCCAGAATCAATTTACTTTCTTTTTTTGGAGACTTTTGCTTATTTATTAAGACTAACAACATAAAGCACTCTCCAATCATGTCTTTTTTATTTTCCTTTTCTCCATAGCAGCGGTTTACCGTTTACGTTCTAGTTGACACTTTAAAATTTAAAATAAATTATTAAATTAACCAATAAAATGTTATATAAAAATAAAAAATGGTACAAATTTTATTTCGTATAAAAGTATATCAATCACCAAAACTGCATTTATTACCAAAATAAATGATGAGACCTACTACAACTGTTTGCCCTCCACTTCACTCAATACCTTGAATGACATTCTATCTGGACACAATTATATAAATTGCAGAGATTCTTTTGCGGTTTCGCCACCCTCGAGGCCCCAACCCCATCTCCCCTTCTTGTGTTGTGTTGCGTTGTTGCGCTGTGTTCAGTGTTTTGTTCCCAGTTGCAACGAAACAAACACTACTTATTTGCTCTCACTCCAGTATTAAGTTAACTGGTCTTTCTCTCAATAATACCTCCTCCATTGTCCCCTCTCTCTCTCTCTCTCTCGAAAAACTTGGTAGTGGCTACCAAGGAGTCTCTCTCTCTCTCTCTGTCTCTCATAACACTTCAAGAATAAGAGAGATGGAATCCAATGTAAAAACCAAAACAATGGGTCAAGAGTTTACTCTCCTGAAAGGCATGCGCCGAATCGAAACAAGAAATTTTTCTCTCGGTTTGTTGCTTGGATGCTTTCTCATCACATTTGCATATTTCTCCATGGCCAAGTTTGATTCTTTCCATTTCTTTGTAGTAGGTCAGTTCCCCGTAATTTCTTCTTTTCATCAATGATCTGCTACAGATTAATTTCGGTACATTGTGTTTGTTTGTTTGTTTGTTTTGCATGGGTTATATTTCTGATTTGGTGAAATTTCATGCAATCTTTCTAATTTTGCTTCAAGTTCATGTTTTCTTATTCTCTCTCTCTCTCTTTTCTTTTCTTTTTCTATCAGTGGATTCTCCTCCAAAAGAAAATGTTGCTACTCCTAGCAGTGATATAGCACAAAATATGGTGAGCTCAGAGCAACCAGGTACGCATGAAATGATGAAACCCAAAAAAAAATTTCATATTACAAAACAAAATTTAAAAAAAAAATGTTTTGTTATTTCTAAACTTGTCTCGTTTTATGGTCTTTTAGATGGCGGTGCATCTGACAACGTGAGCTTTTCAAAAGCTACCTCAAAAATAGGTAAACCCCAAGTATAATATTTTCTTTACTGGTTTTGTATCTCCTTTAACTTGCTTCCATTTTTTTTTTTCTTTTTTCAATATAGAGAGACTGAGAGAGGATAAACAAGTACTTTATTTTATTTATTTATTTATTTTTGGTTCTTAACAAGTACTTTATAAAGGTGTTGCTTTTTATACATATTCTAATTTTATTTAATTTATTTCAGATGTGGATAAGGAGCCCCAGAATGCACCAAAACCAAAACTAAGTGTAGATAGAAATATTAGTTCAATAAATTCAAACAATTCTTCCACTTCCAAATTATCTCTGACCAGTGAAGAGTCTACAGAGAGTACAGTTCAAGAATATGGTAATAAATTCTGCTTCTTTCTCTATCTTTTCTGGTTTTAAAACATTTTTCATTAAGATTAGAAACGCATATATACTTCAAAATTGAGAAATAAGACAAACATGGTAGCACCAGTTGAATTATCTAAAACCATATAAAGCTGGGGACAGTGAAATAAAGTTATAAAGCAAAAGGGATAAGAAGTGTAAAATGAACTGTAGCACTTGTTATGTTTATTCTCTACTATCGTCTTCTCAAAGTTACTGTAAATAGCAAAGTTCCTATAAATTTTCTTGTTTCAATTCTGATACCAAAATTGTTATTTAAGGTCTTTGCTTTCATAAACTATTAACTTTCCACCTAAAGGTGCTATCATTTGGATTGTGGGGGGGGGGGGGGGGGGGGGTTGTTTTCGATTGGCATTAGACCAAATTCCGTCTGATGTCTTGTTGGAGCTGTCTGATCCACACAAATGTTGATGCATATCAGACGGTGCCGATTAGGTATCGACCGCCCCTGATTTCACTATCAATTTTCTAAGATAGGTAAGACTAATTGTTGGTTTTAATTCATGTTTTGCTTTGCTTTTTTAGATGGTAGTATTTTGGAGGAAACCAAGGAGATTATTAAAACATGCAAAAAGGGATCCGAGCTATGTGAATCTGGAACTGATTCTGCTTCTAATAAAAGTTCAACCATCATTTTTGATTCTGAAGCAATGGTACCTTCAATTGATTCAAACCAACCAAGTAGAGTTCCCTTATGCTTTACAACTTTTTATGATTTAAGAATAGTAATTAATTCTCGTAATAATTCAATTCCGTAGTTACTTTTTGTGGGACAATAGAAAATGTTTTGCCCTGAAATGTGACCCAGTAAATCTCCAAGTTCAAATGTTAATAAGAAATGACAGATTTCTTTTTTCAATTTCATGAGGTGATTTAGTAAAATGTGGAAGGACCAAATTGCAAAAGCATGTCATTAAGTCTGATATTAAATGTGAAACTACTGTACCTTGACCTTGGTGACATCACAAGATGGGATGTGGGTCCAATATAAACTGAAAAAAAATCATGTGCTTCATGTCAGCATTTGTGTAGATTCAGTTTTGTTTATATTCTCTACTTAAATTTTAACATTTTTTTTTCTTTTCTAAATTCTTCAAGATTCGACTATAGAGAAGGAACCAAAGAAAGAGATGAAGAAACAAGTGCCTTTATGTGACCTTTCCCAGAGGAGAATTGACAAGTGTGAAATTGAAGGAGATGTGAGAATTATAGGCAAAGATGCCACCGTAATGTGGGTCCCGTCACCAGAATCTGATGATGGTCCGGATTACGAGAGGAAAATCTGGCAGATCAAGCCGTACCCGAGGAAAGAGGATCCAGCGGCAATGGCCCACGTACGAATAGTCACAGTGAAACCAATGGACGGTCCGGATGTTGCCCCGCCTTGCACACAACATAGAGATGTGCCAGCAATCGTGTTCTCTGATCGTGGGTATAGTTAAACTAATTAAGTAGTATTACATATTTTACGGTAATTTGTTAGGAGCAGGGTTCAAATGCATCATGTCTTTCATGCATCAATCTTATGTCATTTTTTTATCTCCATTTTTAAAGTTTAAGTAGTCAATCCTAACTGCTCGGCATGATCTACATATTAAAATTTGATTGGAGACCAATATTATATTTTTTGGAAATTTATTTCTATTTTTTTTAGATAAATACAAAATCACTATTTTTGGACGGTCTAAAATGTTCTGAAAAACAGTGAGATAGTAAAAAGTTTCGAAAAATATAAAATTTGGTCTCCAAACACATTTTAATATAAATATCACATTGAGCGGTTTGAATCGACTGTATAGATTTTGAAAACGGAAAAAAGAATGTGAGGCACAATTGAGGCATGAAAGACACAAGGTATTTGAACCATGCTCAATTTGTTAGACCTTGCATGTTATATTAATTGGTTGTGTTACTAATTTCAGGTACACCGGGAATTACTTCCATGACTTTACTGATGTGCTGGTCCCTATATTTACAACTGCTCGAAGGTTTCAAGGAGAAGTTGAATTTCTCGTGACCGATATAAAGGTTTATTTGATTATGAAGTACCTCCCGATTTTCAAGAACCTTACGAAATATGACATTATCAACTTTGATTCCGATGATCAAGTCCGTTGCTACAAAAAAGCATATATCGGCCTCACAAGTCACGATGATTTCGGTATTGATCCCGAGAGAAATCCCGAGAGGTACACCCTTGTCGATTTTACAAGATTCATGCGCACAACTTATGGGCTCACGAGGGATGTTGTAGAAATTCCTGTACAAAAAAAATTGGGAAGAAAACCGAGATTAATGATTGTCGCTCGAGCAAAAACAAGGCGGTTTATGAACCTAGATGAGATCATTCGTGAGACAGAGAAGCTAGGGTTTGATGTGGTAGCAACAGAGACGACTGATGATTTGGCGCGATTTTCCACCATTGTTAATTCGTGTGATGCGATAATGGGTGTGCATGGTGCCGGACTAACTAACATGGTGTTCCTGCCTATCAATGCGGTGTTTATTCAAATCCTCCCTTGGGGCGGGCTCGAATGGGTTGCCGGTATGTTCTCTATTTCGTTTGATCCAACAATTATCGCATGTAGAACTATAATTAACTCATTTTTCTATATCCATGAAAAAATAGGATGTCAGATTATAATGATCTAAATTAAAATAAAATGCAGGAAATTATTTCAAGAGACCAGTTGGGAATATGAAGTTGAAGTACATCCAGTATGACATTGTGCCGGAAGAGAGCACACTGATCGACGAGTACCCGAGAAATCACACAGTTTTCACCAACCCGGAGTCCATACGGCAACAAGGGTGGAATCCAATGAAAGAGATCTTTCTTGACAAGCAAAATGTGAGGTTGAACATGAAGAGGTTTAGACCCACATTGAAGAAAACCTTGAAATATCTCAATTCAGTGGCTTGATAAATTTAAATTCAATATGTAAAATAGTAGATATTTTCTTTATTTATTGTTTTTGTGTTTTACAGGATCTGGCAATTGTACTATGTTCTTTTTAGTTGAGAGTAAATGTTAAAAGTTGTAGCACATAAGAAAAGTTTATACATGTACTTGTTTTTAGATACCGAGCAAGATACATGATAGTATATATTACAATTATATGTTTGTAATTTCACCGAGTTATTCAAGTTTTTTTGCCAAATTGTTTATCCTCCTGGCTCTTATTAATTTTTCTGGATTACTTGCTCGTGAGTACAGAAATATGCAAATTACTTGCAAGCCTATTATTATTTGCAAATCATGATAAAATGATATATAATGTAAGTTTAATCATGGAGTGAGGCTGGTAAAATGCATATTCCGGATCGACTCTTGTTATGAATTCATACATCTGTTTTTTAAGTTTATTTTGAGACCAACTTTTTTTAGAATTCTTTTACTATTTTTTTAAATTTTAAACAGGTAGAAAATCAGTGCTTCCGATGATCCATAAATTTTAAGTCAAGTGATTTTTTATCTATCTATAATAAAAATATTTAAAAAAAATGTAAAATTTTGATCTAAAAATACATTACATATGAAGATCATTAAAATGAATCACCTATTTGAAAAAATAAAAATAAAAAATATGAATGTGTTGTATAGATCAACTATTCAAATTTGTCATTTAAAGTCATTATCAATTCATTCCAATATGTTTTAAAATTAAGCTTACTAAATTTTTTTTTTGGTGAACTTAATAATACCGCAGTTGTGTTATATACAAAGGTTTAAATAACGTTTATCGCGTAATAGCGGAGGGACTAAAAAAATAGCGCTACTCCCAAATAGCGCGCTATAGCGCTAATAGAGTCACAGTTTTTATAGTCCGAAAACGATATAGCAGTGCTATATTTAGAACCTTGGTTCTATATATCAATATGAAAGTTAAAAAATTTCAATAAAATTATGGTTTGGGTTAAAGTAAAACGACAAAAACCAAATTAATGTTCATGACTAATAAATAATTAAATATATAATGATGTCCGATCTCGTCTATTTTGGGGCCGCCCATCTCATATAGTCATCCAGCCTGCAATTAATTTTACGAAAGGTCTCCATACCTAGTTATTGATTAGTTAGGCTACATTGGTGGAAGTATAGCAGCCAGGCAACGTGCAGCACTGCACGCCTGCACCATGCATGCACCGCCAATATTTCTCGGCACATTTTATGGAGCTTGTTGACTGTTGTTCTATTCCCACAAATAAAACATTCAATTCAAACATCATAAAACAATAAATAATGCTGTCCCAGATTTGTAATTTCACGTGTTGTTGCTGACAATATAAAATACGATAATATTATGTACGTGATACTGATACATACACCGACAGAATTTTAAATGGACATGTCCTGTTTTAATGACAAGCTGAGACCCGTAAAGGACCTGCCGACACTTACATTGACTGATTCACTATTGTTCGGCGCACCTCTTTCCTAGATTTTATTTTTTAAAATAGAACTCAATTTAAATAAATTAACCAAAGTAACACAGTAAGTTGAGAAGTTATGAAAATAGCTTTCACTGGTTTTCCAAACTAGTGTGACTTAAAAGAACTTTGCTACACCGGATCTCTAAACTGGTGGAGCATTCTTATTACCCGGATGACCCGTTTTTCCACCAGGCTGTGACCCCGCCATAGAAAATCAACAAATAATGCTCCACCGATTTGGAGAACTGGTAGGAGCTTGTTTTATTTGTGCATGTATTAGTATGTTTGGGTCCATTATTCTAGTTCGAATGAAGAGTAAAAAAAAAAAACTTTCTGGCTTCATAAAGAGCTCAAAAGATCTGACACCAAGAAGAGCTCTCAAGTTCTTACTGGGGGAAACAAAAGCGTCAAAGAGTAGATTCGAACATGTTACAGATTAGTAGACAACAGTAAACAGTTAGAAATCAACCTAAACATTAGGGGTCTCTCTGTGCAAGTCTGCTTCACACCGTGTCAGATGAGTAGTAGGTGGCTGAGGTGAACCTCTCCTACAGTAGGAAGTCTTGAGGAGAGTCCCCCCCTTCCCTTAAGAAGAAGTAGTGGGGAACCCGGCACGCCTAGGCTTACCAAATGTACAATTTCAAGTGTCATACATATCGCCTAATACTAATACATGCACAAATAAAACAAGCCCCCACCGGTTCCCGAAACCGGTGGAGCATTGTTTGTTGATTTTCTATGGCGGAGCCACAGCCTGGTGGGAAAACGGGTCATCCAGGTAATAAAAATGCTCCACCGGTTTGGGAATCCAGTGTAGCAAAGTTCTTTTAAGCCACACTGGTTTGAAAAACTGGTGGAGGCTATTTTCATAACATCCCAGCTTGCTGTGTTGCTTTGGTTAATTTGTTTAAATTGAGTTCTATTTAAAAAAAAATTTCTTTCCTATATGGTTTTTTTAAGGAAAAAATAACTTTAATTAGAAACTTTTTAGTATTTAATCTCACGTGGTTTTCGGCTACTCATTCTAATTCTCATTTCCATTCTTTAAATGGATTTTTTTTTTCATGAAATACTAAAAAATTCGTGGAAATTTTAAAACTCACTCAGACCAAAATACATTGAATATGTTGCACCTATTCAAAACTAGCATTTGCAGTTGCACTGATTAAATTTTAGCTTTGGTTTTCACCTATTCAAAATTTAATATCAAAGCGCTTGAATTGAATTGCGTTTTATATTTCTGGATATAAAGTTTATTTTGTATTTTTTATCTTTAGATATTTTAAATAATATTTCAATGCTAGTAATTTTTTGAAAGATAAATGCAGTTTTTTGTTAAATTGAATATGTAAATAATAAAATTGAACAAAATTGATGAAATGCAAGATTAAAATTAATCAAACAAAACAAAATTAAAAGTTTGATGATAATATAAAATCTTCTATAAAAAAGTAATTATAAAAAGAAAAAAAAACTTATGTTTTTATATATACTCATTGAACACTTATACTCCCAAATTTTTTTTATTAATATCCTCCATTAAAAAAACTCCACAAATGCCATAGTTTTTATATTTAAAACTGTCACAACCGCAAGAAATTATGGCACTTGGTTCAAAATATGTGTTATCTCTTTGCAAGTTTTATGAAAAATGGTAATACGCTAAAATCATACACTTGAGCACCGAGATACGCCCGTTTGAAGTTTCTTCGTCAGAGATAGTCTTCTCGATGAATATATATTTTATCTTGCCTTATCACTTGCTCTAGTCTCGCCTATATATAAGAGATGTCTCACAGAAATACATGTGCAACTTATGTGTGCTTTAGAAATGACTTTTTATTGAAAATCTTCACAGAAGCTGTGAAGTTGTGATAAAAATGAGAGAAATGACTTGAAAAAAATAAATAGGGATGCATTATAATTGGAAGGCACACATTAATGTTCCTCTTTTATCACACACGGATCATATAGTATAATTGTGTACAATTATTGGAGCATTCATATACATCTGTCCAAAAGAAGAATGCTCCTCAATTTTTTTATTGAACTAATACAATATTTCCATTTTGTTATGTCATTTAGTCAGGATTTTATATTGTAAGGTTGATATTAATCATTAAAAAATTAATTGATGAATAATTTTACATTTTAATTACTCCTCAATTTTAAGAAAAAAACTCCAACTATCAGAAAATTTATGATGAGTCGGGCAGTTTTAAAAATAAAATAATACGAGGGCTATATTAATGGAGGATATTAATACAAAAATCTGACCGATATTCTAAACTTTTCTATAAAAAATTTCAATTTGAAAATGAACAAATTAGTATTCTCATTGCTATATCAAAAATTTATAATTTTCATTAATATTCCGATTGTCGAACATTCCTATAAATGTTGCTAAAGGTTTCCCATTTTCAGTATATACTTTTGAAACCAGATCTGAAAAATACTGGAGAGGACTGAAACAGGAGACGAGATAACATAAAAGCAGAACGGCCGAATGGATGTCAGGCCTTGATTACCGGACCAAAACAAGGATGCTCATACTACCACTATCTATGCAACCATTCCCTCACGTGAAACTGACTTGTGGGTCCCAAACTCAAATTACCTAACAAATCCAGAGACCAGAAGTTGTCAGCGCCATGAAACATGAATTATTATAGGAAACGAGCAACAGAGATATCAAACAAGACTCCAAATTGCTGACCCCAATTTCAGGTCCCTCGTCAATGACTTGGCGACATTTGACACGTAAACAAAACATTTTTGTCTTTTCCAGCTTACCTTGTTAAAGGTAAGAAATATTGTCCTCGTTTTAGCCGTGTTGCCTGATTTTTTGAAACTTTCAAGTTTCAGCCGCTTGATATTTCTCTCCAATATGTTAGGTTGCATTCCATCATATGAAAATTAATAATTTTTTTATGAGAATTTAGATATATATCCATCGTGTATATATCCAATTTCGATTTTCATACAAATTTAAAAATTAATTTTTTAGCCATGTTGCCTGATTTTTTGGAAAATTCAAGTTTCAACCGCTTGATATTTCTCTCTCCAATATGTTAGGTTGCATTCCATCTTATGAAAATTAATAATTTTTTTATGAGAATTTAGATATATATATCCATCGTGTATATATCCAAATTAGATTCTCATACAAATTTAAAAATTAATTATTTACTCATGTGAAGTCAATTTTTTTTAATTATTATCTCCACTAATTAATTTAATCGATTAAAATTTTTATTTAACAATAATACAGAAGTTAATTTGATAATTTGTTTAAAGTCAATTAAGCAAATTTTTAAATTTATATCATAAACTCGGGATCGAGGGTGTTAGACATCACATGAAGGATTAAATTTTAATTGAGACTAAGGAACACTTGTTCAGTAGAACCGGATTTAGTAAAAAGTGTTACAGAGGTAATAAAGATGCTAAGAGCATCTACATCTCTGAAACTCTGGGAGTTTCAAAGCTGACGTGGCAGTTTCTAAACCAGTTTCAGGGATGTAGATGGATTTCATATTTAGCAATTTTGTTCAAGAGTTTCTAAATATGAAACTGTTTCAAAACTCTGACATGGCAAAATAATCAATTTCTATTGGCTCAATTTTTAATATTGTTTTTAATTAAATGCTAATGTGGCAATTAAGAAACTCTAATTATAATTTCAGGGATGTAGAGGTTTAGAAATTCAGAGAGTCTAGAATTTCTAAAATTCTGTTAACAGTTATTTAGAAACTCTGAGAGTTTCAGGGATACAGATGCTCTAAGAAGGATTAATCTAAAAAAATGATGTCTTAAGAATTGAGCAGTGTTTTAAAATTCGATCTATTCGGCCGAATATTCGTATTCGGTTGGAATCCGCATAGAAAATAAGTATTCGGTCCAATATTCGGTTTTGAATATTCGGCCGAATATCCGGTATTCGGTTCCGCATATTCATTATTCGGTTCTGCATATTTGGTATTCGGTTCTGCATATTCGACCTCTGATGTAAAATATTAGATATTTTAGCAATTTGTATACAAATTAATATGAATTCACATTTTATAATCCGCATATATAAATATGAATAAAAATCCGCATATACGGCCGCATACCGTATATACGGTATTTGGTGGCCTTCCGAATACCGAATGAGAACCGAATTTCAAAACACTGGAATTGAGATACAAAAGTCTCAAGCTTAGAAATTCAAGCTTGAGCAAAATGTTATTTAGAGGGATTAGAATCTGCTGCGATTCTCTACTCATGAACAGTAACCTGCGATTTTGCTTTTCCAAATCCAACTGTTGAATTGTTTCGAGATTCGTGTAAAGAAAAATCAACTTCTTTGAGATACATGCACGGAATTATTGGACGGATAGATTTGGATAGATTTGGAAAAGCAGGAATTTTAGGATTAGTGTTTCTCTTTTTAGGATCGCAGCAGATGTGAATTCTATTCAGAGAGATTAAGCTTATGAGAAATCTAAAAAAGACTTCACGAGTGCTCATCACACGCGGTGAGCTAAACAGCAAACATATCAATTCATCTATTCTTTTCCCACTGATTTATAGCTATAAAGTTTCCAGGCCTACGAAATGAACTGAAAGCCTTTACAAAAATGTTCATATAAAGCCCATCTCTTTTGTATTGTCAATGTTCTCACTAAGCCCAAAAATGATTCCCAAATTAGATAATACCAATTGGGCTAAATGGGAACGTTTTATTAAACGCTTTTAATTCATTCCGTTGGTCTTGAAAAGTTTCTGTAGCAACAAATCAGCAGCAACCGTGCTGATGAATTGATATTTTCGATGTTATCTTTTGCTACTATTTTTAAGCATTCATTTAAAATAACATTATAATCGGTTTAATGATTTTATTGTTCTGCTCATTTATAATAGAACTTGATCAAGTGCTGAACAATAAATAACAGCAAACTAAGCAAAGGAGCCAAAACCCAATATATTTAATAGTGAAAGGGTCTTAAATCGGTTCTAGCCCAATATATTAATTTTTTTTTAGAATCTTTTGTACTATTTTTTTTAAATTGGTTGAAAACACCACTCTATGGTGGTCCATAATTTTTAAATTATATTATTTTCTACTTAAAGCAAAATATCATGTAGAATGGAGAACGGTTTGAAACGACCTTACGGATTTTACAGCGATTTACTAAAAGCAGAACAGTCAAAATTCATAGCGGTTCACTAGAAATTAGAATCGCCAGGAATTTTGACACTTGAGGCATTTTAAAAAGAAAATGTCGAGAGTATTCTGGATTTTTTTTTTATATAATTGAGGATATTAATAAAAATTTTGGTACAATGAGCTTACTACAAAACAACATAACCACATTCTCATATATAATCTTGATAAGGGACACACAAGTCATGACATACAACTGGCACACATGTCGTGAAACGGAGTCGGTTCTGACGTGAATTTCTTAAGTTTTTAAGTTCTCTTGAGAGGACCAAGAGAAGGGAGAGAAGAAATAGAGCCATAAGGACATTATTTTTAATAGTTTAAAAAAATAGTTTTTTAATTTGTTGATTGAAAAAAAGAAAAATATTTAATAAAAAAAATTGGTTTAGAGGGGATGGGACAAGAAACAATGACGAAAATGGTACATTCTGAAAGAGAAACAAGTAGATAGGGAAAATAATTAGAGGATAAAATAATATTTCTAACTTGGAAATCAATTTTGAACTTGGTGAGAACATCGTCAATACAAAAACGATGGGCTTTACGTGAACATTTTGTTAAAGGTTTTTAATTCATTTTGTAGGTTTTAAAAAGTCTCTATAGCAATAAATTAGCAAGTAGAGTTGATGGATTGATATTTTCATTTCAGCGTTATCTTTTGCTGCTATTTTTATAATTCATTTTAAATAACATTATCATTCAGTTTAATGGTTTTAATGTTACGTTTATTTATAATAGAACTTGTTCAAGTGCTGAACAATAAATAATTAGCAAAGGAGTCAAATTAAACTAGATATATTTAATAGTACTAAAAGGGTCTAAAACTGGTTTCAATCGAACCAAAAAGTAAACATAATTCAATTTAATAACATTATCAATCATTTTAATGAATTTATTATTTTGTTTATTTAATGATGTATCATGGATCAATTCGATTCAACAACAGCGTGCGTTCATGGGAGAAATAAAGATAGCTGCCGGACATCTCTGCCTCATGTTTTATCTCTTTGTAAACGGAGCGGATAATGCTAATACCATATCCGTATCCATTTTTCAACGAGCGGATACAGATACGGATACGGATACGGATACGGATACGGAACAGATAATTCACGGATACGGATTCGAATACGAATATGGAGCGGATAATTGTCGTATATTGAGTAATTCTACTAAATTTCGTAATTTGAAATTACCTAATTTGATTACCTAAATTCATAAAAATTTAATGGACTTTTTAAGTTTGCACAGTGACAATTATGCATGACTAATTGCTTATTAGTTCAGAAAACTAATTTATTATTCTAATAGATTATATGATTTTCCTACCAAAATTCTTGAACTTAAACGAATATGTATGTTTTTTAGAAACTTTGCAAGAGTGAAATGAATTGAAAGCTGCTGAAAGATTAAGTTTTGGATCCGGATATATACGGATATCCGCTCTGTTTATATCCTCACGGAATTATCCGTATCTGTATCCGCAAGTATCCGTATCCATTTAATCCGGATGCGGATAATAAGCAGATTCAGAACGGATTATCCACGGATAATCCGTATCCGTTTACACCCCTAAGTAGAGTTGAAACAAAGTATATATTTAAACCTCTTTAGGATCTGTTTGGTAATGTTGATATTAAACTGTTTAATTTTCATGGGAGAAAAATATTAATTTTTAAATTTTAAAAAAATCCATATTTTTTTTAGTATAGTTGTTCAATATATATATATAAATGTTTGGAAATTGGTTTTTTTTCTCACAGTTAAAATCAAGATTCTAAATAGCGATTATAGCGGCGTAGCGGGGAGACGAAAAAAAAACCTATAGCAAAAGCTTTCCTACATAGCGTTTTTTTTTTTAAATTATATTTTATATTTCTACTAATAATGAACATTATCTATAAAATCTTATAGAGTAACAAAAACACCAAATTGATTAAGAAGTTCTAATATTCATATTGAACCAATACAAAGTCTAAATTGTCATTCAAAATATCTCTAATTCTATAATTCATAAACTATCGATACATTTTCTATTTAAAATATCCTACTATCATATATTAAGTATTATTTTACTACATATTCAAATCAACAATTCTTTAGATTAGTCAGACTGAGACACAAAACCCATTTAAATTGAAAAAAAATAGAAAAATAAGTCCATGTAGCATAGCGGACCGCTATTCCGCTATCCGCTACGCGCTATAGCGGACCGCTATTACCGCTATAGCGACCGTAGCTCGAATAGCGCAGTTTTACTCCGTAGCTTAGCTTATGGGGTCCAAAACCGCTATAGCGGCGCTATAGCTACGCTATAGCTAGCTATTTAGAACACTGGTTAAAATTGTTGTGAAAGATATTATATATAAATCAAATTATTAAATTTTGACTATTGGACTCTTTCAATTGCTGATGCAATTTTGAATCGCGTCAATTAATATTTCTTGTCCAGTTAAATTTTTCTTATTTAACTAATTTCGGTTATTGTGTTTCTTTAATTAAATTTATTTGATTTATGTTATAAGCAAGTTAAATTAGCGAGTTTTTTTTTTTGGAAATTCCATAGTAGAAGTTAAATTAGAGACTTGACTCTAATATTAGAATTTGTATTTTACTGGCTATTATTAAGATCAAAGAAAGCAGCTCAGCCAAATTTAACTTAATAATGTTTAACTAGCTATTATTAAGACCCCAATTTCCATTTCCCTAACCTAACACCTAATCCCCGATTCCCCACCGGAGACGCGCCGCTGCCGCCACCCGCATTCCCAGCCCCAGGTAAATTCTACAATCTCTTCTTCATTTTTTCTTTGATTTTGAAACTCTGACAAGTACAACGAATTGATGTGTTATGTTCATTTTTTTTTTCCATATGAACAGTAACACGTGGGCTGGCAGCCGAACAGGCCCTGAGACTTTTTTTCCCAACTTTTTTTTTGTTTGCACTTGATTCTTTTATGCGATAACGTTAGTCGTTGTTTCCTGTTCTATCCCCTCTCATTCATCGCCGAGGAGAAATGGATTTCACCGAATTTCAACGGTCGGAGCGGATCCTCTCATTCAACAAACTACCAGATGAGTTGATCATGGAGATCCTCTCTCAGCTGCCACCTAAACCCTTCTTTCGCTGCAAAAGCGTCTGCAAAACCTGGTTCTCACTCTTCTCTGATGCTGCTCGCCGCAACAAGCATTTGCAACCGACTGTAAGCGGGTTTTTCTACAACCAAGGATTATTTAGTTCCGGCTTTGTGAACTGTTAATTAACGGATAGAACTTACAAATTACTCCGTTAATCTTCGTGCGGAAGCGGATCTTGCGAGCGTAGCAGTATCACTGGTTCTGCAAGGAATCACAAGCCGTAGCCGAAAGCCCTGCGTTTTCCACAGCCTAAAACCTTCTTTTCTTAACAGAGTACTTCTTGGTGCTCTCTATCTTTTCTCTCTAATTTTGACTGTTACTATTCATACGTTTTTCAGACAGATAAAGAAGAGAGATAGGATAGGGCTTATATAATATTATTGCACCTTTTCATGAAGGGTCTGCACCCTTTCATAATGGGTCTCTTATTGGATTCGGGTTTCCCATAATGGGTGTACTAATTAATAAATCCAACATCTCCCACTCGTACAAAATGGGATACCCGCTATAAACTAAGAGAACGTAATCTCTTATCTCTGTTAAAAATTCATACAAGGAAATAGGCCGTGACCAGCATATTTTAATTTGAGAGCATATATTGTTATCCAACTGTTAGGTATGTATAACAACATCTAAGTAGAGTAAATATGCAGTACCCCAGATCATCAAGTTACATTTTTCAAGTATTACATGATCTCTTTTATGTATGATACAACCATACTTATATATATTCACAATTATGTTACATAAACATAATTGGTGCACCAGTGAATATAACTTAATGTAACACTAAAATGATCTTTTTCTTTTATCTAGAATCTCTTCATTCCAAATCAATTGTTATTCAGATATGTTACATTATATCGCATCATACATGATCATTAGCAACATTCCAAAATAACTAATTGAAAAGAAACTTCAAGTATTTAGTAAAATATCAAAGAGTACTATGAGATCCTTTTAATCTCGCGGGTCTCACACAACAAAGAAGAAGAGATCATATCTTCTGTTACCCTGTTGGTCAATTGCACATATGGTATGAAACATATGTTACGGTATTATTCTCCATTTCTTATGGAGCGTATGTCTAATTTAAAATTCAATACCGTACAAGTGATAGTTCAGATATACATAATATCTAACTTGAGTCCACAACTCTACTTATCATATAAATCTAATAACAAGACTCCCACTTGGCATAAGACAGTTAAGGTAAATAGTGGGTATTTCACCTTCGGTCATAATACTATCATATGACCTCATCTTGATTCTATATCAAGGCGATATATATATTTTAAGCACTTGCTCTCACATCTTGTATCATATTTAGCTTAAAATCAATCTCATTTCTATGTTCTACTAATACATAGAAGCGATTGCCTGTGTGAGAAGGCCAATCAACTGTCTGACATACCTTTCATTTTATATCTCATGTGTTATGCTAAATATATTAGTATTAAATAATATGTAACAATTATCACATAAATAAATAAGAAAATAGCATTCATTGCATTTATCCCACAAAACAAATATACATAATATATTGTTCAATCAAAAAATTAAAATTACAATCTACGTAACCCTAGAGACTTAACATGGCCAATAAACACATCTCTAGGTATTGCCTTTGTAAAAGGATCTGCCACCATTTTGTGTGTAGATATGTACTGCATGCAAACTTGCTTTCTCGCCACCATGTCTCTAACGAAGTTATACTTAGTATCAATGTGTTTGGTCTTTGAGTGATACTTGGGATCTTTTGTATAAGCGATTGCTGCTTGGCTATCGCTGTATACTAACACTGAGTTAGTTTCATTCTCACTGAAACCCAAGTGATTCAAAAATCTTTTAAGCCAAACTGCTTCTTGTACTGCTGCTGAGAACGCTACAAATTCAGCTTCCATTGTGGATAAGGATATGCAACTCTGTTTCTTACTACTCCAAGAGATAGCTCCATTACTAAGTAAGAAAACATAGCCTGAGGTAGATTTTCTTTCATCTAAATCTCCTCCCCAATCAGCATCTGCGTTACCCATGAGTTGCAGATTTTCTCCTTGAAAACACAATGAATAATTCGCAGTACCTTTCAGATATCTAAGTATTCTTTTTACTGCTTTCCAATGGGACTGTCCTGGATTAGCTTGATATCTACTCACCATCCCAACGGCGAAACTGATATCCGGCCTAGTACACATCATAGCATACATGAGGCTGCCAACATCACTTGAGTAAGGAACTTTTTCCATTTGTGCTTTTTCTTCTGGAGTCTTCGGACACATTCTTAAACTAAGACCTTCGCCTTTTGCTATAGGAGTATCAATGGGTTTACAGTCTTGCATATGAAACTTTTCAAGTACTTTCTTGATGTAATGCTCTTGTGATAGAGCTAACATCTTCTTGGAACGATCTCTTTCAATCTTCACTCTAAGAATGTATGCTGCTTCACCCATATCCTTCATATCAAAATTTGAGGATAACCATTCTTTAATAACTTGCACATACTCTTTATTGTTACTAGCCAACAGTATGTCATCCACATAAAGCGATAGAATCACAAATTTTTCTTTGGATCTCTTGACATACACACAATGGTCTTCATCAATCATTTCGAAATCAAATGATATGATTGCTTGATGAAACCGAATGTACCATTGTCTGGAAGATTGTTTGAGACCATAAATGGATCTCAATAGTTTGCACACTTTATGCTCTTGACCTTCGGCAACAAAACCGATAGGTTGTTCCATATATATCTCTTCTTCCAGATTGCCATTTAGAAACGCAGTTTTAACATCCATTTGATGTAATTCTAGATCTAAACTGGCAACAATAGTTAGTATCAATCGTATAGAAGTAAATCTGACAACAGGAGAGAATGTCTCTTCATAGTCTATCCCTTCTTGCTGTGTATACCCTTTAGCAACAAGACGTGCCTTATATCTTTCAATTGAGCCATCAGCTAGACGCTTAATCTTGAGAACCCATTTATTCCCAATTGCCTTGCGTCCCTCAGGGAGATCAACCAATTCCCAAACATTATTTGATCTCATTGACTCCATTTCTTCTTCCATTGCTTTCATCCATTTCTCTTTAGCAGGGCAAGTGAGAGCCTCTCGAATATTTCTTGGCTCTTCTTCATCTTGCATGACAATCATGTAAGATTCATTTTCGATTGAAAAATGACGTTTAGGAATTCTAGCACGATTGCTATGCCTAATTTGTGATTGTGCTGAACTTGGCTCAGCATCATCGACTGACTTGCTCCCACTTGGATGAGATACTGTTGGAGGTTCAGGAATATGCATCAAACGATTTGCAACAATCAAATCATCTTGCTCCTCTACTTCGTACAGAGAAAATTCCTGACCTATCTCACCCTTTCTTGGAAATTCATTTTCTAAAAAAATGACATCTCGGGACTCAAATTCTGTTATACTCCCACTCAATTGTTCACCAATGAACACATAACCTTTATAATGTTCAGAGTATCGTATAAATATACTCTTTTTACCTCGTGGACCCAATTTACCATGTTGATGAGATGAATCATGAACAAAAGCAGCACATCCCCAAGGTTTCAGATTACTAAGATCTGGCTTTCTGTTATTCCAAAGTTCGTAAGGAGTTGAAGAAACAGATTTAGAGGGTACTCGATTTAGAATATAGGCAGCAGTTAATAATGCATCACCCCAAAAATTGATTGGTAGATTTGCTTGAGTCATCATTGACCTAACCATTTCCAAAAGAGTCCGATTTCTCCTTTCAGCCACTCCATTTTGCTGTGGAGTATATGGCATGGTTAGTTACCTTAGTATTCCTTTTTCTTCGCACATTTGTTTGAACTCATCAGACAAATATTCGCGACCACGATCTGTTCTTAAGGCCTTAACCTTTCTGTCTAATTGATTTTCACATAAAGTTATAAATTTCTTGAAACATGCAAGAGTGTCAGATTTATGAGAAATCAAATAGATATGACTGTATCGCATATAATCGTCAATGAAGGTGATAAAGTATCTACCCCCATGTCTTGCCCTCACATTCATTGGTCCACAAATGTTTGAATGAATTAATTGCAACGGAAATTCAGATCTGGTTCCTGTTCCAAATGGTTTTCTTGCCATTTTTCCTTTTAAACAATTTTCACATGTTGGTAGACTAACCCTTTCAATTTGACCTAACATGCCTTCCTTGGCTAATCTATCCATTCGTTGCTGTCCAATATGGCCTAATCTCATATGCCATACATTCACATCAACATTTTCATCAGCATATAATGTAATTAAAGAAAAATGGGTATTAGAAGAAGTCATTATATTAATAACATCCAGAATAATAAAACCATTCGATACATATCCATAACCATAACACACATTATCCAGATACAACTTAATACTACTGCCACACATGTTCAAAGTAAATCCAAATCTAAGAAGAACTACTACAGATACAAGATTCCGTCGAATGTCAGGTGCAAAGAGAACATCATGTAAGAGGAGGGTTCGACCACCACGCATATCCAACTTGCATGTGCCTATACGCTTAACTGGTACACGAGAGTTGTTTCCTACATAAAGCCATTTTGAACCTTGCGGAATTCGACGAAAATCCACAAACAAGTCACGGTCTTTGGCTACATGGTCTGTTGCCCCTGAGTCTACAGTCCACAAAGGATGAGAATCAGCAATAAAAACAGAACTGGAAACATATGAAAAATATGAAAGTTTTTCTGTAATTTGTACCTTGCGGGGCTCTTTGCATTCACGAGCATAGTGACCCTTCTTGCCACAATTAAAACACTTGATCTTGGCCTTATTATGCTTCTTAGAACTGGTCTGAGAAGCCTTTCCCTTGCCACGATCCTGCCCCTTATGCTTTTTCTCTTGTTTACCCTTTTGACCATAATTTGACTTACGCTTCTGGCCTTGCCCTCCATGAGAGCTTGAACCAGCCAAATGCACAGTAGATTCAGTTTCTTGAGACTTTGATGCCTCAATACGATCTTCCTCAAGTTCCAGATGCCTTGCTGCATCGTTGAAAGTTATAATACTCTCATTGTGGGTCAGATTTACCTTCATGTGTTCCCATGTATGAGGAAGTGAACGAATCACTGCTTGAAGTTGTTGCTCATCAGTCAAAACATGTCGAGCATCCTTCAATTCACTAATCATATTTGACATCTCCCTCAGATGTTGCCGCATGCTATGATTAGGACGTTTCTTGTAAGTGTCAAACTTGATGGTGAGTTGTCTCAGTTTTGTAACAGAAGTTCCACCGAACTTTTGCTTCAAAGCAAGCCACATCTCTTTAGCAATATCATATTGCCTAAACTCACGCATGACATCATTTTCCATACTGCTCAGTAATGTAATACGAGCAATGGAGTTCTTCTTTTTCCAGGAATCATATGCAGCTTTGTCACTGGTATGCTTTTCAGTTGTACCTTTTTCTGGCTCGGTTAGAATATGATTAAGAACCGTAAGAACCTCTTGTTCTTCCAGAACATACTGAATTTTCATGGCCCAAATTTCATAATTATCGCAATTCAGTTTTTCACCCTTATTGAGTTCAGCCACAATATTCTTAGATGCAGATGCCATTTCACTAAGAAATTACAATTAAACTAAGTTAGGACATATCACATTTCTGGTGGTTTAATACAAATGATTTAATACTAAGCATAATACTTCTAGTTTTACAATAACTGTGAAATAATTTAATAATAAGAATATATATAGATTAAAATCGAAAGATCACTAAGTTTCACAATCATCTTTTAATCTATAAATTTTATTATCATTAATTATTTTGCTGTGTAAAACTCCCACTAAAATTATACAAATCTTTATATAATTTTAACAAAAATTTAAAACAGATACAAAAAATCTATATAACAAAACTGTACAAAAAAATATGTACATATTATTGTATAAAACAATTTTTATTAAAACCGTACAACAAAAAAAATATTGTATCAACAATTACATAAAAAAATTATCATTAATAACTTCAAAAATTAGATTGGAAGTTAAGAGACCACAGTTTTATGTATTTATATATTATAGAGTTAATATAGGTACAAGAAAGTTAGTGTGGTGTAGTGGTTAGGGTGGTGGGCTCTCTTCCAAAGAACACGGGTTCAAGCCCCGCTTTTGACAAAAAAATTCATTTTTCGGGGTGTACAAGCAAAGAATGGACCATGTTCATTTAGCCTTAAACCGGTGTATAGACCTCTCCAATTCCGACAGTAATGGACCCGTCCATTGGCGCTGATTGGATTAAAATTTGATTCCATACAATCCGGAAGTATAAAATTCGGGAAGTTCGGAGATTTCTTGAGAAAAAATGGGTCTTTGGACGGTTGTGATTTGTTTGGACTAAAATATTGTCTAACCAAGTTGTATAAGATCCCAAATAAATTAAAGATGCATTGTTTTGCTTTGCATCTCCCATTCCCACTTTACAGGATAATTGTTTTTCAATGCATCTCCAAAAGATACATTTATAAAATCTCCAAAACAATGAAAACAGATAAAATTCGTTTTTATATTGATTAAATTTACAAAAAAATTGTAAATTAAATCTGAAAAATTAACCATGATACAGAAAAATAATTTTTCAAAAAAAAATAATTTTCGAAAAAAAAATAATTTTCGAAAACAATAATTTTATTATTTCATAATTATGCGTTTTTTCTGAAACATGAAATTAATTTTCAGAACAATTCGGGTTCTTTATTAAAACCAGAATACATGCTATAGATGCTCTGATACCAATGTTAATTAACGGATAGAACTTACAAATTACTCCGTTAATCTTCGTGCGGAAGCGGATCTTGCGAGCGTAGCAGTATCACTGGTTCTGCAAGGAATCACAAGCCGTAGCCGAAAACCCTGCGTTTTCCACAGCCTAAAACCTTCTTTTCTTAACAGAGTACTTCTTGGTGCTCTCTATCTTTTCTCTCTAATTTTGACTGTTACTATTCATACGTTTTTCAGACAGATAAAGAAGAGAGATAGGATAGGGCTTATATAATATTATTGCACCTTTTCATGAAGGGTCTGCACCCTTTCATAATGGGTCTCTTATTGGATTCGGATTTCCCATAATGGATGTACTAATTAATAAATCCAACATGAACTTATCATGTGGCATTAACAAGGTGGAGGTTGATAGTATGATCACTAGTACCTTATCATGTCACGACCGTTTTAGTATACTAGATTGCTGTAATGGGATTCTCCTTGTCAAAGCCTATAACGAGAAATTATCATTTACACATGACATACATGTTTATAATCCGGCAACCCGGGCTTTGTTCACCTTGTGGTCCCATCAACTACATGATCAAGCTTTTTCATTGATTTTTGACCCTCAAGTCTTCCATCAGTTTCACGTAATTAGATTCGCAGACGAGTTTGATGTCAACTTCCTTGACATATTCTCGTATGATCAGAGAGGCAAGTGCAAACGTCACAAGAAGTTGGTGTCTGATGTGAAAATCAACCATTGTTCCAACAGTACTTTTGTTGACGGGAGGGTTCATCGCTTAACAGCTCAAGATGAAATCCTGAGCGTTGATATGAACAATTGCTCCTATCAAGTTATTCGTCTGCCAAATCCGAAAAACCGTTATGTGATTGAAATTGGACAGTCTCAAGGGGTCTTGCATTGTATGTCTATATGCCACAAGAAAATGCTTTTTATTTGGGTCCTTGAGAGCTACACTAGACATAATTGGACCTTAAAGTACCAAATGAACCTTGATGCAATGTATCCAGGTCCCATGCTTGATTTCTTTCTTTATTGTACCAATCGCATCCGGTGCTCAGGGCATTTTGCATTTCATCCTGAGAAAGATGCTCTCTTTATGCCTGCTGAAAAAAAAGATTTTGTGTCACTTGATTTGAGCACGGGCAATGCAGACGTGATTACAATTAGTCGAGACAACAATATTGAAGAGCGGTGTTGTTGGATTTATACGCCTTGTTACTTTATATGACTTGATCTCCAAAGAATGTTGTAATGATGATCTTTTTGTACTTTTACTTGTCTAGAGAACATGATTTGGGATCCACAACTCTTCTTTTAAACTGTTTAAGTATTGTTGTTGTTATATGCTTTTAGTAATTAATTTGCTTTGGCCGGACTCTCTCATTTTTTGATGCTACATGATAGTTCTTATTTTACTTGACTGGTATATTGGTATAACCTTGAATAGATTGATAGCTTAAATTAATTATATAGATTCACCATGCCAATGAAAATCTCAGTTGGGTGTCCATACATTGACTAACAATTGTATTTGGAGGTTCCCACCTGAAATTTTGAACTTTATTATTTCATTAAAAGATTGTATTGTTATTTGGCACACTCATACCAGTGGATCCACAAAAACTTATAAATGCAAATTAAGCAGATGACTCAGCTTACTCTTTTGCATGGTTTGAGGTTTTTTCCCCTAAACGACACCACCAAATACAACAAATCTTGAAACATACCTATAGTCAGCCTAAAAGAATTTTATGTCATCAGTTGTGTGATATATAACACTAGATGATTACCAAAATCAATCAACTACAATTTAGAAGGACTAGTAATCACTAGAAATTTGCAATATAAGTTGCACAAATAACGAAAAAAAAAATGAAAATAAGAAAAGGAAAGGAAACGAACTTATATCAGCACTCAAAAGGACTTTCCAACTAACAAATCTCTAATCATGTTGCAGGAGAGAATTCAGAGTTTCGTCAATAAAATATTCTTCTGTAAAGATTTTTTTTTAAAAAAAAATTACGTGTTTTTCTATTTTTTTTCCCAGCCAATTTTCTGCTACACTTGCTCAATGTTATTTTAATGCTAATAATTATGTATTGTGAAAAAACCCTACAAATGATCAATTTAGATAAAAGAATTTGTTGCAACGCTTGGCTACGATCTTAGTTATATATACCATGGTGATTTATAAATAAAATCTGACCTAGGGATGTAAACGGATCCAGATTATTTGGTCTGAATTCGCTATGTTATTATATTTGAATTTTGTTAATTAGTATTTGTATCTTAATTCATATGACTCAATTATCCGACAATATTCGTTTTGTATCCGTATTCGAATCCTTATTTGTGGATTATCTGCTCCGTATCTGTATTCATTTAAAACGGATTTGATTTTATATTTTAACACCCGTTTACTATATGTATTTGTATTTGTATTCACAAATTTAGTATCAGCATTATCCGCTCTGAATTCGCTCCGATTACACCCCTTATCTGATCTGAGCCATTCATCAAATAATTACTGGATATAAATAAATACTACATCATAACAGTAACACCTTATTTTTGAAAAATTAGGTAGATGACAGACAACCATCAACAAACAACAAAATGAACATCATGAAACGATATTTAAAATCATACTTTTATATGATTTCTGATATAGGTTGATTAAGGTCAACGTCTCATCAACTAAAATACTGTACTAACAAATTCAAGTACTTATTTCCACAAATTAGTTTGGTCAAACTAATTTATTATCACTCTGCCATTCATAGATAAATATGCCAAGACATTATTGTGTATATATATAATCCACTTTGTCATGAATATTAAAAAAAAAAAATCAAAAAATCAAAATCCAAAATTGCATCACACTAAAAGTTTCTAAATAGAAGCTCCGACTCTGTCACGAGGTATAAGACGCAACTCAGAGCCATGTTTTAGAAATACATTTCCTGCACAAGAAATCACTTCAGATATTCAAACAAAATATGAACATATCTAGCTGACAATAGAAGTTGATAAAGCTATTTATTGATGCACTAAGCGGACTACAATCATATGCTTCGAGCACAAATCAGGAACCAAGAAAAAGGAACACATAAAAATGGTTGCTGGTGCGATTAAGCATCAAGCATGACTAGTGAGTATCACCTCATAAAATGCTAATTAAGCCAAATGTACATTACCAATGTTAACACGCCATGAGTTTAGCTTCTAAAGGAAATCTTTAGCAACAAATTCAGGGTCTTTTCAAACATACGAGTTTGAAAAAGTGTAAAAGCTATTGCAATGCAATTATTGCCAACCTTGATCCAAAGTTCAAGCCAATTGTTTAACCTGACTTTGCTGTGTAATTGGCTTGTATACACAATAAACTGATCACAAAGTATAAACTATTTTTATTAAAGAATTTGAAGGACCAACCTGCACTTTGTTGTGGATTAATGCCTACGCCATCTGTAATGAAAAAACAAGAAGAGAAATAGCTCAATAACATATTTACTAAATCCTACATAAATCAAAACTATTTCATGAATTGTATTCCTGTGCATAATAGATAATTGACCTAAGGATGTACTGCATGACCTATAGGCATACTATGAAGGAGTGCATAATAAAAAGTTTCTCAAAATTAGACTGAGGTGTAGCAAACAGTGAGTAACTACAAAATTACATTTTAAACTGATTCCGGTGTAAGGATAAAGAAGCATTTGACGCAGTACCTAAAACCCTATTTGTCATTTCACAAAAGAAGAAGGGCTCAAATGCAAAAATAAAAGCTGAGTGACAGTTATGTAGATTTAGTTATACTGAACTATTTATGTTTAGTTCTGTTTGCTATTTTTTTTTTCTGGAAGGTTGTCATAAACATGAGATTTAGTTATACTGAACTATTTATGGTGCAATGATCCATCGATGATGCTTGTGTTTGATTATATTTCCTTAATTCTCTGTTGAAATAGAGAGCACAATACACATCCTTGAAAAGAGTTTTAGATGACGGCGTTAAGTGTTTTTTTTTGTTCTGTATTATTATTTGAGATTTTGTTAATGAAAGCTGGCAGCAAAGCTGCTTATTAAAATTATTATATGGATTGAAGCTTTCACAATATATTTTACCAATATTCCTCCGATTTTCTTATCGGTAGCATAAAAAAATAAAAAAATAATCGTACCATCAATCTCAACAAATTTTGTTTAATATCAGGTTGACCGCTTATTCAGCAGGTGAAATATGGGTTATGACTTATGAGAGAACCGGTTTTTTCAAAATTCAGAATTATTTCAATTGTTGAATTATTCAGTGGGCAGAATGGTTTTGAGATTTGCTGATAAAGATAGTATGGGTTTAATTTTATTATCCTTTGATGCTACCAATGCAGATGGGATATTCCTTCCCCTCATACAACTAAATAAATATATAAAATCAAAGGATTTAACTAATGATAATATATTTTCCCAATATTCTTTCGCCTCATACCAAAAAAAAAAAAATCAAATATCTAACTACAGATCAGATCGAACACACTGAAAAAAAAACAAAAAAACAAAGGAAGCTAGTTATAGTTATAATTAATGTACCGTTTGTTATAATAGCGCTGGTCTGGGGAGGGACCTTGAACTCCTCAGCAGCGAATTTGAGCACAGCTGTGAATGGCGCCGCCTCCGGAACGCTAAATCTGCAATTAGATTTGATCAAGTCACAAAATCAACAACATATCAATCAGATCAAATCAGAACAGAACAGAACAATCCTAAATTGTTTGATGATATTAAATCCAATTCAGATCAATTGAGTTGAAATCCTAACCGTAGAGATCGAGATAGAGAGATGGAGAGAAGGAGAGGAGGAGGCGTACACTTACACTTTGAAAGGGAGCTTGGGATCGGAGGTGAGTGTGACCTTGAAAGAGACCTTCCCTCCGCCTCCGCCTCCGGCGCCGACGCCAGCGTTGCTCGCCATGGCTACTGAGAAATAGCAATTTTTTTCCTCTACACAGAGAGAAGGCGGAGATGGACAAAACTGGATTCGTATCAATTATTAACTTTAGATGCGGACCGTCCGATCTTCTTAGAGCGAATATTAAAGGAGACCCGTGCATTCCACATTTTCATCCTCGGGCAGGATTGGCCCGGATTCTGATCAACGGTCCAGATTTAAGTTGGGTTGCCTGAAATTAAGGCTAAAACAGATCAAATTTAAGTTGGGCTGTGTTTATGATACTTCTTGAAGCTTTACATTCAATTTGGGCCGCAATCTTTTGAGGAGACATTCACTTAATCACATGCCTTAAACTTAAATCTCTTCATATTTCAAACCAATTCCTTTTTAAGGTTCTCAAAACTGGAGGCCTCCTGCATCATCTTTTCAGCCTATATTGAAATCTCTTTCCGTGAAGCATGTTTTGAATTTAAAATATTTAAGCTATGTCTAAATTATTGCATCTGTATTTATTTAATGCATCACCGTCACCGCAACATGTATGTATGTATGTACACATGCAATGGAGGTATATGAGGAGAACCCAAAATAAAGGTCATGTGAGTAGACATGTACATTATTGTACATATAAAAATACGAACCGATGAGAAGCATTCTGGTTGGAAGGGATTTTGAGACGAAATAAAATAAAATTAAAATCAACTATTGATTATTGACGCTCCTCTTTCAGCATATAATTCCACACAAAAAATAAGAAGAAAAGAATCACAAATAAAGCTAAAAGATTTATTTGATTGATATGTCGCGCTAAAGTTTTCAGAAAAAGCTTGTTTTGGAAGGGACGAGAACGACGCATGTACGAATTAGACAGCGATCTTAATCATCTTATCATATATATATAGAAAGATATATAAATATATATTTGAGTAGACGTCCAAATATATTTGAATGGAAGCGGGGCGCATCTAATATTTGTGCTTCGGATCGATTTTCAATCCGATGTTTGCTTGGAACCGTTTAATTTGCTTCATAATTTTTGCACACTTCTCCATATAAATATTGAAGTGGTGTGCACGAATCATGAAGTGAATTGGACGGTTTTTTAAATACATGTTGATCTCAAACTCTGGATCAATTACTTTATAGCGAGTTGGGTTCAAATAGCTAATCGGGTTCAAACTCGTTGGCTAATTAGGTACTAAATAAAAAATAATGCTCTAACTTGTAATTCTCAATATTCTGACTTTTAATTTTCAATACGTTAATGTCTAATTCTAATTACCAATTGGAATTTAAGAAATTTATTCTAATTATAACTTTAAATTTAACTCAAAATTACAAATCAGAATTTCAATTACAAATAAATTTTAGAGAGAAGCAAAGTTTGATCTGGATATTATAAAATTTCAAAATTCACGATGACAATTGCCCCATGGCCAGCTCTACTTAGGCCTGCCCCTGGATTTTTTAAACATGTAATTATAAAAAATGACCCTGTGACACTTCCCTACCTTCCTTAATATTTTCTAGTTTTGTTTAACTCGTATATAATTACAACTCTCAAAACGCGTATAGTGATTATATGAAAATACAGTGATAATCATTCATGTGACTTTCATATCGTCAGCAAATACATATTGAAATTGTAACTATATGTATTAAGATAACCTGGAAAATATTAAATGAAACTAAGTGTTTACATGAACAATAATATTTTTGTTAAAATAAGTCAATCGACTTTTAGAATACACAGTCACACGATCAAATTTTTCATAATTATATGTTAAAAAAACTAGCTAAGTGTTTATATGTAAACATAATTAGACGCTAGATTGGACTCCCCTCATGATTCAAATTGAAAATATAAAATTTCACATTTTGAAATCCAACTAGTGAAAGGAACATTAATAGGTCATTAATTCAAGGTTCAAAACACACAATACAAACGGGGAATTGGATCCTCTCCATGACTCCATTCAAAAAAGTAAAAAATAAAATTTGAATTTTCAATCTTTTCCACAGAAGCAAGCTATAGCATAACGGAAGCTTTTTAATTTTCATATTTTTAAATGGCAATAATAACTTTTTTTTTATGAATGGCAGAGGCTGCCAAAAATTTTATTGAATTGAAAATATGTACAGAGTTCATGGGAACAGGGTATTCATACCCTGACCTTATATCATAAGCATAAATTACATCACAACTAACAATAATGCAACCACAGTCTCCCCATTGTCAGTGCCCTACTGCCCTACTAGCAACTATGTATGGTGGTGCTGAGGTATCTCTAAAGATTCTGCTATTCCTCTGCAACCAAATATGCCAGCAGCCGCTAATTAGGTATGTCGTACCTGATTGTAGCGTACCAGTCTCCCTTGCTGATAGCATTTGGCGCGCTTTGCACCAACCTGATACCACATCCGCTTCTGAGTACTCCAAGGGGTAACCCAATTTATTAGCCATTATCGTCCAAACCCTTCTCGCATAGCAACAGTGGAACAACAGATGCACTGCTGTTTCTGCATGGTTGGTACACATGATGCAGTCCTCCGGACAGTTGATTTGGCGCTCCCACAATACATCCCTGGTTAGGATCCGACCCTGTAAGAGTAGGAAGGCGAAGATTCTGACTGTCTGCGGAGCTTTCATGTTCCAGATTTCTGGATGCGCCCACTGTACCAGGCCACCGGTTTTGTAGGTGATGTAGAAGGATTTTGAGGAGTAGAGACCGTCACTCTCCCAATTCCATCTGAATCCCCCATTGCACTTGGACACAGACCATGAGAAAAGAGGTAGAATTCTGATTAAGTACTTCCAAATAAATGAGCCTCCTGTGTTCCATCTGCTTACTCCTTGCACCCGAGAGATCCTGATTTTGCACACCATGTCAGCCCATATTGTGCCTGGTGCCATATTGGGTCTCCACCACCAGCGTAATAAGAGGCTTATGTTCTGTAGTTCCAGGTCAATCAGGCCAAGACCCCCCCACTCCTTAAGTGTACAAACCAGCTGCCAGTTAATGAGGGATAGCGCTCTACCGGTAGTTTCTGACTTACCCCAAATGAATGATCGTCTGATGGAATCAATCCTTCAGATAACCCAGCATGGCAGCTTGAAGCTTGCCATGAAGTAAACAGGCAGGGAAGAGAGCACAGATTTCGCCAATTGGATACGACCCCCTCGTGACAAAAGTTTGCCTTGCCATCCCTGTAGCCGGCGCTCAATACTCTCAATCAGAGGTAAATAGTTAGATCTCTTGGGTGCCGTAATGGTTAGAGGCATTCCAAGATATGTAATTGGTAGAGCCTCACGCTTACACCCTAGGATCGCTAGTGCTTCCTGTATGTGCCCCTTCTGCATGTTGAACGGAACCATAAAGCTTTTGCTGAAATTAATCGATAAACCTGACATGGCGGAGAAAATCCTTAGCATAAGCTTGAAGGACACCAGGGATTTGTTATTAGCCCCTGTTAGGAACACCGAATCGTCCGCATACTGAAGTGCGATGATTGATTCCCCAATTCTTGTTGAAATCGGGTTATTCAGCATACCATTGAGGCCCTTCACTATTTGTTGCAAGGTATCAACCGCTAAATTGAATAGCATGGGTGAAATCGGATCACCCTGTCTCAAGCCCCGCTTGTGCTGAAAGTGGTCTGTATGTTCTCCATTGACTGATATTTTGGTGGTTGAAGATGTGAGGATCATGTTAATCCAGCCAATCCACCTAACTGGGAATCCCCTCACTTGCAATATCCCTAGGAGGAAACCCCAGTTTAGCGAGTCGAATGCTTTGCTAAAGTCAATCTTAGTGAAAACAGCCGGTCTCCCAGTTCGAGCAATGTGGTGAAGCAGTTCTCGCATTGCAATAAAGTTCTCAGAGATCAATCTTCCCTTTAGAAATGCCGACTGACGCTAGGAGATAAGATCCGGCAGTACGGAGCTTAGTCTGGTCGCAAGTACTTTGGAGATGATTTTTGGGATGAGGTTGATGATGCTTATGGGATGGTAATCAGTAACCGAATCCGCTTCCTTGCATTTGGGCAGCAAGATGACGACCACCCTATTGTGTTCCTCCAAATCCAGCGTCCCCTCATAGAAACTGTTGAACATCTTCAATATGTCCATTTTAAGAATGTTCCAGAACCTCTTGACAAATTCATTGCTTAGCCCATCTGGACCCGAGGCCCGGTTAGGAGCCAAATTCTTGATTGCTAAGTGTACTTCCTCCTCAGTGAATGGTTGCGACAGGTGGGCTAGATGGCAATAATAACTTGCCGTCGAGAGGCAAAACTCAATGGGGGCGATTTGGGCGGCAGGAATATGGGCTTTTTGGAGAGAAAGAAATATAAGATATTTCTCTAACACAAGACGCTTAGTACATCAGTTAATCAATGATACGGCTTTCGATGTCATGCTCTGGATGCGCAATGTGTGAATCGGGAGACGAAATGGATGGGGCGGGACTCTGCTGTGCCCTGCTAATAGCAATTGGAGCAAGTTGAGCGAGGGGCTACCTATCTTACTATTTTATTATCTTATAGTCTATTTACTTGTAAATAATTTTGAGCCTTTAGTGTTTCGATCTTGTAATTAAAACTTCTTTTATTATCAATATATTTGTTGGCGGCACTTCGCTGCTAACCATAAAAAAAAAAAAAATTCATATTTTTTTAATTTAAAATTATTATAAGCCCACTTATTCCAAATCCAAACAATAGCAAATAGTACAAAAAGGTCATATCAAGTGAAAAGAACCCTAAGGTTATATCAAGTGAAATGGTCACACGTGGAACATTTTGAAAAGAACCCCTAAGCAGCCATCTCCACATGTTATATTCATACTATATCTTTGAGCATTACACTTGCAAAGTTTGTGAACCATTCAATAAAATATTAATCAGATAGAGCATACTACATCTCCTTTTATTTATACAAAAAGGAAAAAAAAAATAGGAGAAAGATGCAATTTGAATATGTAAACACAAAAAAAATCTGATAGATATAAAATCAAAATAACATAAATACCTTTGTTTCATGAAAAAAAAATTGAAAAAAAAAAAAAAAACTAACTACAATTTTATAAAAAATAAAGTACATGTTTCATTAAGGTGATGATGTCAGGAAAGCAAATTGCATGTTAGAGTCATTAATTGCCCGGATGCAATGGGTCAAAGATGGAAGTGGTCATAATTTGAGTTCCGCATTAAATTTATTTGTTGATAGTTAGACCACCAAATCACCAACCCATTTTGAATATTTCATACTCTTTTAAATGTTCTTGGTTTCCTAACATCAACAAACTTTTTGTAACTTAATTACTTCTATTCTACGTTTATAAGTTTATGGTATATTTTAATTTAATTATTGGTTCTTGAATATATAAAAGATATATGTATTTTAATACTAATAACTTATTGTTATATTATAATTAGTTAATTACAAAAATGTTAAGTTGATTTAAGTTGTAAGAATAAATTAATGGTTCAAAAAATAACATTGTAGTTTTATATGTGATTTTCTATTAAAGTTCGAAAAAAGTGACAAAAGATAATGTTTTTTGTGCGAAAAGTCACACACACACACATAGAGGTTGGCTAATATACAATCGATTGTTTCTAAGCTCTCGTGCAACCAAATCGTTTTTCAATTTTCAAAGTCCAAACGGTCGATATAAACCGTTAGATGTGATCTCTATATTAAAACGTGCTTAGAGACTAAATTTTACATTTTTTGGAATTTTTTTGCTATTTATTAAGCCACTTTGAAAATCACTGATCTAACAGTAGCTTCTGTTTTTACTGTTTGGTTAAGCCACCGTTGAATTAGCAATTTTCAAAATGACTTAATAAATAGTAAAAAAATTTAAAAAAAAAAATGTAAAATTGGGTCTCAAAGTACATTTTAATATAGAGATCACATCTAACGGTTTAGATCAACCGTTTGGACTTTATCAAAAAACGACTTAGTTGCACGTGAGCTCAGAAACAGTCGATTGTATATTAGCCAACCCCTCTCTATATATATATATTTGAAATTTAGATAGAAATTATCCCGTGATTATTAACAGTTAAGTAGTTTACTCTCCTACTTTCAAAAGAAAAGAAAAACTCAGCAAAAGGAAGAACATAATAACTAAGATTATTTATCTCTCGGAAAGTTTAAGAAGCATACAATTAATATTTTAAAAGAAAATGACACCTTGTGGCGTTTACTTAGCAGACCCAACAGGTAAGCCTGACACATCAATAGTATAATAATATATCTTATCGAGTCATTATTTTTGGAATTATTAACCAAAAATCAATTTGGAACTATTTGAAAGGGCGAGGAATGGAATTACCAGTTCATCCGACCACATGCGGTCCAGTCTACATAAGTTTTTTTTTTGAAAACCTTCGCAGAGGCTACCAGTCTACATAAGTTGAATTTACTTTTATACCTTTGTTAGTTATTCCACAGGCCATAGCGATAATTTTTTAATTATAAAAAAAATATATTTAACTATTGGACATATTACACCCATTGCGATGCCGTAGGAAAACAATTCGGCTCCTTTTAAAGAAACAAAAAAAAGTTCGATCCTTTCGGGACCATTCATCACATACTGGATCTTCTGTGACGTAGGGAGAAACTCATGTACGTGTCTTTTCGGACCTCAAAAGCTATAACGCTATTAACTGATTTTCTTTTATAATGATTCTAAATAGCTAGCTATGGTTGCGCTATAGTTTTTTTGGACCTTAAAATCTATAGTGCTATAATCGCTATTTAGAACCTTAGTTAAAATTAACGGATAACGAAACGGCAATGGGTGAATTACGAATAATACTAATAAATAATTAATTTCATTATATTTTACAAATAAAACATCAAAACTTATTTATTTCACATATATGCAATCACATGACTAATAAAAAAATGTGCAATCAATTCTAAATAAATTGGCTTTCTATAAAGCAAGCGAATTTAAAAACAAGAATATCTCTTCGGACATATTCACTAACTAAATAACAAAAGATGTAAATAAAAGTAATATGTGTAATTTTTTTTTATAACAAAAAGCATAAATTAAATAACAAAAGTACATCAATAATTATTGCTCAAATATTATCGTATGAATATCACACAAATAAATTTTATGATCATGACATCAGTCCTGCACCTAGATGTAGTAGTAAATTCACGAGGCATTCAAAGAAGCTATTCACCCACACTCAAGGGGCATGCTTTCCGCCCAAGAGAGGAGCTTCGACTCCCTTGTGAACCTCCATACTCTCAAATGTGACTTTTAATAAAAAAATATCATATGATTTTATTTTACATAATTATATATGATAATAGATACAAAATAATATTTACCTGTGCTCTTACTAGTTTAACTAATAAAAAAGAACTTATCCATATCATACTCAATAAGATAATAATTTTTTTTTTATCCATATTTATCATATTGAATACGGTCCAAATAGGTTAAACAGTTAAAATGTATCATTTTTTCTATTTGAAATTAAAAGGTTGACGCGGTGACACCGCTAGAGAGCAAGGCATAAATCATCAGAATTTTTAATTAATATGACCTTCTATAAAGTACAGATATTAAATCATTAGATTTTTATCGGACGGTTCATAATTAATAATAATAAATTCTGCAATCACATGCAATGAGCCAATGACTAGGAATTACCACTGTAACCTTGGCGGCTCTACCTTAGGCTTAGTTTGCAACATCCAAGCAACATTATACCTTATACGGTTTCTTACCTACGGGTTTCTATAAAAAAAAATAATCTCCAGTTAGACTAAATGGAGACAACCATTAACCCAAAAATTAAGTGCATACAATTACATTAAACCTTTTATTTTGTATTTTCTTCAAGTATTAAATCAATTTATTATTTATTTAGAATGATGTATTTTGTTTTGGGATTTGTCATATTAAACTAACAATTCATATTTCATTCTGCCTAGTAATTTATTACACAGACAGATTAAGCTATTTAATTATTTAAATCTATAAATAATTTATTCTAAAAACCAATCATTGATCTAATGATGAAGTTAAATGTCTTCTTGATGCAATAGATCATAATTCGAAACTTAATTAAAAAAAAGAATATTTCATTATGATTTCCATCCTGCTAAGTGCTAACTAATATCTTCTTTTATTGTGGACTGACATGTCATTCTCAGAATAAAGAGTGGCCCCATTTTATTCCAGCAACAGAGAGGATCTTTGTTTCTACAGAGAGATAGAGACTATAAACAAAGCTTGTTGAATGTGAGACTTTTTCTCGTAAAGCGGTCTCTAGAGGTGATGTCCTGTTTGTCTACGAGCAGAGAAATATCGTAGAGAGAGAAGAGAGAAAGAGAGAGATGGGAGAGTTGAAGACGATGAAGAATTTAACAAAGGCTTTGTTACATAGCAGCTTAGCAGTTCCATTTTTACTTGGTTTTTTCTTCGTTTTGATAACATATACCGTCTCCGATCAATTTGGTAAATTTCTCCTCTCTCTTGATTGCTGTATCTCTCTCTAACCTATCGAACCATTAAAGAAAAAGTGTATGCTTGTATCACCAAAAGTGTATGCTTACTAGTTTTAGAAAATATTAGGGTATATTACTTCAATTTTTTTCTCTGAATTTATGGAAAGAGTTTTGTCCTATATAATTATCATAATATATATAACTTCAAGAGAATGCAATAATATAATTAAAGTGTATTGATACAATTTATTGTTTTGTCTTAGTTTTTTCGCACTCGCTGACTACACAGGTGACTCAATCTAATCCCTTGAAGGATGCTACATCTACAATATCTGGTAACTTAAATTTGGAGCTGTTTCTCATGTTATAACTTATAACTCTTCTATGTATGATTTTCCTTTCTTTTTTATAAAACAATATATGATTTTAAATTTTCATAATTGTCTGTAGAGAATACTACGAAGGATGGTCAATTCACAGAAGAAAAAATTCCAGAGACTGAGCATCATGTAAAGAATTCTGGTAATATAACTAGTTGTGTATTTATTTTCAATTTTGATCCTAAAGTTTGTGTTATTTTAAGACATACCAGAAAACTTCAATTCTGCTGTAATTTCAATTTGTTGACCAATTCTGGGCCAACTAACAAAAGAATTGTTGCGTTTAATCTCTTGATTTTCTAGTATGATAGTTATGTCATTAAACAACAAAAGTTTGATACTGTTTAATTGTTTATTGGTTTTTCTTTTTTTCTTTTTTTTTGAGAACTTGGTAGGGACTTATTGGTTTTTCTTGAAAATTCTCTCTTGATCCTAACTTTCAGTTATTTGTCCTTTTAAGGGAGTGATAATACAAATGAAAACCCAAAAAATGAAGATAAAACAGAGAAGGTGCAAGATCATGCAACCCTTGTTCCTATTCCAGAAACAGAGAAGAAGGATGCACCTAATTCCGATAATTCTGGTACTGTTATTCTCCTTTAATTGCTGTTATGATCAACTCCTCTCAAATAATTTCAAAACAATTAAAATCACAGATAAATAGTTCATGTCATTTATCAGATATTAAAAAATGTAGCCACATTTTTTGAACTTTTATTGGTCGAATCCAACATTATACGTACACGATTTAATTATTCAACTAAAAGCATTCCATTTTTTTTTTTCATTTTCCTTTTTAATATTTTTCAATGTGATCCTTTTTGTGACTTCACTGAGGCTCTGTTTTGTTCCTATAGGTGGAAAATTTGAGAATTTCGGACAATTTCCTACAACTATTCCAATATGCAACACACAAAGCCCTCTCTCAGACACCTGCGACACACAAAAGGGTGACATTCGGACCCATGGTATCTCATCTACGGTACTAATTGTACCCAACTTTTCAGCCGGAGGAAATGCGCCCCAAGAGTGGAAAATTCGACCGTATTCACGCAAACACATGGAGTCCATAAAAAAAGTCATAGTTAAACAGTTAAATGGCCCGCAAGAAGCACCTCCTTGCACCGTAAACAACAAGTACCCCGCTTTAGTTTTTGCATTGGGTGGGTTGATCGGAAATTATTGGCATGATTTCACTGATGTTCTGGTCCCACTGTTCATAGCCTCCCGTCAATTTGACCGAAAGGTTCAGTTTTTGGTAACCAACATACAGCCATGGTGGTTAGGCAAGTACGAAAAGATTATCAGAGCATTGTCACGCTATGAGATAATTGATTTTGACAAGGATAACCAAGTGAGGTGCTTTCCTCGCGTATTGGTCGGGTTGGAAATGCACAAGGAATTCAGCATCGTTCCATCAAGAGCACCTAATGGGTATTCGATGGTTGACTTTACAAAATTTCTTAGGTCTACTTTCCATTTGGAAAGGGATCATCCGATCAAACTCAGTCAAAATCCAGGTGCGAAACCGAGACTAATGATAATAAACAGAACTAACTACAGAAAGTTCAATAACACACCTGAGATTGCCCGATTGGCCGAGAAACTAGGGTTTGAAACTGTTGTTTCAAACCCAAAATTCAACTTGGGTCTCGACGAATTTGCGAAAACAGTTAATTCATTCGACGTATTGTTGGGTGGGCACGGTGCTGGATTGACAAATAGCGTATTTCTCCCAACAAATGCCATCGTCATCCAGGTGGTACCATATGGTAACCTAGAGCATATGGCGAAGGTAGATTTCGGGGACCCGATTGTAGATATGAATCTGAGATACCTGGAGTACAGCATAAGTGCTGAGGAGAGTACACTGATGGAGATGTTGGGGAAAGATCATCCTGTAATAAAGGATCCAATTTCAATTCACAAACAGGGATGGGATAAAGTGGCAGAGTATTACCTTGGCAAACAAGATATGAGAGTCAATGTAGAAAGATTTGCACCAACACTGTTAAAAGCACTTGAACTTCTCAAGTGAATAGTTTTTTTTTCCTTTTATTGGTATATTTTTTTATTTTTTGGTGGAATGTATAACTGCTCCAATGATGAACTTGAAAAAGTTGCACCGTTAGTAAATGAAAATTTACATTTAGATCTTAAAAAATGCTGTTTAAATTCCAAAGAATAATTTGGAGAGTACTATATATAATTAGGAGTATAAAGGAGATCTCTCTTTTCAATATAATTCTTGAATATTACCAATTTTAATGAGGGGCCATCCGTATAATGTCCTAACAATTATACTTTCTGTAAAGTGATTTATCTTGGTTTCCTCAAGTTTCCCCAAATTAATATGGATCCGACTCTGCTGCTTTTATTAATAAAAGCAGGTTCCTGCTTTTAACATCCAAACCATTCAAAAAATTTTCATTCACGTATCTCGATAAAAAAACTTTTTCATGCACATATCTCAACGAATTTAAATAGTTGAGATGGTAAAAGCAGGGTCCTGCTTTTATTTCCATAAAAGCAGCAGAGTCGGATTCAATTAATATAGCAGGTGCATGTGTTTGCTCTCTCCTTGATTCAACAAAAAGCACTTTTTTATATTTTCTTAAATTCCTAATTCCATGTAGCATCTAGGAACGGAAAGAAGCCATAACAATTTATAATATATTAAAAGGTGGAAAAAAAGAAACTTTCATGGAGTCTTTTTAAGTTCAATGCACTCTTCTATATATGTTTGGCAATTGGCAGATGCAATACGTATAATAAGAGGTGGTTAAATAGAGGTTCTAATTTAGAGTTGTTTGTAATTTCAATGCAAAATCCTACGTGACCAGTATGGTAAGAAATTAGCGCATCGAGTTTAAATAACTAATTAGGTTTAAATTTATTAAATAATAAGATATTATATGAAACATGATAAAAATCCAAGTTTATCTATTTAATTTGTTGGGGTTAAGCTATTTAAAATATATTAGATTGTTGAGCTACAATTTAATTTGTTAGATTATCTAAAATATATTGAATTCTGGAGTAGGGCAATATAATTTTTAAGAATAGAGTAGAAATCCAGAACCTAGTTAGTATAAATTAGTTTTGGATTTTCAGAATAGGATAGTTGCTCTACGCTTATCCACTAGGTAGGGGCAGATGCATAATTTCTACTGAAAGGAACAAGAATCGGATTCAAATATATTAACTAATCAGGTACTAGATAAAATAAAAATAAAAATATTACTCTTACATGATAAAAAGAACAAAATATATCATCTCACATATTCAAAAACAATAAAGCTGGCCTAGATCCTTAAATTTCTATAAAAAACAATAAAATTTCTCATTAACAGTGTTTTTGAATTGGTCTAGCGAACTTTCCAGTTCTAGAGAGGAATAAAATAATTTTCAGAAAGAAACAAAGTGGTACCGGATCCATATTTTTTCATTGAATTTCAAAATTTAGGGGTGACGATTCTCCGGCTCAAGATGAGTCCGCCCCTGCCACCAGGTATATGATCAATTAGTAATTATAGTCTAATTTATTAATTAAATATAAGTTTTAACGGTAAGATTAGAGGGGAGGGTAGATTTGGCATGTGAATTTCAATAAATATATTAATAATATTTCAAGGAATAAGATGGCTACAACATGTAATAAAATAGTATTATTTCTGGTGATTACCCCCTACCACCATGTGGTAAGTGTTGAAAAATTAACTTAAAATGAATAAGTACCCTATTTTTTTTTTATAAAAAAAAAAGCAAATATTGAGTTGTGCTGTTTTAGTATCGCATCTTTGAAAATAGTTTCTTTATTACAAAACAAACGAAATACACCGTCTTGAATGGACCACTCTGTTCTTATGTGGCCCCCTCTAATGTTGCTTTTAGTGTGGTTGTAGAACCGTGCAAGTAATCCATGGTGAGGTCACAGGGATAATAATTTTGTTAATGATGGTAGTGCACATAAATAATCAGTTAGATATAATTTCCTTTTTTATATATTACTTGGAATAAGGATTTTACTATTTAAACTTATAACAATTGACTAATCAACAATAATATTTCTACATTAACATTTGCTTATTCATCATCATGAAAGAAAAGGTTACATTTACTGATTTACATTAGCAGCTTTAATTAATATAAACAAGCTTCATCTTCAAATTATTAGAAAACTAATTATTTGCAAACTTTATTGCTACAATTCGTTTTCAATGTCAATTTTAAAAGCACTAGCATTAATAATTAAGCATAATACTAGTACATAAATGAGTAAAGAATATAAATTTGGATATAGTACTAATACTATTTGAAAACCTTGTCTATTGTCACGAGCATAGTGACAAATCAATTATTCGGATTTGGTTCGGCGAGGTCAAAAATTTGTGATTCGGGAATAATTCGGGTATAATTCGGGAATGATTTGGTATTATTCGGATAAGATATTTCAGTTCTGTAAGGGAGCACAAACAAAAAAAAACCAAAAAATAAAGTTCTGGGAAAAAATCGGAAAAAATTCGTAAAATTTGCGAATTATTCGGGAATTATTCAGTCAAAGTTCGGTCAACCGAATAATTCGGCGTTTGGTTCGGCATCACCAAAAAACCGAATAATTCGCTAATCTTGTCACTATACTCATGAGTACAATACTACCACATGGTTGGCTGCACTAACTAGTGCCGTACAAGGAGGAAACTCCTTTAATGGTAAAGAACTTTGAGTTTGATTTGTTAGACTGGGTCCATTCCAATGCTTAACTATCAGAGAAGAGATCAAAATTACTACTTTCTTTAATTGTTCATTACCAGGGAAACATTAATTCAAATGCATATGTCATTTATGTATAAATGATAGATGCCGATTGATTCATAACGGGTTAAATACCCGGTCCATTTCTTACATACAAATTCAATATATCTTTGATTTAATAGATAGATAGATAGATAGATGGAAGTAATTAGAGAGGGAGATGGTAGAGAGAGAAAGGGACAATTTAAAGTACATGATTAGGAGAACTCTTTGACTGGGCAAAAATATATTATATGAAGAAAAATACAACAGGATGCCACCGAACATATGTGCATGCATGAGTTCCTTCCTTCTTTGAACTTTCTTCTCTTTTCATATCCCAGAGAGAGAGAGAGAGAGAAAGAGGAAGCAAAATATGCACATAAATACACAATAATTGAGAGAAGTGATAGAAAGAGGAAGAAAGAGAGATAGAGAGAGCATGGGAGAAGTAAAGGTTATGAAATCCTTGAAGAATATATACCAGAAATACGTTGGTGTTGGATTCTTTCTTGGTTTCTTTCTTGTGCTTCTGACCTATTTTACTCTCTCTGAACAATTTGCAATCAGAGCTCCTAATGGTAATTACACCATCTTCTTTTCCCTCTCTCTCTCTCCTCTTTTTGTTTCTAGAAGATTTACTCTTTTTTTCTCTGAATTTTTTTTTTGCACCTACATAATTAGGCTCTTTCAATTGATAGTACAGGACCAAAAACAAGAACCAACAATAGAGAATTGTTTTCCTACACTTTGAGAAGATTTTTTGAAGAAATCTAAGCAATTTTTTGAAGAAGTGGCTCTTGATCCTAGAAATCATCAATTTATTTTTTATTTGTTTTATTTTTCTTTATTATTATTTGCTGAACGGGGTGGTAAATTTTACATTTCTTGTACAGTCATGAATTTTCTTTCCAGACTAAAAGCAGACCAAATAAATTTTCAAAATTCTAACTCTTTGTTTATTACAAAACTTTGTAGCGGTTTCCCAATCGTTGTCAAATGCCGTGCTTGAAGGCAGCCCTTTGAATCCTGTAGCAAAACAGGAGGAAAAAAGTCCTCCCATATTAGGTAATAGAAATACAAATATTTAAATTGATTTTTTCTTATATATTTCTAAATATAAAAAATAATGTAGCACTAAAAATTGCACCAACCAGCAAAATGTTCATCGAAATTGTGATAATCCAAAGTGTTGCATCTGAATTTTTTTGCAATTAATTCACAACTTACATGATTGTCAATGTTCTGGATTGTGTTCATATATAGTCAATTTTGTATTACTTGAAATTTTGATGTCTCTATCTTGATTTCAGAGGATAAGAGGAAAACAAAGGATACAACTGAAAAGGTGGACCCAGTGAAGGAAGAATCAACACCTACAAATCAAGAACAAGTGAAGGCAAATGATGAGAAGCCCACAATCAGTGATTCCACCCCTTCAACAATTAAAGAAGAGGATATGGAAGTTGAGGATTTCAAGACATTTGGTAATAATGTAATTATTATTTTTAAAGAGAAATAAATTCCTTTAAGAAATTGCAAAAATGTTCCAATGCACATCTGTCCATAATTGGGGAACCCATTTTTACAGAGCAGTTTTTAGTGCGTACAGAGTTCGAATTTTTTATGGACCAAAATACCCCTACATCAAAGGCAGAAGATTTACTCTGTAAAATTCGAACGCTGATGATCAGGGGTATTTTGGTCCATCAAAAATTCGAACTCTGTACGCACTAAAAACTACTCTGTAAAAATGGGTTCCCCATAATTGATGCAAGGTTAGGTATTTTTATTTTTATTTTTTTTGAAAGGTTAGGTATCAATCTCCTAAAAAAGTATTACTATTACAACACAACACATCTTGTTAAATGGAGCAGTTACAAGTCAGAAAGAATAAAACATTAATTTGCTACCTTGTGACATTATTCTCTTTGGTTCCTCTCTCCAAATAATTCAATGTTATTCTTTTTATAATCTAAATGCAAAGTATCTTTCATTGCTTTCATGTAGAAACTCTGAACCCAGTTCATGAAACGAAAGTGATATGTGACACGCAATCGCCGAACTCTGACACATGCGACATATATGGAGATGTGCGCACACATGGGGTCTCTTCATCAATTCTACTTGTTCCTCAAAATCCAATGGAAAATCCCGAACCGCACGAATGGAAAATCAGACCTTACTCGCGCAAACACATGGCGGGGATAAAAAAAATTAATATAAAGCAACTTGGTAGTCCCGAACAAGCCCCACCTTGTACCATCAAGAATAACATGCCGGCATTAGTGTTGGCACTAGGAGGGATTACCGGTAATTATTGGCATGATCACACTGATATTTTGGTCCCTCTTTATCTGGCATCGCGTAAATTTGACGGTGAAGTTCAGTTCCTTGTGACCAACATTCAGGGATGGTACATTGGCAAGTACAATAAGGTTTTTCAAAAGTTATCACGGTACGACATCATTGATTTCGACAAGGATGATCAAGTGCGGTGCTACCCGCACGTGCATGTCGGAATAAAGATGCACAAGGAGTTTAGCATTATTCCTTCTCTCTCTCCCGAGGGATATTCCATGGTCAATTTTACAAAGTTCATGAGATCCATTAATGGCTTGCCGCGAGATGCTCCGATTAGTCTGTGTGATAACCCTGGCGCCAGGCCAAGGCTCATGATCATATCTCGGCGCCACCCGCGAAAAATCATGAATTTGCAAGATGTAATTCAACTAGGGGAGAGATTAGGGTTTGAGGTTGTCATAGGAGATCCCCCGTTCAATGTCAACGTAGGTGAGTTCGCAAAGGAAGTGAACATGGCTGATGTGCTGATGGGCGTGCATGGTGCTGGGCTAACAAATTGCATTTATCTCCCGACGAATGCGGTTTTCATACAAATAGTGCCGTATGGAAATCTCGAAGATTTGTGCAAGATCGATTTTGGGGATCCCGCGGTGGATATGAAGCTCAAGTACATCGAGTACCGCATCACAGCAGAGGAGAGTACACTTATGGAGATGCTCGGGAAGGATCACCCGGTCATAAAGGACCCGGTATCAATTCACCGAAGCGGGTGGGAAAAAGTTGCAGAATACTATCTGGGAAAACAGGATGTAAGAATTGATGTGAATAGGTTTGCTCCTGTTTTAGCAAAAGCAATGGAATTTCTACGGGAGTAGAAGTTAATTTATAGCCTCTTTAAATTTGTTTTAATAGATAGAGAAGTATTGTTTATTTGTTAAATTATTTTTTACCCCCTTGTATGCTATTTGAGGTGAAAATCCGATTATTTTTTGTGTAGCAAAACAGTGCAAATAATTGTTGCAAAAATTATCGATGAAAAATATCTTTTATTTGTGACATACAGTGGGATTTAGTACCGGAAAACGTGGTACCACACATACAATAGTAGATACCGGCACGACTTGGCATGAAATTCAATTGACCTAAAATGTCGGTATTAGGCCGCTACAACCTACAAGGTTTTAATTTTTCAGGCCTCTTTAGGCAGTGCAAAAGAGAGATATTGGGCCGGGACAAAATAATTTGCGTCAAAGAGACTGAATTTGCGTCAATTTGTGTAGAAGCAGGGATGTTAAAGGCCACGTTGACATGGATACTTCATGGCATGGCACTTGTATTGGGATCAATATCCTCTCAGGTTCCATAGAGGATAGGTCTCATTTTACGGTTTGAGATTAAATCTCAACCGGTTTGAGATTAAATCTCAACCGGTTTGAGATTCGGGAGAAAATAGGAGGCAGTTTTATTGGGCTTTGAGATTCGTGTCAAGCTAAAAAGAACAGTCGGGATTCACTAATTGTAAAAGATTCCCTTTCAGGTAATGCACTGGATATGAATTTCTTGTATTGGTCACATGTTATGATTCGTGTATCTCATATTTTGATTATTTTAAAAAAAATTAGTATGACATGACACAACAAGTGGTCACGCGAGTCATGCGTGACATGTTGTGATTCGTGTTTGGTCACGACAGATGTGATGATGACGTGACTGTCTCTTTGAATTTGATGACGACACGTAAAAATCTGACTTTGATCACAATATACGGTGCGAATTTACACCTAGCAATATCTGGTAACTCAGTTTGGCTGTCTTTGTTTGCACTTGGCATAATAAAGCGTACCCGTTTCTATAATTCTATACTTGCTTTTTCATGAGACCACAATACACTGTTGATCTCCATAATTGTTACCTAACTTTTGGAAAAAAAAAAAAAATCTGATTGCTCAGAGGTCCTCACTTTTTTTTCAGATTTTTTTTAGTACTGGGCCAACTGTCAGTGAACACTAGATACTGTTGTGCGTCTATATCAAACCCAGGAAATTCCAGTGCTAATTTATTGATGTCATGGAGTTCAATTAATTGCCCCATTTGTCATGCAAGACCTGTCCAAGCAATCTGGGACAGTTGAGGCCTTATAATTTCAATTTCTTGGAATTTTGTAATGTGAAGTGTATAAAAGAGTACATGATTGATGGAGATATCTTGAAATTTGTGAAAGGGGCATTTCAACAACCATTTGACCTCATCTGACACATTATTTTGCATTTGCCTACTTCTAACCATAATGACAAGATTCGATTTTTTTGGTGATACCGAATCAAACACCGAATTATTCAGTTGACCGAACTTTGACCGAATAATTTCCGAATAATTCGCGAATTTTACGAATCATTCCCGAATTACACCCAAATTATTCCCGTATCACGAATTTTTGACCTTGCTGAGCCGAATCCGAATAATTGATTTGTCACTATGCTTCTAACAAACATATTTTGCTACATTGTTTTCTTGTGTCAAGAGAAGACTAGTCAGATTTAATTTAATTAGGAGGCAATTACATGGAAAAAATTGGGAGGATTAGACGATTCTAAAAAACATAATGCAAGAGAGATGCATTTAGTCTTATGAACTGAACCATTTTTTGTAACTGATACCAAAATGAAAATTTTAATTCGAAGTTTCTCTACTCTTGGTCAGACTTTACTAGTAGGCCTAATACTTTTGTTCCATTTATTTGGCTTCTGATCAAGTAAAGATTAAGATATTTTGAGAATATATTTCATGTGAGGTATAGATACCTAATTATATTTTAAGCATAGTATTGAGATCATCAATTATTAATCAAACAGGTTAATTTAATAGCTTAAGCCATCATATTAGGCGGACATCTGATTTTTATATTTTTTCTGTATACTTTCTTTAGATGTGGAGGCTTGTTAGCTGTTACCAACCTAACATGTTCATCATGTTTATTTAATAGGATAAAATTATATGATAATAGAGTAGAGACTTGTTAGTTCCCTTCAACCCATTACACTGAACGCCACATTGATTTAGTCTCTGAATAATTTGAGAACAACAGCGAAATCCGGTACGTAGATCTATTTATATTCGAGCATTACTAGAAAACAATTTGGATGCATCAGTCCATATGTCTAGACATGAAAATTTTACCAGTAAAGGCCAATAATGGATGATCAGGGCCTCTGGACAAAACCTCTCAGTTATATTTCTCAAATTTTCAATCCCCACTCATCAAAGTTTTCAATAGAGGATCTTTTTTTTTTTTTTTTTGCAAAAGTGGAATATTCACCGGTTTCATTACGAAACAATGTTTGTACAAAACTTACAAAACCGTGCATAGCACCCAAATCCACTTATTTGAAACTAAAGAAAGACAAATATCCAACTAGCATCAATATCAAACTAGCACAACATAAAGCAATAAAGCAAAGAAATGAAACAAAATCAAATAAAATCAATCACTAATGTCAATCATACTAGGTGAAGATAAGGACCCGGTATCCACCAAAGACCAATCAGAAGACGACAATCCAGCGGCCTCCTCAATGGCTTCGGAGAACTCTCTATCAGACACGGTGAACCCAAGAGTAGGGGCCCCGTTTGTACCCGTACTGACTTGTGAATCCGAATCCGATAGAACAATCAAGGAGCCTATTTGAGTTAAAGGAGAAACTTCAAAAGACAAAATCAATGATAATTTTCAATAGAGGATCTCAAAGAGAAAAAATATTCTTTTCCGGTAAATCAATTACATCAAGAGAAAATGTGTTGTGAACAATCTTATTGCGACTTTTTACCTCAGAAATACGGCTTGATGCGACTTTTTACCTTTGTCCAATTATTTCTTTCTAACGGAATGACATATATATCCTTTGAATACGGCTTGAGGTGATACCACCGGGTCACAACACAAATTTTTCTTGAGGTTATTTTCTTTGGAGGATAAGCAACTTTGAATTTAGGAGGCAATTACGTCACAGTTTACTCTTTTCTTTATTTAGTTTTAATCTTTCAGTTCCTTTTTAATCCTTATCTCATCTTTTGAAGAAATAAATAGTAGTGGGTGTGGTGCCTCCATACCGGTTTTGATACCATATTCTACCCTATTTTCTAGATCACCATAAAATAGAGCGATTTTTCTTTTGCAAGGAAAATATATGTGCCGTGCACTTTGTACTAACCTCTTATTCCGAAGCTTTTACCTATTTGTATGACATTGGATAAATGGATTCGTACTAGAGGAGGGATCAAGTTACAACAAATTTGAGTTATAATAAAGTTCCAACAACGATTTTTTTCATTTTCAAATTTCAAATCGTCGATCCAAACCATTCAACATGATTATTTAAATAAAATGTGCTTCCAGATCAAATTTTACATTTTTTGGAATTTTTTTACTATTCATTAAGATGGGTACAAAATTCAATGGTCTAAATTTGACTAGTTTTGTAAAATACTTAATAAATAGTAAAAAAAATTCCAAAAAATGTAAAATTTGATATGGAAGCACATTTTATTTAGATAATCACGTTAAACGTTTGGATCGACGATTTGGATTTTAAAAATGAAAAAACCTGCTGTTGTAACTTTGTTGTAACTTCAATTTGTTGTAACTTGATCCCTCCTCTTCATATTAATAGATCTAGCACAACCGCTGTCATGCACAGGCTAATAGTACTACTTGTCAGTATATTGCAAGGAACCTGTGACGACGACCTAATTGTTTATTAATTTATTAATTTGCTTCTATTTTTGCTATACTGAGATGAATGAAAGCTGGTGGTCTATTGCCATTGTTTCTTTTAATTTGTGTTTTGGTCTACTATTTCTGTAGATATCAGGTCTATTACTATACTGGTAACCTATGACGAAAAAAAATAAGGTAACAAGAATGACCCTGATTCCTTCTACTCTTTATAATACCTTCTATCCCAATACAAATTTGCTTTATAGTAGACATAGATTAGGTTTATTGTAGTTTTGAGCTGCTTCATGGAGTAAGACAAAGTTAGGCAATTGATGCTAGAGATCATTGAAAAGCTGATTTTCTGATAAAATCGATATATATATATATAGGGTATTTCAGGTAATTTAACTAAATCTTGTTAACACATGTCTTAATTACATAAACAAGATTTAGTTAAATATTCTTAACGCATGTTTAGGTAATTTAACCAGAACTATATCATCCGTTACCATAAAAACAACTGTCTGAATATATTGTAAGGGAAGAAGAAGAAATATTTAAGTCCATTAAAAACAACATCTAAAATTGTCATAGATATTAAATGATGCACGGGAAGGATCACCTCACCTGCGAACCTGCCCATAAATGACACCATCCCAATTCACCAAAATGGCTGCGATAAAAACATATCAGAATTCATGTCAATTGCTCTGTTTCTGTTTTACAAAACCAATGGAGTTCTTGTTCCTACTGGATCAACAATCATAACAAGTAAAGGCCCGGTACAACAAGCTATTAATTTCAGGCCTCTTTAGGCTGTGCAAGAGAACAGAAATTGGGCCAGTCTAGTTAAATTTGTGTCTAAAATGAACACTGGATCTTCTGAGGTTGATAACAAAAATTAATTTGTGTAGTAACTACCATCTGGTGTTTGACTGTTTTTGTTTGCATATATAGTGTACCGGTTCTCATTCTTTTTCAGAATTTTAACTAGTGGGTCCCTCTATCAGTGAACAACTACACATTGTAGTATGTATATATCAACCGCAGGAAATTCTAACGCTAATTTGTTGATGAGTCAATATTAGCTGCCCTGTTCATTTAATTAATTGCCTCATTTGTCATTTATGACCTTTGTTTAATTAATAAGGGACAGTTGAGAACTTGAGACCATACAAAGAGTTCCATAAAGCGCATTTGTGTTTAATATCCTATATTTTGCTACTTTAGAGGCCATATAAATTTAACTTGGAATTCTGTTATGTGACATATGTGACGTGAATAAATGTAGTGGTGAATAAATTAAATGGGGTGTCTATCACATGATTTGAAGGATACACAAATATTATTTATGAATGTGGCATTTCAACTACCATTTGACCTCACCAGAGTTGGGCGCCTATAATTTCATTCACATGACCAACTAGCATATAGCCCCCCTTTTAAATTTTGAGAAATTTAGATATATGCCCATCATAACTTTTTAGTTTAGATAGTTCTCCATTAACATTTTAAAATTAGTTATTTTTCATACAAATTTACAAGCAAGGTGGTGTGTTGTGCTCATCAAGAAAATTTAGTAAGCATAACTCCAAAAATTTATTGGATTGACTTCAAATGATCAAGCATGATAACTCTAATTAAGGCAGTCCTATCAGCAATGTCGCTGCATTATATGCAAGCATTCATGATACCGGTTGAAGTAATTAAACATATTGACAAAATGAGGAGGAGTTTCCTTTGGAAAGGGAATGGTACATGTAAAAGTATCAATTGTTTAGTAAATTGGAAAAGGGTTTGTGTGCTTAAAATAAACGGGAGGCTAGGAATAAAACAAGGAACTACAGAGCAAATGAGTTTGGGTAGTAGAGAGAGGTAGAGGAGGATTGTGGCCGACAACATTGCGGATGTTACAGGTCTTTCACTCTACGGCACACCAGCAGTGCCGGGGCCTCATGCCTATTATTTCGTTAGAAACCTGACTAAGTTATTGCCTTTTTGCTCTAAGGGGTAAAGAAGTGGAAATTGACGACATCAGGGCTGTTCTCATGTGCTTTGATCTACAAAAGCAATGTACTATAGTCGAATTATCTCATCAACTCAGAAGATCGTATGGAAGATCAAGATTTCTATGAAGGTCAAAATTTTCATTTTGTTGATGTTGGATAATAAAATCCAAACACAACAAGTCATGCTATCGAGAGGTAGCTCAACCCAGTTGGGTTGTCACTTATGCTCAAGCTTGAATATAGAGACGAGGGATCATATGTGGTGGAAATGTAGATATGCTTCTATGTTCTTTGAGACGTGATAGATTTTCCCTAACGGATCCATGGGCTTTAGTTTGTAATATAGCATGTTCATAATTAGATAGTTAGGGAAAACAACATCTTACTTTTTTTTCCTAATGTAAATAAATATTTTTTTTATCAATATATCTGTTATCATCATTGCTGACAACCATAAAAAAAATAAGGGGAAAGTTGTCATATTTTTTCTTTTTATCAATATCAATATTTATTTTGATGGGAAATAGAGATATTAATAAATTAAGTGAATTTAGATGGAAATATGACTAAATTTGAAAATTTAATGGGAAAATATCTAAATTAATAAGTTATGATGGGTGTATATCTAAATTTCTCTTAAATATATATTTAATATCAAACACACTTGAGATTGGTTTACTAGAACCGTTTCTTTGCTCCTCAGATTATAATTTGCCATGTGAAGATAAAAAATAAGAGCCACAAATAAAGAGTGAAGCTATGTTATTTTGAAAAGTGCAGATCAGTCCGTGCTATGAATTTATATTTATATTTTTGTTTTAAATTTAAATAGTCGATCTGAACTGTTCAATATGGTCTTTATATGAAAATGTACTAGGAAATCAAATTTTGTATATGTATATTTTTTACAATTTTTATTTATTTTTTAAATAAGTAGAAAATTGCACTTTCAGATGGTTCATAATTTTTAGATCAAGTGGTATTTTACTCATTTTAAAATAGTAAAAAAAAAGTTAAAAAAAAATAATATTTTAGAAAATCATTACTTTTAGGACTGACTTACGGTAACATAAAGTGGTAAAAAACATTAAGACTCAATTAGAAAAAAAAAAGGAAAACCACAATATAGTTAAAATTGAAGTGATATTACTATAGCACTATTATTGGTTTAGGCCCCATTTGTTTTTTAATATATACCCCATTGTCCGGTACTTTCCCCAACTAGCGATGATCCCACATGGTTTAAGATTCCTCCAAAATATGAGGGGGCCCATTTGATTAGACAAACGATAATGAAACTAAAATTTCATGCATGCTAGCTAGCACCTAGCAATGAGCCACACCTAACTTGTTCTGAGAACTTGATCCAGCTCATATTTGAAAGCAACAACATGTGAGAGAACAAATAATTGTAATTCGACATGACAATACATGACACTTTGCGGCTGGCATAGTCTGGTCAGTCAACTATGGCAACTATCTATCTAGAATTAAAATTATTTTAGCAATACTAAAACAGAGGAATGTTGGTGAATATATATGTCTGGTTCAAGTCAAATCTTAAATGGAATAAAATTTGGTTGAATTTTAATATTTTAATAATGTGGTCACAAAAGTTGGAATAGAATTTAAGCTGCAAAACAAAACAGAAAAAAAAAATGCTCCATCTTTTTATTTATCCTGATTATTACTAGGGCTGTAAATGAGCTGGCTCGGATCGAGCTGGGTCTTAGCTCAGCTCGTTAATAGCTCGCGAGCTAAAATCTCAGCTCAAACTCGTGACGAGCCAGCTCACAAGCCACGAGCTGGCTCACTGGGTTTTGTTGGACCTTATTTCAAGAAGAAAATAAATTTTACAAACATTTTTGGACCGAGCTGAACCGAGCTGGTCCAAACTTGACAGTATAAAATACACACAAATTTATACAAATTCGCAAATTGATGCCTAGCCGAGCTAGCTCGTGAGCTGGCGAGGGAGCTAAGGCCTTAGCTCAGCTCGTTAATTTTGGCCCGAGCTGTTAGCGAGCCAGCTCGCTAACAGCTTGGTCCACTATCGAACGAGCTGTTACCGATCGAGCCAGATGTGAATCACGAGCCAACCACGAGCTACGAGCTTTGAGTTTTTTTGACAGCCCTATTACGCTGTTTTCTTTTAATGATTTGTTAGCATTTGTAATTGATTTTCATATTTTGTATACTGGGTAGGCATATAATAGAGTTAATAGACTATAAGAAATTAATTTAGATATAGACGTGTAGGGAAGGGATGTTCAAAACAGATCTCTCAAGTTAAATTAGCAAATTATTAAATAAAAATACTTTTATTAATTCATTCACAACAAGTTATGCTACTACATTACTTGAGCACCTGGCTCTCATTTTCATACAACTCCCCCAGTTCTTTGAATTTACATTTTAATCTTACACCCTCGTCAGTCTCATCTTTCCAGACTTTTCTATTTTTAGAATTTTTTTTTAAAAACTGAAAATGATGAAATTATTTTCAGATGCAGAACTAGAAATTTTTGATAAGAGGCTAAAATTAAAATGCAAAATGTAGTGAGTGAGATTTGAACTCATGTTTTTTGAACTACAAAATAGAACTTTAACCACTAGACTATAAACAAATATTTAATATTTATTGAGAGAGGCTGGACTATATAAAACGTTTAAAAAAAATTAAATTTCAGTATGCATAATTAAAATTTTAAAATTATAGGTGACTTAGTACCCTAGGATGTATATACTAAGATCCATCCCATATTATTTTGATGACATGAAAGGAAGAACCCAAAATTTTCAGTTTCTTGGAGAATTCGCTAAGAAATAAAATATTTGATGTATTTTTTAGTGCGCCACAATAATTATTTATTAATTAATCGCAATATCTAGTTATTTTGGTATGCTAAGGAATTACATCAAGTATGCAAATTAAAAAAAAAACTTAGTTCTTTATATTTGATGCAATTCTTTCTATCTTATTAAAAGTTTTTCACATCTTTCTGTTTCATTAAAAATATTTGTTTATTTTCTAGAAATAAAAAACTATCATCTTTTAAGGCACAATAGGGACGGATTTTTTATTTTTTTTTATATATAGAATCATATTTAAATATTTTAACCAAACATGTACACTAGATTGGATTTTTATGAAAAACAACTCCACCGATCAACGATCATGTTGATCGGTGGAGACAGTTTAATATGCAAGCTGCAGCAAAAAAAATTCTACCTCCACCGATCCACATAATCAGTGAATTTGTTTTTCATAAAAATCTAATTCAGTGTGCTGGTAAATATTAGGGACAATACAGTGGGTCTCTTTAGCCAAAACCTAGGAATTAACATTTCTGGTAAATTATTTGAAAAGGTATAGCAACTCAAAATATTCCTACAGTTTTCTTTTTCGGAAATAAATCTGCTGCAATTGTAAGAAATAACAGGGAGTCTGCAATTCAAAATCCAACCATTAACCTATTTTGAGATTCGAGCAAAATTAATCTGGTTTGGAGATTCGTGCATGAAAAGAAATGAATTGATAGATTTCAAATTGCAGGGACCTGTTATTACTTAATATCATAGCAGATTTATTTCCTTCTTTTTCTATGTCTATCCTCTCTTTAGGAGCATCATACCACGTACACATCAACTACCAAAAATATTATATAATATTAAAATAATAATAATTTATTCAAGCCTCTCATTTCTCCAAGAAGAAATAATATGACAGGCTACTGTACAAGTCTTCTTCCCTCTTCTCTGACAAATTGGAGCTCTCTTGGAAGAGAGAGAGAGAGATGATACTAAGCAGATAGAAAATAATTTTAATTCTCTATCTAAGCCTCTCTGTTTCAGAAAATGGGTTCTTCTCCATATAGCAGAGTTGTTTCAAGGCCAAACTGGGAGAGAAAATCAAAGCAGAGCACAAAATTTGGGAGATATTTTGGGAAATTTGAGGCCAAAAGATTTAGTCTTGGTTTGATTGGATTTTGCAGTCTGATTCTTCTCACCTTTTTCTCTGTTTCCAAGCTCTTCAATTCGTCTACTCCTTTACCAGGTATTTTTTTCTTTTTTATGTTTCCATTCCCTCCATTTTTCCCATTTATTTGAACCCATAAAATTTAGTCCAGCTCTTCAATCCATCATCCCAAATTATGGTTCATTGCTGTTAATACTTTTCACAGCAGATAACAAACATTATAGTTAGCATAAATGATGAGTTTAATTTTACAGTGATACGCATAATCATGCATGATCATGCATGTAGCTTTATAAGCTTGCTTCTGACAATTTTTTTTTTTTTTAGAGAATAAGGAAGCAGTAGGTTTGATTGAAAGTGCTCCAAATGGCCAACTAGAAGAAATAATTGCAAAATTGAGCACCCAATTAGAAGGTAATAGAAGGTACCAAATTCAAAATTAAGTTGAATAATTTTATCTTACTACCATAATAATGTCTTCTTCTCTTGTTCTGTCTCTGTAGACATTGGAAGTAGGAATGAAGCAGCAACAAATAATTCTAGAAATATGGAAGAGATTTCATTTTCAAAGGAATCTGATTCTACTCAGTCTGGTAAAATTCAAAATGCTCACTGATAATTTTACTGTTATATATTATGGTTTTATTTACATGTCATGAAATTTCAAGCCACATTGAACCCATGAAAGGTTTCTATATTTTAAAACCAATCTATTTAGTGCATACAATAAGCTCTTAAGTTTACCCATGATGTGAATTTATGGTCCTTTTCAGGGACTAATTAATAAAACCATTCCAATGATGGGCTAACTAGGATAGATTGCCCCCAAAAACAAAAACAAAAAGTTGATATTGATCTAAAGTAATCGATACCCACTATGGAGATCCTATATATTGAAAAAAAAAAATACAAGTTGGGTGCCAATAAAGTATTTTTTTTAAATTTATGTTTATTTGTGTTTTTTTATTTAATTTCACAAAAAGTTGCTCTGTTTTTTCTCTTTCTGATGCACAACATTAAGGTCTAAGAACCATACAATACAGTATCAAATCTATATGTAAAATTGATGGTGTAACAAATCATGTACTGGGTCAGTCTGTACTCTGTTCCAAACATAACGCTGTCCTTTGTACCTCCCTTGACCCCATCTACACCAAAAAGAATAATAATAAATGGAATTAATAAGATAGTAGAGGAATTAATTTAACAATAGGATTGTATTTTTGCAACTGAAAGTATAACCGTCCTCTGCTTTCACAGATTTCATCAGGATACAAAAAGAGCAAATTGAGAATAATGTAAATTTGGAGATTGATTCTGCAAACAAGCAAGATATTACAACTTCAAATGAAGACAATAATACAGTGCTTGATAATGATGTTTCTTTGGAGAACAATCTCACTATGGAGTCCAATTCTTCAAATAAGCAAAATATCATAATTTCGACAACAGGTATACTTAAACGTTTATGTTTTCAGAAATTTAATGTATATAATCTACTATTGATTTAAGAATAAATTTTAATTAGTCAGGATTTGAACATAATCTTCCCCTATGTAAAAATTCACTACATAGTTGGAAGGGTACTGACTCTCAATTAATTATTTTTGCTTTTCTTTTACAATGTTTATATACCTGAGGCAGTAAATTTACGCAACTAAATTTCTGAAAATGCTTAGGTCTCATCAAGATGCTTAGAATTATGTATTGTGCCGCTGAAATTATATAATAATAGGCTAGTAAACCTTGAAATCCATAAACGTACCGAGATAAATTATTAAACCTTTGCAAGGCACAATCTGAATGGATGTCCTAATAACATCTCTCTTGATTTTGTATATAGGAGAAGAGATTGAAGTTGAAAGCACTGAGACTAAGAGTACACTAACTTGTGATGAAAATAGCAAAGATGAGGGTTTTCCTTATGCAAGACCGGCAATTTGTGAGATGACCGGTGAAATTACAATTAACCCTGTAAGCTCTTTAATAACTCTTATATCCTCACCAGACCAAGGATATGAAGAGAAGAAAATACGACCTTATGCACGAAAGGACGATAATTTATTACCTAAGGTCAAAGAAATAACAATAAAGCCGGTCTTTAGAGAATCTGAGGTCACACAGTGCACCATAACTCATGAGGTACCTGCAGTAATTTTCTCCGTGTCCGGTTACACAGGGAACTTCTTTCACGACATGGCTGATGTTTTGATCCCTTTATTTCTCACCTCGTACCAATTCAACAGTGAGGTACAATTCTTCATCACCAACTATGACCAAAAGTGGATCCAGAAGTACCGACCAATTTTAGGCAGGCTGTCGAGGTACAACATTGTGAATTTAGATAGAGATAAAAATTTACACTGCATAAAACATGCTTTTCTAGGGTTATTTAGAGATCGTGACTTGATCATCCACCCTCATGCTACAAGAAATCCTAAAAGATATAACATGTTGGATTTCAAAAAATTCCTGCGGCAAGTTTACGCTCTCAAAAGAAGTGTCCCTATTTTTGTAGGAGAGCAATTACACAAAAGACCAAGAATGCTTATCATCTCTCGTAAAGGTACAAGAAAAATATTAAATTTAAGAGGGCTTGTTCGAGTGTCCAAAGAATTAGGGTTTGATGTGGTTGTTTCGGAGGCTGGTGGCAATGTAAAACGGTATGCACAACTCGTGAACTCATGCGATGTAATGTTAGCGGTACATGGTGCAGGTCTAACAAACCAAATATTTTTACCACCTAAAGCAGTGGTTATACAGGTGGTACCATGGGGCAAAATGGATTGGATGGCTACAAATTTTTACGGCCAACCGGCCATAGAAATGGACTTAAAATACTTGGAGTATAACATAAAAGAGGATGAGAGTAGCCTCATACAGAGGTACCCAAGAGATCATGTTGTGTTTAAAGACCCCTATTCATTTCATTTGCAAGGATGGGAAACCTTGTCAAGTGTGATAATGGCACAAAATGTGAAGCTTAATCTTAGGAGATTTAGAGAAACTTTGATTAATGCTTTAGACCTTCTCCAAGAGTAGATTTGTGCAGAGTTGTACAGCATTGGTTGATTTGATGTGTTTTATTTTTTTTTGTTAATATTGTACACTAGATTATAAATTCTTTTGGCCACATTGGCAATTTTTTTGTTATACAGATCGTCGAACCTTGAATTTTAACAATATATGATACATTTTTTTCCAATAAAGAGAGAAGTGTAATTGAGATGATATAGTTGATCTAATTTTAATTTTTTTCCAACATTTACCAATGGGCAGCAATTCATGTATACTCTTTCACATTTTTGTCCTTTGTTTAATCTCTAATTAATGTAACAGAAGCTACTAGCTAGGTACCTAAAATAACATGGTCGAATAATAAAAAATTAAATAGAGAGCCCAAAAAGAATAATATGTTGAGGACCCTTTTTACAAGGCTTATGGGCCGATTCCATTAACACATTTTACAAAAGCCTTTTAAATCACAGCTCACAAGTAATCAAATACTAGTATCGTGTTGTGCATTGCAACGGAAACATGTTATAATAGAAAAAAAAAATTATACAAAATGATATTTTTTTCAGAAACAAAATGATATTTTTTTCAAAAAAAATAATTAGAATAAATAGCATATTTACATGTAAATAATATTCTTTAAATGACTAACATATTAAATTATATATATATAGAGAGAGAGAGAGAGGAGGGTTCCACTGCACCCATTATTTTCCTACTCCCAAATGCACCTAAATCTGTACCATTTGATTCGCGTCAAAAATAGTGCAGATCAGAGCGCTGGTCAGCGTAAAAATTCATTGTCCATTACTGGACGTCTCCTGTTCCTGTCCCTCTCAGCGATCCATCTCCTTTCCAAACCAAAAAATAAATAAATGAAGCCTCCCACCTTGCCACTCCCTCCCGGACCCCTAAAACTCGGATCAGCCCTCAGACCACCCTTCGTCGCTCTCTTCTCTCTCGCACGCTATCCGTCGATCTCACACATGCACACTCTTCGCTGCTTTCTCTTCTCGTAAATTTTGGGTCTCCTCTCTCTCGGTTCTGCTCCCGTCCTCTCCTCTTTTTTGGATCCGCTACCGACCTCTCATCTGTCGGGTCTTCTCCTTTTGACCGCGTTGCATTCTCTCTTGGATCTGGACACCATGTCTTTTGTACCTCTGTTTTAATCTTGACACCATGTCTTTGTGAAAATATGGTTTGGTTGGTATTTTGTCTTCTTTTACAATTCTCCATGAAGTAGGGGGCAAACTGAAAATGTCAGAAATTAGTCAAATCATTTGATATTTGGGTGTTCTCTTGTGTTGTTTGAATTTGTTCTCACATTTTATTTGAAATTGGTGTTGGTTTGTGCTTGTACACAGGTACCGGTTAATTTAGTTGTTTTCATTTTTTTGGCTAGTTTTGTGTCTAATTGCACAATAAGGGTAATTAAAATTAAAATTGTAAATATTTTAGACAAATTGCCAAATTCAGTGAAGGGTCATGAGGTTAATCAACTCTAGTTTTGTATCTATGTTAAAATCCTCAATTTTGTATAAGAATATCTAATTGTTCCTCTAAAAAACAGGATGACCTGATGACAACCAGAGCCAATGTATAGGGAACAATGAAGACAGCCTAATACGACGGCTTTAACCATCAAATAATCGAGACAGGTGGATATATGAAGATGTAATGGATGACTTGGATGTGATGATCTTTGGTAAGAATAGTGGCACGAATGGTACTTGTATGAATGAAGAGGAGGGAAAAGAAATTTGTGTGAGATGATCTTTGGAGCTTTTAGAACATTAGTTTAGTGTCTAGCTCTCAAAATGTGAAATTGTTGGAGAATTGTAAAATTTGTTTAAGTTGGTGTTATACGTGTTAATGTGCATTACCATAGCTGATGTATGAATTATTATCATGTGTCTATTTGATTTACTTTGTTTTTTGTGAATTGTGTGCTTGAAAAGAATATATTTGATTTATAAAGTATCATGTGTTTATTTAAAATATGTTATTCTCTTTCTCTCAAATGCCATGACATGCTTTGAGAATGTTCTGTTTTGTACTAATTTTAATTTGTGTTTATTCAAATGCTATATGAACTAGGATTGTTATTAGGGTTGTTTTTGTGCAATACTGTTGTTTTTGTCTACTTGAATGCTATGTTGTCTATACTATATGTTCTGTACACTAATCAATATGATACATGTTGTTTTGCACTTGGCTTTTTTGTCTATTTGGTATGCATGCTGGTATGCTTTATTGTTTTACACATGCTTGCTATTTTGAATGTAAATCTCGCTGATATGCTTCTTGTTTTGACAATTGTTGATAAAGCTACTTTGAGTGTCTGCTGTATTTGTTGATACAGCTCGTTACAATACAGTATTTTGTTGGAAATTTTGTTGAACAACAGAATTATTGTTACAAACTAGGGCAATTTTGATTGATGCTTAAAAAATAAAACATTAACATTATTCTCAAATGACCTCAAGTAAGCAATTGAACCAATTATTCATTAAAAGTTGTTGTCAAAAGAAATACAGAGAAGCATACATCGCATTAAAGCATGTACCACTATACAAAATTATAGAACTCTTTAACCCAAAAAAAAAAAAATTGAAACCCAAACCACTAAGCTATTAAATTCCAGTGTTCCTCTACTTGGCCGATCAAGCTCCAAGCCTCCAAAGACCCAAGTGCCTTGTCATTCTCTCTCCCTACAACAAGGGCAGTAAGGAGTCTAAGGACCTAAAATTTTTTTTTTACAAAAGATGTAGAATGCATAAACTAAGAATCAAAATCACATCCAACATCCCAAGCAATAGTAATGGACTTTGGTGCCAAATCTCAGTACAATATCTCAAAATTATGAGAATGGAGAATAATTGTGCATGTACCTGGGCTTTGGTGCCAAATCTCTCCAGTGTCAGGTATGCATATCATCTGTATAAAGATAAATTATACACAATAATTTATTTAATTTTCATTTTTTTATTTTTGATGAAACAGATCTAACCAGTAGGAATCAAGATTTCATACCACACTTGTTCATTTTTTTTTAAAATGTGTTTTTATCCAATTTTTCTCATATATAACTTCGGCTCTGTAAATGAGACTCTTGGTGCTTGTTAGTGCTTCATTTTTTTTTATGTGCTTTTATTTATTATAACTTGGTCTTGCAACAAATTCCAGAAATCATTCTTTATTTTGCAAATGCTGACCAAGAGAGATAATTAGATCAACATTTATCTAAGAATTATCACAAAACATATCCAATTTATCTAAGAACTTTGGTTTGAAATGTTCCCAATATATATGAAATTCTAGGGTTACATGTATTTTTTTTCAATCCAGATATTTCTCAAGCACAGAGATATGGAGAGAGGAAGAGAGAGAGAGAGATACATGGAACTCTTTTGATTCCTTTAAAGGCGGAAGAGAGAGCCACCGAAACGTACCAGAGTGAGGCTGACACAAGAGCAAGATCTGATAGAAGAGACAACAGCGAAGAGTGTGTGTGTGATCGACGGAGAGCGTACAAGAGAGAGAAAGAGAGCGGCCAAGGTGGTCTGAGCACTGATCTGAAGTTTTTAGGGGTCGGGAGGGAGCACCATCTGAAGTTTTTTGGTTTGGAAAGGAGATGGATCGCTGAGAGGGACAGGAACAGGAGACGTCCAGTAATGGACAATAAATTTTTGCACTGACCAGCACTCTGATCTGCACTATTTTTGACGCGAATCAGATGGTTCAGATTTAGGTGCATTTGGGAGTAGGAAAATAATGGGTGCAGTGGAACCCTCCTCATATATATATATATTAATTTTTTTGACATATTTTCATAAAAAAAAAATACAAGATAACATATTAAATGACAAATAACATTCCTTAAATGATACAACAAAAATAGAAAGAAATTAAGATATAACCAATCAATTATCAATCAATTCAAAATTCCTTATATGACATTTAAAAAATAAAAATAAATCATGATCAATCAGAAATATTATACAATTTTATGTAAAAAATACGTGTCTAAGTAAATTTAGATTTCGTCACAGAAAATCAACAAATGGATGAACCCATGTATGTGGGGCCCACTCTTTCTTTCTTCTTTTTTTTGTTCGGGTGCTAATGAAATGAAGCAATTTGTTTTTTCCATTATATTTTTTCTTCTGATGATAAAACATGCAAGGATCACTTAATATAATTAATCAAAAGATTTGCAAGGATTGAACCAAGTATGACCTAGAAAATAAATACTACAAGAGGTAAAACATATAGGAATGCCGAATGCATGTCTTGCATGTACAAGAATTTTTGGGTTTTCTTTTGCAATTTATGCATCAACAAGTGGAAAATTGTCAAAGTTTAAGGATCTAATATTGCGCTATTGTACATCGTGATTAAAACTCATGTTTTAAATTTGCGTTAATATTTTGTTAATTCTAATCAATTGATCTAAAATGTTCAACATGATCTCCTTATTATAATGTGCATGCAGATCAAAATTTACAACTTGTTTTATATTTTTTTTACTATTTCTTTTAGATAGATACAAAATTGTTCTTTACATAGTAATAAGATTAAATTACAATGTTTGTTATATAGAACCACAAACATAGCGTAGTAGCACAAGTTCCATTTCTCTACAAAGAAACGTAAATTCGTCACAAAAAATATCTAAAAGATACTGAAATGTACCAACTCTCTAATTAAAAAAAAAAATACAATGTTTGTCATATAAGTATTTTTGAAGCACGGGCATCAGCAATAATATATATTTGTCCGGTTAACATATTAGATGTAATTAATAACCCATGTCATGTCATAATTAATTAATCGTACATCATTCTAACATTCTAACTACCATAAAATGCAATTAATAAGGGCGTCCAATTATTAAATACCTCATGTTAGGAACAGCTGCAATTTCAAATTTTGCATTGGCCTAATTCAAAACTGAAACTTAATAAAGCAGTAGCATGATTGTCCATTAAAAATTGACTATTTACATAGAAGTTCATATAATTTTAAGAGAAAAAAAATCTGCAATCTGCAAGCCAGCAATGTGATGACACGTGTCAGTATCTGAGTGCATGGTGGATGCCGTGGTCAACCCAAAAATTTCCCATTGCTTTTCCCATAACAATTAAGAAAGAGGAATTGGTCTGAATAAAAAAAATTAACTATTGATTACTTAAAAATCAAGAGTTCGATTTTTTCTCTCAACTTCATAGTCTCTGCAAAAAATTTCAAAAAAAAAAAAACCTTTTCTCATAACAATTAGTTTCTAAAGTATATATATATATTTTACATATTTTCATAAAAAAATATACAAGATAACATATTAAATGACAAATAACATTTCTTAAATGATATAATAAAAATAGAAATAAATGAAGACATATCAATCAATTATCAATCAATTTAAAATTCCTTATATGACATTTAAAAAATAAAAATAAATCATGATCAATCAGAAATATTATACAATTTTTATGTAAAAAATACGTGTCTAAGTAAATTTAGACTTCTGAATGTCACAGAAAATCAACAAATGGATGGGCCCATGTATGTGGGGCCCACTCTTTCTTTCTTCTTTTTTTGTCCGGGTGCTAATGAAATGAAGCAATTTGTTTTTTCCATTATATTTTTTCTTCTGATGATAAAACATGCAAGGATCACTTAATATAATTAATCAAAAGATTTGCAAGGATTGAACCAAGTATGACCTAGAAAATAAATACTACAAGATGTACAAGAATTTTTGGGATTTCTTTTGCAATTTATGCATAAACAAGGGGAAAATTGTCAAAGTTTAAGGATCTAATATTGCACTATTGTACATCACGATTAAAACTCATGTTTAAATTTGCGTTAATATTTTGTTAATTCTAATCAATTGATCTAAAATGTTCAATATGATCTCCTTATTATAATGTGCATGGAGATCAAAATTTACAGCTTGTTTTATATTTTTTTTTACTATTTCTTTTAGATAGATACAAAATTGTTCTTTAAATAGTAAGATTAAGTTACAATGTTTGTTATATAGAACCACAAACACAACGCAATAGCACGAATTCCATTTCTCTACGAAATATGTAAATTTAAATTCGTCACAAAAAACATCTAAAAGATACTGAAATGTACCGACTCTCTAATTAAAAAAAAAAAAAAACAATGTTTGCCATATAAGTATTTTTGAAGCACGGACATCAGCAATAATATATATATGTCCGGTTAACATATTAGATGTAATTAATAACCCATGTCATGTCATAATTAATTAATCGTACATCATTCTAACATTCTAACTACCATAAAATGCAATTAATAAGGGCGTCCAATTATTAAATACCTCATGTTAGGAACAGCTGCAATTTCAAATTTTGCATTGGCCTAATTCAAAACTGAAACTTAATAAAGCAGTAGCATGATTGTCCATTAGGGCGTGTTCGGATGTTGGGGTTCAGAATAGGAATGGGTGGGTTTTGAGGTAATTGGGTTTCTGATACCCAGGCCCGTTCGGATGCTTGGTATTTTTCCAATCTATTCCTACTAATCTACCCAGATTCTTTCCTATGCAATGCAAAATTGTGGGAAAATGAAAATTGAGTCTGACTCAATTATTTTCCCAATTGCGCTGGCTGCAACTCTCTTTTTTTTTACTTTTCCTCTGTTGCGCAGGAGAAGGTACACCTTTGTATATAAATAATAGGCCACGTGTGTTTTTTTCTTCAAACTACTCAATTTTCATATATGCAACTTAGAGTATTGAATGCAAAGGGACTAGATGTTCATCTTATTATAAATTTCTTATTTAATTATAAAAAATATTTATATTTTATAAAATAATAAATAATAAGAAATGTTATGTAATTATGTCACACACACACACACACACACACACACACACACACACATATATATATATACACTTATTGCATTATTGATAATTGTATTGATAAAGAAAATTATATAATATCAAATATTTTAGAAAGACATAAAATTTCCCACAACTAATCCCACGGTACATCCGAACACTCAATTCAATACATTCCCATAATCTATCCCGTACGTACCCATACATATGGGTTCTCATTCCCGTCAAATCCTATCCTGTGTAATCCCGTGACGTCCGAACAGGCCCTTAAAAATTGACTATTTACATAGAAGTTCATATAATTTTAAGAGAAAAAAATCTGCATTCTACGAGCCAACAATGTGCTGACACGTGTCAGTATCTGAGTGCATGGTGGATGCCGTGATCAACCCAAAAAATTCCCTTTGTTTTTCCCATAACAATTAAGAAAGAGGAATTGGTCTGAAATTTTTTTTTAACTATTGTTAACTTAAAAATCAAGAGTTCAATTTTTCCTCTCGATTTTATAGTCTCTGTAAAAAAATTTAAAAAAAAAAAACTTTTCTCATAACAATTAGTTTCTAAAGTTGTTGGATCCACATTAAGATTCGTGCATATAATTTTAAGATTCGTTTAGAATAAATTTGCACGAATTTTAATGCGGATCGGACGACTCTAATTGAACATAGACCGACCCCACACTCCAATTATTGGACAGTCATGCATTCCCTATCACCTTGAACTCCTTGAATTCAGTTATATATATAATCAACAGAAGAATAACGATCAAAAGAAATATAATTTAATAATTGGAAGTGATCCCCCATTACTAATCTTTTATTGTAATGAGTTCTTGTCATGAGGCTAACAGGCAAACAACAAACTATACATCACCGTTGAAAACATATTCACCTTCGATCTTTCAACATCTTTTCTAACAAACAAGTTTTCTCCATCTAACAACCCATATTATATATCCTATATATCTCATTTAAGCTTCATACAAAGCACTTGAAGGTTTTGAGAGAATCAAATTAAGGGTTGGTTCAGAGAAAATGAGAGGTGGAGACAGGAGCAAGTACGCCCCCCGGAATGCACGGTCGTCATATGAGTCGCAGAGGATTCGCATTGTATTGATTACAATGGGTTGCTTCTTGATGACCATGACATTCATTTTATCGACGAAGCCAGGGGCAGTTTCGATCGAAAATTGTAAGTTCGTCATATTTATGTTATTGATTTTTCAGTAGATTATGTTTGTCATCAGTAAAATTAACTAATTCAATTTCTTGAAGAAAATGACTAAGCTTTCAAAGCTTGTACAAGTATATATATATGTGTGTGTGTGTGTTTTCTAGACTATGCCATATATAGCAAATAAGGCTACATTCAACCGTTCATGAGTTTTGAGTTGTGATAGATACTGATTGAAACAAACTTTACTATTTTTAGAAAAAAAAATATTATTTCAGATTTTTGAAAAATTATCTTATTTGATATGCAAATATTTTCTTACTATTTTTTGTTCATCTTTCAAAATTCCAACAAACTAGAATTTATTTTTTCCTGAAAATAATAAATTTTGGTATTTTGCAAGATTAATATGTACAATGCATCGAGCTACTTGGATAACCTATTCAGACATGACAAATCATAATATGCGACATTTATATTTGACTGAAATACAAATACTTCTACAATAGTCGAACTCATCTTTATACTATTGTCAAGGCTAAGGTCTAGGATTTTTCTTTTGAGGCATGAATGTGATTCCGCATTATTAATTAATTTATTATTGAGAATCAGTTTTTAGTCTAGTGGTTAAGACAATGTGTTCCGTATAAGAGATCGCAAGATAAAACCCGATTGATTAAACTCTTGTGAATATTTAATTAAAGTTGGAAGACTTGATTCCATATTTATTTAAAAGGGAAAAAAACTATGATTCATTGTCTGTCATATTCATAAAATTGTTATGTGCACTCTCTCTGATAATTATGCTCTTTTTTCTCCTTTTTTTTCTGATTGGATTATAGCAAATTTTGCTGAAGCAGAGAGCTTCTCTCCACCCATGAAGTCTAATTCTCAAGATATTGGTAATTAATGAATTAATTTTTCTTTAGTTACCTCAGCTATTATTTCGATTAAAATCTGAATATATACAAGTAAATATTTGAAAGTTTTAAATGAACAATTAAAATCTCAATGCAGAATTACAAATAAGAGAAGATTTTCAGTCAAACAGAGTTGAACCAACGATAGAGCCACCCAAAGAAACTACAAATTTTGAATCAGTTGGTGTGTACTTGTAATTGTCATTTTCTTTTCATCAATAATTTGTAATGCATTGTTCTATAACATTTTTCTTTGGAAAAAAGATATATGTTACTGCAACTAATATTTGAGATGTTATCAATATTGTCAGCCGTTGATTTAGAGGCACCTGAGCATCAAAGTCAAGAAGTTTTGCAATGGGAGAATGCAAGAACTGAGATTAAACCAGCAAAAGAAACTAAAATTTACGGAGATGTTGGTACATATATATATATACTTTACCTTATTTTTTTAATTATTACAAAAACGTTCGTGGACAAATTTTTCTCAAATTACATGATTTTATGATTTTGAACTTTTATAATTATTGGTGTAGATTCAGAGTCGCAGTTAACAATGAGAGGAGAAGATGAACCTAAAAGTGACACAGAAAAGATTGTATTTCCTGATGCTGGTAATATGCTAGATGATTTTTTACTGATAAAAGAAAAACTGAGTATTCTAATTAAACTTGTTAGTAAAAATTGGATTGTATCGAAGAAAAAATAATTATCAAATAAAAATTGAAGACAACAAGCATTTTTGCATTTTTCAGTCTTCAAAATTACATTATTGCTAAATTTTCCGCTATTTTTTTTAACTTTTAAATTTTTAATGAAAAGTTTTAAAATTGCCTCTATTTTGGTACCAGATTGGAGACTGGAAAATGCAAAGTTGAATAAGATGCACAAACAAGACAAAAAATTGCAGACTCAATTCAAACTTCACAATTTATAAATGAATTATTTAAAAAAAAATTGTAGGAGTTGATACTGAATTTGAGAAGGTGATTGAAGAGGATCCAGAACAAAATGTTGACCTCCAGATAACTCTAATTGATGGCACAAATGTAGTAGAGAAGGAAAATGAAGCCACTATATTTGGTAATAGAAAAAAAAAATTAAATCAATTGTATGTTTATGATTGAAGAAATTTTGGAAATTCCTGAATTAACTAGTTATTCAATCATTTTCAGGAAATGAAGAGACAAAGGAGAAATACAATGCAGATGACAAAACAAAACCAACTCAAATCCCTTCTCTTTTGGATCGCTTCAATGAAAATCAAGTGGAAGCTAAACCTACATTATTAGAACAATTTGGTAAAAATGAGTTTTATTTTGTTTTTTTAAATGTGTTTATGAGTAATGCCCACAAAAGTGCTATAAGCATATATATATATTTGATTTTGTTTAGGTAATGGAGAGAAGGAAGAGAATGATAATGAAAAAACCAAAACAACAGAAGCTACCATCCCTTCTCTCTTGGACCGCTTCAACGAAGAGCCCGCTCAACCTAAACCGAAACAATCCGGCAAATCAGGTATAGTTAGTTCTGTGTTGATTATTCTAATTAAATGACACAATTATAAAATTAGTTCTGTATTGATTATTCTCTTAATATCTTGACAGATATCGAGAAGAACAACAAACAATGGTTTCTGACTGATCCCCATGATACCAAAGAAACATTTAGCTCCATTCAAATTGGTACGTCAACGAAAAAATTTGACTCAAAATCAAAAAGCATTTACAGCAAATTAAAGGAAAAAAAAAAGGAATTGTTATAATTAACTAACAACTTTTTCCTTGACGCTTTCTGATCTTGAAGAAACTGCCAAGGCTATTCCGAGCTCAAGTTTTCAGTGTGATTTTACCGACTTCAGATCAGATACATGCAATTTGGAAGGAGATATAAGAATCCATGCTAATTCTTCAACGATCTATTTCGTTGATCCAACCAGCTCTTCAAACCAATTTTACAAAATCAAACCATACCCTAGAAAGGGAGATGAAATGTGCAATCAACGCGTACAAGAGTTCAATGTGTCTTCACGAAAAGATGCCCCTCAATGTTCCCTCCGCTCTGATGTGCCCGCAATATTGTTCTCTATCGGAGGTTATACTGGCAACATTTTTCATGATTTCTCAGATGTGATTATGCCTTTGTTCACCGCCTCCCGTCCATTTAATGGTAAGGTTCAATTTCTCATGACGAACACCCAGACATGGTGGCTAATCAAATATGATAAGATTCTCAAGGCGCTCTCCAACTACGAACCGATCAGACTCGGTAATATATGTTAAAGAAATTTTCTCTTCATATTTTTGTGACATTAACTAACTAGTTGGAAAATTTATTTTGAGCCATAACTTTAGATAAACTGATAGATATATAATTATTATGATTTGTTAGATATTAATGAGGCAAATGATGAAGTGTACTGCTTCAACCATGTCATAGTTGGTCTTGTAGCCCATCGGGAGCTAATTATCGAGCCGTTGAGAAACCCTAAACACTACTCAACACAAGACTTCACACATTTCATCAGACAAATCTTCCCCCTCGGAAGAGAAGCACCGACTAATCTGGGTGAGGCAGGAATATTGAAGAAACCAAGGATGCTCATCATATCTAGAGCAAGGTCAAGGATGATCACAAACCTACACCAAGTTGTTGGGTTAGCTCAAGAGCTAGGTTTTGAAGTCTTGGTGCAAGAGACGGATGTCGGTCATGACATAGTTCAATTTGGACAAATCATCAACTCATGTGATGTGATGATTGGCGTGCACGGCGCCGGGCTCACTAACGAAATGTTCTTGCCACCTAATGGCACTTTGATCCAAATAGTGCCATATGGCGGTCTCCAATGGATCGGGCACATGGATTACGGTGATCCAGCTATTGCAATGGGTTTGAACTATATCCAATATGACATTGCACTAGAGGAGAGCTCTTTATTGGAGAAATATGGGAGAGATAATGAGATACTAAAGAACCCTACTGAGTTCCACAAGAGGGGGTTTGGGTTTATTCATGAGTTCTTCATGAATGGCCAAAATATCACTCTTAATTTGAATAAGTTTAGGAATGTGTTGATTACAACACTGGATAAGTTAACCTATTAGAAAGCATGTACAATCTTTTTTTTTTTTTTTTTTTGTAAAACATTTCTTTCATTTCTTTATATTTTGTATTCTTTATTTTATTTGCTTATATATATGATCATACACACATCACATTATTAGTTTATTACCATAATTTGATTTGGGGTATTTAATTAATTTATTGGTTTGAATATTCGTCATAAAATCTTCCTCTACTTCTCCTCGCTGTCATTGACATTCAAAAGTAGTTCATTACCTTGCATATAATTATGTAGAAGTAGAACCCTATACGGAGAACTCTGCCTTCGTATATACCTCAAGATTGGTACAAATATGTGTACAACTCTTAATGTTCATATACTCTATAATATCACTGTCGGTGCCGACACTTTTGGAGTCCATATTAAATTATACCTACATAGTCAATATAGTCTTAATAAAGTCGTATCTTTCGCTTTTAAATTAATTATACACATATTTGTGGTGTAGTTTTGCAAGATAGTGAACTATTTATTATTGATTACAAACCCAATAATGAAAAATTGAAAATAGTGATTGATAATTCATGGTGATGCACCACTTTGAGCTAACTTATTTCGTCCCCAACATAATCAAATTTGGTTACTATCTTGCACGCCTCAGTATGGAGCAACAGCATATCATTTTTATGCAAATAACAAGGTTGTTGGCATAAAATTTTAAAACATATCATGCCTAGTTGCATGGTTGTTAGCATGGCCATTTTACATATAAATCTGATATTTATAGCCTTTTTTTATTTTAATCATGCACGCCTCAATTGTTTATGTTTTATGAGTGAGGATATACATTAATGGTATGCATAGTGTATATTGGTCCGTACTATGAATTAATATTTTCATTTTCAAAATTCAAGCAATCAACATCTGAACCATTCAACTTGATCTCCATATGAAAATGTACTTATAAAACAAATTTTGTATTTTTTTAAAAATAATATTTGTTAGATAGGTAGAAAATTACTTTATCTCAAGATTCTAGATTATTCAAAAGTAACGATATTTTATCTATCTATAGTAAAAGGAATTCAGAAAATTGTAAATTCTGCAAAATATGAACCAAACTACACTGTATATCCATAGTACCATAACCTCACTCATGTTTTATTATCTTCAATCAATCCATGAAGAAATTAAGAATAAAAAAATGTGATGACACCAAGCTTTCACTTATTGTCTCTCTGCATAATTAATGTACTTCATAGCATCATATTATTGTGTTTTGTCGAGCATTAATTTAGCATCATATTATTGTGTTTTGTCGGGTATTAATTTAGATGAAATTTCTGAAAACAGGCAACTTAATGCCTACATAACGTCAATCCAAGCGGACAATTTATTTCGCTAGTACCTCAAATCAAGAATATGAAAACGGATAACCTTAATACACACACATTTACTTACATACATAGACATAATATGCATGAGTAAGGCTATCAAGTTTTGCAAATTAAAGTGGGTGTTTTAATTTGCGCTCATATCTCTATTTTTAAAGTTTAAATAGTCAATCCGAACCGTTCAACATGATCTCCATATTGAAATGTGCTTGGAGACCAAATTTTATATTTTTTGGAATTTTTTTTACTATTTATTAAAGCACTTTGAAAATCGCTGATCCGGTGGTCCAGAAATTTTTAATGTTCATCTGGAATTTCAGATTTTCAAAGTGGCTTAATAAATAGTAAAAAAATTCCAAAAAATGTAAAATTTGGTATCCAAGCACATTTCAATATGAAATAACATGTTGAGAAGCTCGGATTGACTATTTGAACTTTGAAAATAGAGATATGAGCGCAAATTAAAACACCCACTTTAATTTGCAAAACATGGTAGCCTTACTCTATATACATATACATATACATATACATATACATATACATATACATATACATAAACATATATACATGCACACACATACAGAGATTGATTAATATGCTTTCGATGCCACTTCGGCCGAACTCAAATTTTAAAATTTTATATTTGAAACTTTAAACTAAGTAGCTTAGTATATTGGTTATATATTGAACTGGTAGAATACCAATTTTTATTGTTTTTACTAATTTTTATGATTTATGAAAGATGACAAAAGATAACTTAAAAATAAAATAAAATTGCCAATATTTTAGGCCATTTTTTTTGCCATTTTTCATAAATCATAAAAAATAGTAAAAAAATTTCAAAAATCGTAAAAAATAGTATTCTACAAGTTCAATATATAACAAATTTACTGAGCTACTTAGTTAGAAATTTCGAATATAAATTTTTGAAATTTGAGTCGGTAGCACTTCGGACACACACACACACACACACACACACACACACACACACAGGTGCTCTCTCTCTCGCTCTCGCCTATCTCTAACCATTTGCTGCGCTCTCTCTCATCTTTCCTCAGTCACGCTCGCCTCAGCCGCGCCCTCGCCCTAACCCTTGCCTCGCCTAGCTCATCTCTCCTCAGTCGCCCTAACCCTAACCCTTGCTACTTCGCCTCAACGACGCCTTCGTCCCAGTCGCGCAGTCTCATCCAACTATGATAGGATACCATAAATGACCACCAAAAGGTAACTTTTTAATGAGATACCATATTGGCTTTCCGTACATGCTAGTCATTTTTCTCTCTGGAAGCTCAGTTGATGTTTAATTGCATATTTAAAGATAAGTCAACTGACGTTGCATAGGGGCCAAATTAAATTGGGTTATTCAACATATATATATATATATGTTAAATTTAGTTCATTACTGGTCGATTTGAGTTTAATCGAGGAAAACATGGCACATTTTAGGTTCAATTGTGCTAGCTATGGCTAATTGAGGTTATTTATGTAAAGTTGTTAAATTAGCAACTGAATATAAACTAGCTAGCAAGGTCCTTGTCTGAACGAGATAAAATGATAGAGAAAGAGTCTTAATATTATGTCATGCATCGTTTTTCCTTTGTATTTTTCTGTTTTCACCTTTGATATAGAAAGTACTTACCTTTACTGGCAATTGGACACAGATGTAGCTTTTATTATTTACTGGCAAAGTTGTAGCTTTTATTATTTACCAGTAGGTAAGACAGTAGACGTAGCTGTAGGGAGTTTTTTACTTTCTTCATTTCAATGTAATATTTACTTAATCAATGCAATGTTCAAGGGCTTTTCTCAAAAAAAGAAAAGAAAAAGAAATGTTCAATATGATAGACACTGACAACAGTAAACAAGTCAGGTTGGAAAAAATGTTCAAAGAATCTGAGATCTACGCACTTATGAAAGCGGTCAGCTTGGCTTCTCCAATTCCAGTGAAATAGTGAATATATTTTTTTCTTCCTCTCCAAGTTCAGTAGCTGATGCAGTTTGTATTTTTGACTTTTATCTTTATGCAGACATTTAGAGGATCTTGCTTGCAGAGCAATGACGAGGGAAAATTGAAGATTGTTTATAGGACAAGCACTAGAAGAATTTAATTAGTGACATTGGAAATTTTCTTTTTAATTCAATTTCTCTTATAAAAGACAAAGATGTGTACTGGGTTGGATTAGTGAATTTGTAAGCAATTTTATATAGTTATTCCTTTCTATACCAAAATATTACTACCTCTTCAATACCGAAATAAACATTGTCAATACAAGTTATAATTTTCACTCTCACGCTCGTTGTTGCATTCTTTGTTGTCTTCATAATCATGCACTCCAAAAGCTTGTGTTTGACCCTTGAATGAACTTTCAGCCAATATTCTCTACAATTAGGAAATAATAATGAAAATATTAGTAAAATCAATCTATCTACTATATCTATATATATACTACTTAGTAACAAATACTGCTAACCTTTGGACAAGTAGAAATGTCGTCATCTTCACTCTCACGCTCGTTGTTGTATTCATTGTTGTCTTCCTGATCATGCACTCCAAAAACTTGTGTTTGAACCTTGAATGAACTTTCAGCCTTGAATCTCTACAATTGGAAAATATGAATGCAAATATTAGTCAAATCAAACTACAAAATATTTAGCAGGATTTAGTAACAACCACTTTTACCTTCGGACAAGTAGACATGTTGTGGCCTCTTTTCTATGGCAATAACTACACATTCGTATTTAAGAGTTAAATTGAACACCCGAGCATTACCAGAACATGCTTAAATTAAGAGACAAATTGCAAACTCCAAGTTCTCACATAACAGAAAATTAACTAGAAAAGAGTTGAATTGCTTATCCATTTACACCAGTTCTCAAATCAGGACCAAACAAGGTAAGAGACAACATTTTACTTTGTGGCATTTCATCGAGCAACTTTAGGATGAACTGAAGTAAGAATTCTTCATTTACATCAATTCTCAAATCAAGAGACAAACAAGACAACATATCTTAAATTAATAATTCGGATAGCACGAAATCGGGTCAAGTTCTCATACCAGTGGAGGCACTGAGTCGGGCGAGGTAAGTCACGGTTAGATGAGGTCACATCACTGGAACGAAGGCGCAACTGAGGCGAAACAACGAGCCTGACTAAGGAGAAATGAGAGAGAGCAACAAAAGGTTAGGGTTAGACTTGTAGGAACGAACAAGAGAGAGCATCGGAGGGGGGTCAAGGGGTCTGCGAGAGCATGTGGGGAGGGGAGGGTCTAATGAAAGAGGTGACACCGTAACAGGGTTCAATTTTAGATTCTTCCGTCTCTTTATTTTTGATCCAGTGCTATATCATGCACGAATATTAAAGCAGATCAGATGGCTCATGATGTGGTGTTATATAGTTTCAAATGACACTAGTGGTGTGTTAGCCGGACTCTCAGTTTTTTTTTATCTAACATCCGAATAAATCAAAATTAAATAAAAAACACCCAGATCCAAAAATCTCGAAAATTGACACCCCCGCAAGCTCAGTTTGCGCACCAACACAAAACCGCAAGCTCAGCTTGCGCACCACCTGGTCCACAAGCTGAGTTGGCGCACTTAGGTCGGTCCGCAAGCTGAGTTCGCGCACCGCCTTTTTCTGCTATAAAAATAATTTTTTACCACTGTATTCATTCCACAATCAGCAGACAGCAGCGCAAGGACTGTAAGTATTTTTTTCTCTTTAGTCCGTTTTTTTTTATTATTATTTTATATTTTTAATTGACTGTAAATTTATTAATTGTTAGGTTTTGTTCAACCAATTATGATTGGAATTGCCTGTTATTTTGGTGGTGAAGTTTTAGTCGGGCCAAATGGTGCTTATTACAGTACCCAACCTTCGAAAATGTTCAATATCAACCCAGATTTAGATTTTAGAGGTATAACTAGAGAAGTGTATCAGCAAGTTGGTATTGATCCGAACTATTATGAACTGGTAATTTCTGCAAGGATCAATATTGGTCAAGGCAACCAGACCTGGTTCCAACAGCTACCGGTACAAGACGATAATGGCTGGGGGTTGTATACCCAAATGACAATGAATTTGACCACTCCTTTCAAGTTCCTAGAGTTATATATTGTAGCTAACCTTAGACAGAACCCCAGACGTAACCCAAACCAAAATACCAGAAATAACCCCAGACAGAACACCAGACCTATGCCGCAAATGACACAGGGTAGGGTTATTGAGCAATCTGTGACGGGTCCTGTACGGGCCCTAACTTTGGGGAGTACTAGTCGGGCCCAACCTGAAATGGGACGTCATAGTACTAGCTCTAGTTGGGTCCAACCTGAGAGGGGACATCATAGTACTAGCTCGAGTCGGGCCCAACCTGAGATGGGACGTCATAGTACTAGCTCTAGTCGGGCCCAACCTGAGATGGGACGTCATAGTACTAGCTCTAGTTGGGTCCAACCTGAGATGGGACGTCCTAGTACTAGTTCTAGCCGTGCCCAACTTGATAGGGGACGTCCTAGTACTAGCTCTAGCCGTGCCCAAACTGACCGGAATCGATCTCCAACCCTGGAACCGCTTTATTATGCTGAAAATACAGATGAAGATCCCGAAGAGCGGGAGGCAGAAGAAAATTGGGAAGCCAGTGATGGCGGTGGGGCAACTGATTTCAGTGATGTGGATACAAATTTTTCTGTACTTGGTAGACGACAGTGGCAGGTGTCGGGTGGTGCATCAGGACACCCGTTCGAGCAATTTCATGACACATCAGGGTTTGAAGAAGCTGACAGCTCTTTTTTTGCAAATTCTGAGGTGTGTTTTATTTTTAATTAATTTTTAAAAAATCATTTATAAATTATGAAATTTTTATATTCGTTAATTTTTAAATTTTTGAAATAGGATGGAAAACAACATGCATTGTCTGAGGGGATGACATACTCCAGCAAAGAGCAAATGCAAGAAAAAATAAGCCATTGGCATATAAAGAAAAATATCGAGGTGAATCAGACACATAGCGACACAAGAAGGTTGAGGTTTAAGTGCAAGAGCGACCGTTGCCAGTGGGGATTGGTTGCGGGGCTACCGGTTTTGGTAATGACTGGGCAATCACAACACATAAGGGACCTCACACATGCTACGCTGAGGCATCCAGGTCAGATCATGCGCAGTTGACGTCCGCAATGGTCGCCAACTGCATAAAATTGTCATTACGAAAAAATGTTGATATTAGTATCAAGGCCATCACCGATCTGGTTGCTCAAAAGTACGAGGGAATCGTCCCTAAGTATAACAAATTGTGGCGTGGTAGAGAGTTAGCCATTGCTCGGGCATTTGGTAGTTGGGAGGGGTCTTACGGGCTTCTTGTCCCTTTGTTGGATGCAATTAAAAGGGCAAATACAGGAACCAAATATAAAGTTGTTTCAAAGCGAACAAAAAAAGATGGGTACCGGTATTTCATGAGATTAGCATGGGCTTGGGGGCCATGTATTGAAGCAGTGAGTCACCTCAGACCAGTAATCAGCATCGATGCTTGTTTCCTATCAGGTAGATACAATGGTAAATTGTTGATTGTTACTGGATATGATGCGGAGAACCAGTTAATCCCGCTAGCATTTGGGCTGGTAGAGAGTGAGGAATTTGAGAATTGGGGGTGGTTTATGAAGTGGGTGAGACAGGTTGTAATTGGTCCGAATATATTCATGTGTGTGGTATCTGACCGGGCCATGGGCATAAAAAAGGTGTTCATACAGGATGATCTGGGTTGGTCTGAGGAGAACGGGGAGTGTGTTCACAAATACTGCTCTCAACATGTATTTGAGAATTTTGGTAAACACTGCAAGGATAAAGTTGCTGCAGGTTTTTTCAAAATCTTGGTGAAAAAGAAAAAACCAAGAAGAATGGTAGAAGGTCTCGATGCAATCGGAAGGAGAAATCCCGAATGGCTGAAATACTTAGATACATGTGGAAAGTACGATCCTAATAACGAGGCAGAACTGTCTAAGCCATGGAAGGTATATCAAGCTATGGATAACAGGGCTCGTTGGGAAATCATGACTAGCAACGGTTCTGAATCGCTCAACAATGTCTTCAAAGCTTCCCGAAGGTTTGTGTTTTATAATCAACGAAAATTTTATTATTTATTGACGGTTTTATGTTTTTTAATTTAATAGTATGTTGTAATTTTCGCAGGTTACCAGTTGCCGCAATTGTTGAGGAGACGTTTGCCAAGTGTGTCGACTGGTTTGTTAAAAGAAGAGAGCGTGCGGTGGATTTGCAATTGCAGGGTCAACTTTTTTCCACTCGTGTCCATGAAAAGATGGATAAGCACTCCTGGTACCAACGGCGGTACTCCTGGTCGTATGCCTCGAACGCATAAGTCTGGAGGTGCTCAGGAATCATGTCCTCCGGAGTCATGGCCTCAAGTCGCTGCATATAATCTTCACGTATCGTTCGCCAGTTCTTCCCCTCTTTAGTGTCTAGTGCCTTGTGTAACAGGTACCACTCGTCTTTACTTATCGAGTCCGGTACAGGAAAATACTGAGACATGCCGAACTGTCTCATGACCCGTCCAGGATAATAATGCTCTATAACCTGGAAGTAGACAAGCGGTACCTGCAGATGCTAAAAATATAAAATTGTAGGAACTATAAATTTTATGAATTAATCTTTTAGCTAAGAATACAAGCGATACCTGAGCAAACCAGACATGTCGCTCCTCTGAGCATATCGCAGGCAAGTCATACAAGAAAGAGTGGAAGCCATAACCATCGGTGCTCGGTACAAGCTCGTCGTATGGGCGCCAACAAACGTGCTCATCTGGTCTCATCTGCTCGAACTGTGACCTGAAAAAAGCAACCCCCGTAGGTCGTCCGTGTGGGGTATGGGTGAAAGCCTTCCCCTCCGAGCACCATCTCTGAGCATAGGAAGGACATGTCTGCGGATTGGGCTGACCCCACACTGGAGCCCAACCCTTCACTTTTGGCGATGGACGGCCGAATGGAAACCTCGTCCATGACCAATGATGCAGGAGCGCAATCGGACCGTAAAATCTCTTTTTGGTCACCTGTTTTAATAGAAGTTACAGTTATTTTTATACAAATTGTTTAAATAGTAACCACAAAAAATTATTTTTAATACCTGACATGCAGTGCATAAACCACGGTATAGACATGCCAAGACCGCCGCACCCCAATTCATCTTACGCGGGTTCTCCAAGTCCACCAGAAACTGTAATAGAGAGCCGGGAACAGTGGCCCCAGATGAATCTGGGAACATCCAGCAGGCGAACAACTCCATGATGTAAGCCCGTGTCCACCGTGCAACCTCAACAGGATCGGCGTTTTCGGCTAGTTCTCCACTGCAAAATTATTATATACAATGTAAATGCCGCAATCAAATTATTTAAAAAATTACATGCACGTAATTAATTAAATTTAAAGTCACCTGAAACGCTGCCACAAAGCTGGTATACTAATGTCGTTCTTGGAGTCGATCAGGCCATGCGCTGTATTCCTCTGCTTCATCAACCCATCACCCAGCAGATCGGTCACGACCTGAACAAAGTCTCCGTACTCCACACCGGTCACAGCATCTCCAGTAATGGGCAGACCCCATAGACAACTCACGTCCTGGAGAGAGATGGTAATCTCTCCAACGGGTAGGTGGAATGTGTGGGTCTCCGGCCGCCATCTCTCGACCAACGCAGATATCAGTGCGGGATCTGCGGTTACAGGGGCGAGCTGTGACACATGCCATAGCCCCATTCTCTGTAATGTCGGTGCATAGCGCACGTCATATTTTAGGGTCATGAGGTTATTCCTCACCTCCGTCATGTCATGATCCTAAAATAAATTACAAATGAAAATAACAATTAACAATTGAGATATTTTTTCAAATAAAAATTAACAATTTAAATTATTTCTCAAATGTAAACTTACATATGATAGGGAGATCTTGTGGCCCTTGATCGGAAACCAACAGATGGGGCTAATGCAATCACCTCTTAACTGCGGAAATATGGTAGAGATCAACTCCTTATCCCAATCAGTCTCATCCAATAGGGTTGTGCCGCTCGTTGACGCCATACTAAAATGAATTATACATTTTTGCTCAAATCTTAACATAATATGAATTTTCGAGTTGTCTAAGAAATTCTAGTAATTTTGGGCAACCAATATAAAAAAAATGTACAATTTTGGTCCAATTGTGCATTTCTAATCTATTTTGGTATATAGTACTAAAATTATCCAATTTTGCATTTCAAATTAAGATCAATTTTGGTACAATTACTAATTTTGGTCTCTATTAGAACTATTTCGAGTGATTTAACAAAATTATAAATTATTTTGAACAACTAAATAAAAAATTAAACTAAAAACTACAATTAAATTACAACTAAATTATATTTACTAAACTATAACTAAATTATCTGTACTAAACAAAGTAAATTATCTAAACTAAATTACAACTAAATTATATCTAAACTAAACTATAACTAAATTATATCTAAACTAAACTACAACTAAATTACCTACACTACTTAAACTATAAAATTAAAATAAATAAATAAATAAATAAAAAAGTACCTTTTTACTGTAGGGAGCGCTGCTGGGGCCGGTGTGGGGTAAAAAGTGGTGCGCAAGGGGCTTATATCACCACAGTTTTGGTGCACAAGCTCAGCTGGCGAACCGGGTTGGAACGGGTCGGTGCGCAATCTCAGCTGGCGAACCGGGTTGGAACGGGTCAGTGCGCGATCTGAGTTGGCGGACCAAGTGGTGTGCGATTTTAGTTGGCGGACCGGGTGGTGCACGAACTGAGCTTGCGGGGGTGTCAATTTTCGAGATTTTTGGATCTGGGTGTTTTTTATTTAATTTTGATTTATCCGGGTGTTAGATAAAAAAAAAACGGCCGGACTCTATATATATATATATATATATGCATACACACACACACACATATATATGAGGAGGGATCCAATTACATAATTTTATGGTGACACATCTTGACACTAAAAATATATAAGTTATTTTTATGATTTCAAAATTTAAATAGTCAATCCAAACCGTTCAACATGATCTCCATATTACAATGTGCTTGGAGACCAAATTTTACATTTTTTTTTTAAATTTATCTACTACTTTTTTAGAATTTTTAAAAATAACTGTTTTCAATGGTCTATAATTTTCTAAAAATAACAATTTGTATATATCTTAATAAATACCAAAAAAATTTCAAAAAATATAAAATTTTGTCTCCAAGCACATTTTAATATGTAGATCATGTTGAATGTTCGGATCGACTATTTGGACTTTCAAATTGTAAAAATAACTTGTAAGTATATTGTGTCAAGATGTGTCACCATAAAATGGTGTAATTAGATCCCTCCCCCTCTCTCTCTCTCTCTCTCTCTCTCTCTATATATATATATATATATTCATGCACACACATATACATACACAATTATACACACACACACACACACACCGAGATAGAGAGAGAGGCTATATCAAATCGATTGTTCCGGAGGTCTTGTGCAACTAAGTCGTTTTTTTAATTTTCAAAGTCTAAAAAGTCGATCTAAGTCATTAGATGTGATTTATATATTAAAATGTGCTTGGAAACCAAATTTTACATTTTTTGTTTTTTTTTTACTATTTGTTAAGCCATTTTGAAAATCTCTGATCTAACGGTGGCTTAACCAAACAGTAAAACCAGATTGGACCATTGGATCGGCGATTTTCAAAGTAGCTTAATAAATAGTAAAAAATTAAAAAATATATATAAAATTTGATCTTCAAGCATATTTTTAATATAAAGATCACATCTAACAGTTTGAATCTACTTTTTAAACTTTGAAAATTAGAAAACGACTTGGTTGCATAAACCAACCTCTATCTCTATGTATATATGAAAACGGAGATGGACCAGATAATATACAACCTTTAAACCCTTCTGTTTTGGAACTTGTACAACAGCCTTTCAACCTACCAAACAAATTCATGATAATTTAGTAAAAAAAATATAATAACCAAAGTGCATATATAATTAGTAACAAGTCGTCATTTAAATGCCACTATGCTTGCACTCTCTCTCTCTCTCTCTCTCTATATATATATATGAAAACGGAGATGGACCATATAATATACAACCTTTAAACCCTTCTGTTTTGGAACTTGTGCAACAGCCTTTCAAACCTACCAAACAAATTGATAATTTAGTAAAAAAAAATATAATAACCAAAGTGCATATATAATTAGTAACAAGTCGTTGTCATTTAAATGCCACTAGCTATGCTTGCAGATTGACTTAGCTAAATCAATCAACTAATTTAACATGCTGAGCATTATGATGCACTAGTGCTTTTTGTTTGTTTTCTTAGGAGGTTCATTGTACCTTTTAATTTAAATCTGAAGTATTTCTTAAATTTGAAATTGAATAGTTGGAGTATGTATCCTTCGACATCATCCTTAGTCTTAGGAAATTGATATACCAACTAAAGAGCCATCATAGGTAGTTTTAATGTATTGATTTTGATGTCTAAACCGACGATAATAGTGCAAATTCAATTATTGTGATACCTTTGAAACAGTTGTATTTTGCAAGGGAAGGTGGGACTTTATAAACCTCATAAATGCAAAGTGCTATTAATAGATACATATCAAGATGGAAAAATAAGACAAAATGGTACCGGTGGATTTGTAACAACAAAATGTCTAATTATGGTACCAGCTGAATGTGAACAAAATCACAAGCATAGCTTCAATGTGCAAACTTTGTTTTGTTATGTGATTTAATTCAAACTTGGTTTTACTCATTTCATAGGAAATAGGTTGATCATTACTTCTTTTTGTGACAGCATCTGTGCAGCATAGTTGGCTTTACTGATTTCTTTAATTAAGTATACTTATCAGTAATATCTTCCAAAAATTTCAATTTGATATGGTTTGGTACAAAATGGTACCTCTCAGGCATCGACACAAAATTAATTGAAATATTGAGAACTGATACCTTGAATTTGTTGGGAATATGGGTAGGTTATATGTGCAACAATTTGATTCAGTTTACAAGTTGTTTATTATTCAAAAATCAAAATATATGTATAAAATTAATTACAAGATAAATAGAGTTTATCACTAGATGCGCAGTGAATATCTTCGTCTAGTCGTACAAACAATCAGCCACTTCTTTTCCTTCTTAGTGTCAGATATAAGCACCAACGACAGCAGTGGTGTCTCTATTAGTATCCACACGAATTGGTTCAAAAATAGCCGTCAATTGGTATGCTTGTACCGAACTGACAACCTCTTCTTTTCTCTTTTTCTCTCTCTCACATTTTTTAAAAATGAAGTGAACAAAATGGTTAAACAAAAAATAAACTTTGCATGTCTATATATAATTCTATGCACCAGTTCAAATCGCACCACTTCATTGCACCTAATCAGTAAACCTTATCCTAATCAGATCAGAGAGTAGATAATTCAAGCTCATTACTGAAGCAGCCCAATAAGAACATTGTTTGATCTCGGCAACACCCTGCTGCACATCATCGCCAGCGACTATCGTGTCATCAACAGAAGGAGATGCACTCGACCGTGTGAGGTGGATCGAATAAAAAAGCTGCGTCATGATATATTTGTAGAAATTCACAAGCAAGAATGGTGGATCAAAACTTCTCGAACCAAGCTATGTTCCCAGTAAGTGGGGATTCTGTTAAACCCATATTTAATCTATTAATTTGACTCAAATTATTTGGGTAAGACATTTTCTTACAGTTTCTTACTTGTACTAAAGGAAAATATTTTTTTTGTATTTAATACTGTGAGGTTGATTGCGCTTCTGTCTTCACAAGCCGAGCGTTAGTCATGGAAAGAAATTGTGCTTATTGAAGGTGGTGTTGCTCGCTAATTGGTCAATTCGAGGGGGGCCCTTTCGTCAGTTAAAATAGGACTCAGAGAGGAATCAAATCTCCATTTGGTGAAGACTAATATTGCTCTCTCTGACTTGTGAGCCCCTACGGTAGAGAAGGAAATACGTGACACGCCGTGACATGACGTGACAAACACGCCGTAATTTGGTCACGTGACGTGATGTGACGTGATGGACTTTTTTTTTCACGTGACGTAACCAAAATGGTGGCAGATGGTCACGTCACGCGAATGGTCACGTCACGCGTAGTCACGCCGTGACCACGCGTGACGTGATCACACGTGACGTGACGTAAATTAGTCATGTAAATATTTTTATATTTTAATTTAAATTATTGAAAATTTAGAAAAAAGATATAAAAACTTCTATAGTACGTAAATAATGTTGTAATATTATTTTTTTTAGGAAATGTTGCATCTGACATTACTTTAAAAATTTAAATTACAAATATTAATTAAACTAAACTAAAAAAAAATAAAAATCAGTACTACATGAGTACCAATATAACTGAACTTGCACTCAAATAAAAATCTAAATACTCTATACATATAAAAAAAATTGGATACTCTATGTTTCATACCGTGACGTGACTGGTTCGCGTGACGTGACGTGACGTATATTTTCACTAAAATGTGGTCACGTCACGCGTCACGCGAGTCACGTCACGTAATCGACACACGTGACGTGACGTGACGTTTCGTGACGTGACTAGTCACGCCGTGACAAATTTCCTTCTCTACTCTACGGCAAGGATTTTGTCCTTTTCCCCTTCAATTTCTAGATTTTTTTTTTATCCGAATTGGGCCCATTCCCTTTTCTCCAAATTTTGTTTTATTTGCCTCCATTTGGTTCGGACTTATGCAGCGGCCTAGCTCACATTTTGGGCTGTTAACCCCTCTTCAATTTAATTTGGGTTGTTGATTTTTGTTTGGTCCGAATAGGCTTGCTGCCGAATTGTCAATTCTCTTTCTTTGTTCAATTATTTTATGAGAATTTCACCAATCCGAATGGTTTGTGGCTTTGTGCTTCTTTAGAAATCAAGTCACGTGTTGCCTTCTCAATTTATCCCTTTAATTGAAGTCTCATCTTTTCACTTATATTTTTTTATTATGACTAAACTCCAATGTTAAAAGTCCCCAAATTTGGGCACCCAATAACATCTCCACATATTTTTATTGTTCATCATGCTACTTTTGTAATTTTTAGCTCGTCACTTTTACCTAAGTTCACGATATTTTAATCTCAACTTTTTATGGTACAACAAATACATTTTGCTATAAATTAATATATGAATTTTATATTTATTTTCAATCTTGTTCTTGTATGTGATCCAATATGTTCATATAATGTTGGCAGTGAGTTGAAAACTCTTTTCGGCACACAAATCATAAGCAGTTCCTAGCATGACATTATGACTATCCAAATAGCTAATCACCGAACTTCTTACCCTTAACCGGATCTCTTGATAGGTAGGGTGGTCGTGTCGATGCGAAAGCCACAGTCACTAAATTGGATTAGAAACTCTCAAACAATATCTGAAAACCAACATCAAATAAGATCATACCAAAATGGATTGAGTAGCAATAGTAAGTCAAAACCCTAGAAATTCACATCACTATCTTATATATTTTACTTACTTTTAATTTTCAATAAATTCAAAGATCAAAACTAGCAACTCTCAATTTCTAGATTTTGTCTAGCTTTCAAAAGATTGAGATTTAATTGTTCAAAACCTTAAACCATATACCCTAGGGATCGACACTGGATTATATTGGTTATATTTTTTCTACCTCTAGTTGTCTTTCATCTTATACTGGTTGTTTTCTTCTAGTTGCATTTCATCTTGTACTAGTTTTGTTCATGTTCTACTTGTTATCTTTCATATACTACTAGTTGTATTCCATCTTCTTCTACTATTTGTTTTCATTATTTGATGGTTGTTTTTCATCGTCTAGTAAATGGTTTTCATCTTCTTCTCATTGTCTTTCATTTTGTACTGGATGTTTTTCATCTGATGCTAGTTCTATTTCATTTTATTCTAGTTGTCTTTCATCTTCTACTTTCTAGTTGTTTTTCATCTTCTTCTAGTTATTTTTTATCTTCTTCTAATTGTCTTTGATATTGTATTGATTGTCTTTCATATTCTACTAGTTGTTTTTCATCTTTTACTGATTGTATTTTATTTTCTACTAGTTGTTTTTCATTTTCTTCTATTTCTCTTTCATCTTGTATTGGATTAGTTTTTAGGGTTTAGTTGTCTTATATCTATAAACCAGTATAAAATGAAAGAAAAATAGAGGTAGAAGAAATACAACCAGTAGTAGATGAAAGACAACCACTAGAACGTAAAAGACAACTAGTAGAATATGAAAGACAACAGTACAAGATGAAAGAGAACTAGAAAAATAATTTATATTTTTTCTCAATTTATTGAAGTGTACGTGGACCTCAGTTTTTTCTACTTAATTAAATTTCTCATGGTTGTATTTTTTTAATGCATAAAAATCGGATTTGTCCATCCCTGAATTTGCCCACTTTAACGGTACAAAATAGCTGGACAGTCGCAGAATAAAGGGTGTCAATGGTATAATTTTATTCATTTATCCGATCTGTGTAGTATTCGATAAGACAGATACGGATAAGATTTATTTTTCAACTTATTAATCCAGATAAGTGTAAAAAAAATTATTGACATAACGGACAAAGGTACTGATAAAGACTATTTTATATTTTCACCATATAAAGTAATTATAAAAAATAAATTTATAAATATATAAATATATATATATAGAGAGAGAGAGAGAGAGAGAGGAGGGATCCAATTACCACAATTTTGAGTTACCACAAAGTTACAATAACGGTTTTTTTTTTATTTTCAAAGTCCAAATCATCGATCCAAATCGTTCAACATGATTATCTAAATAAAATATGCTTCCAGATCAAATTTTACATTTTTTTGAATTTTTTTACTATTTATTAAGATGGTTACAAAAATTAGTCAAATTCAGACCATTGAATTTTGTACCCATCTTAATAAATAGTAAAAAAAATTTTAAAAATGTAAAATTTGATCTGGAAGCATTTTTTATTTAGATAATCATGTTGAACGGTTTGGATCGACGATTTAGACTTTGAAAATAAAAAAAAAAACCGTTGTTGTAACTTTGTGGTAACTCAAAATTGTTGTAACTTGATCCCTCCTCATATATATATATATGAAAATGATACGTGATATAATATAGTTTGAGGCTTTGAGCAAAGCTAAGGTGTGTTGTGCTCACTGCTCACCAAAGGGTTTGGTGAGCATAACTCTAAAATCTATTGGATTGACTTCGAAAAATCCAAATCGTTGAAACCGATTTAGTTCACGAGTGATGCATGTACATACAAATTTTTGAAATTTTCCAATTCATTTAGTACAAAGTCAAGGTCAAAATTTGATGAAAAATAAATACATTAAAATAACTAGTAAAACTTTATATTTTTACATGTACAAAGTCATATTTTTTACCGCTTGATTTTATACCAAATATATTTCAAAATTTTGCATGTAGACACATCACTCTTAAATGTAGATTGGTTTTAATGATTTTGAATTCATCTCGTTTGAAATCAATATGATAGATTTTGAAGCTATGCTCACCAAACCCTTTTAGGTATGCTTGGATGTGATCTAAAATAGTTAGAACAGCAAAATTTGAGAATAGTAAAGGATAATGAAGAACAAATAGTTATTTTCATGTTAGTGTGAAAATGGTGCTATTCGGATTTATAAAAATATTATTTGGATTATACATTTGAAATAGTGAATAGCTGTAACCGATAAAGAATAGTATTAACAATGTGCTAATTAAGAGGAAAGATAAGCAAGTGGAGTCTCAAACGAATTATCACAACGTGGAGATACTAGAAGCGGTGTCAATTTTGTTATTTCGTAACTACATTGGCGGAAATCCGAAAAAGAAACTTTTTTTTCTCTTCACACTTTCGAAGAGTAGTTATTCAACATTTAAAAAAAAATAATAATAATAGCTATTCTTACTATCTAAATAGCAAAATATTTTTTAATTGTACATTGTTATTCCGAATAGTTTTTATTCCTGACACATCTAAACATACTCCAATTGATGAGAACAATACACCCTAACTTTGCTCATATAATTTTATTTATTGCTCATATATATCATTCAGTTTACCCTCACTTTGGTCATATAGTTTTATTTATAACTTTGTTCATGTAGTTTTATTTATAACTCGTATAATATATCATTCAATTATACTTATTTATCTGTTTACCAAACTTTGCTCATATAGTTTTATTTATATATCATTCAATTATACTTATTTATCTGTTTACCCTGACTTTGCTCATATAGCTTTATTTATAGCTCATATATTAGGGGTGCAAACGGATCGGATATTATCCGTCCGGATCAGGATCCGTATCAGATTTTTTGCGGATTCGGATAATCGGATACAGATAGTTGCGGATACGGATATGATTTATGCGGATATGGATACGGATACGGTTTCGGTTTCAAAAGCAGATACGGATACGGATACGGATAATTATCCGGATCCATAAGTTTTAATTTAACGGATATCCGCGTTATTGCCCGGTATAAATTTTTCACGGATTAGCTCACCGCTTTGGGCCTTGGACGGAAGTTCGACTCTACTGAATTTGGCGAAACTTTCAAAATAAATTAAAAATTGCAGTCACGCTGGACTGCTCAGAGCACTAATTTGGTGAAACTTTCCTCAGCCGTTCAGAGCATAAAATAAAAATTTATACAGATGATCTCAAATGTTTCTCTAGATAGTATTTATTTGATAGTGTACTGTGGTAGTTTTCAATTTTTATATCTAAATTGATTAATTGATTAATTAATTAGTTTTGAATTGTAATGTAACATAGTTTGATCTGCCGTATTTTAAATCAGCGACTTAAAAAAAAATACAAAGAAATGAAGGCAAAATGTTTAGAAAAAAATTATTTTGTTATCCGAATAATATATGTATTTTATTTTTTAATGAGAAAAATATAATTTAAAGTATGTCATTTTTGTTACAATATACGAATTAGTATCCAAATTATATCCGTATTCGTATTCATATCCATTATTATCCGATCCGAATCCGTATCCGTTTAATATCTTATTCGTATCCGTATCCGTTTACTGTTCGATCCGTATCCGAAAAATAAATACGGATACATATATAGTTTTACCACTATCCGATCCGTATCCGATCCGTTTGCACCCCTACATATATATCATTCAATGATACTTATTTATCTATTTACATGATTCATTATGTATTCAATAAGACATATATGAATAATTTTTTTATTTGTTAGCTTATCCAGTACAGGATAAAGTTCTTTTCATTAACTTAATTGATATGAGAATCACAATACTTTCACCAAACCCGTATAGTAATATTCATTGACAACCCTTTTTAAGTCCAATAAAATCCAAACAGTGGGAGAAAAGCCCCAAGTTTCACATGTGAAATCAAAGTTAAATAGTAAAACGGATTTATTTATCTTATTATTACATGATAAATAAAAATAGCCTCAAAAACCTTCAGAAGGATCTATCCTAAAAGATTATTTATTAAGCCCTTTTGCAAGAAACCTCCTTTTCTTGGATTAGGCAATGGCTCTAATCCAATATACAAAATTTATGAGGATGAACTATGAAATATTTACACCATAATATTTGAATTAACAGAGAATAAATTGATGGTCATTACAACCTCTTCTTTGCTATTGACCGTTGGTTGTGCCACGACCAAACGAGCAGGAAAATTACAAGCGTAACCCCGACAGATGACCAAAATATCACCAAATATGTCGGCATCGGGGTTGGAAATAGACCTATATTTCATTAAAAAAAAATTAAACACAGAAAAAAATTACACGAATGAAACAGCATAAAATGCAATTGGCATTTTTTTAATCTTCTTTTACTTCTGGACTGTACCATAATTGAAACCAGAAAAGATGAAGTTTTGATTTTTCTTTTTTCTTTGTACCACTGTTTTAAAAAAAAATCTTCTTTTACTTCTGGACTGTACCATAATTGAAACCAGAAAAGATGAAGTTTTGATTTTTCTTTTTTCTTTGTACCACTGTTTTTAAGTCGACACTAATTACGTAAATAAAGAAAATAATGAAAAAACAATCAGATTAAAAAATGACATAGAAGAAATACCAGGGCTAAATTTGATACAAATAAGAAGTTCAACAATGCAAATTGCTAGAGCTAGCCAACAAAACGCCCCTACTTTTTTCACTGGTTTCCTGCAAAATATTTATTGCCACATTAAACTGCATCAAAAAACCGTGTGTTTGAATAAACAGTCGTATGACTCTTCATCAAAGTTGTATTAAATAAAAAGGTGTTGCATCAGATGGTACAAAATAAAAGCTTACAAAGTCAGGATACCACTCTCAGATGAGTACACAACATCAGATGGTACAAAATAAAAGCTTACAAAGTCAGGATACCACTCTCAGATGAGTACAAACCATCCGACAGTCCATTATATATTTCAGACTTTAGTCTTAACTCATTATTTTTTAATTTCTATCAAAAATGCATTTCTATGCAAATAAAATTCAGGGCCTCTAGTAAATTATACCAAAATTGAACGTTATCGGTCCATACTACAGATCAATATTATCGTTTTCAAAGTCCAAATAATCAATCTAAACCGTCCAACATGATTTTCATTCAAAAATGTTTGCAAACTAAATTTTACATTGTTAGAATATTTTCTACAACTTTTTAGACATGCAGAAAATCACTACTTTTGAATGGTCTAGAATCTTTAAATCAAGTAGTTTTCTAGCCTATATAAACAAAATAGTAAAAAAAATCTAAAAAATGTAAAATATGATATACAGAGTACATTTTCATATGAAGATAATGTTGAACCAATCGATTGTTTGAACTTTGAAAACAGAGATACTGATCCATAGCCTCACTCTTTGCAAATAACAATAGACATTTCTCAAACCAGTTGCTAAGAGCGAATAACTTTGTTTCTATTAGCAAAAAATTGTCAAATTCTGGGTTTTGGTGGTTATTTCACAAAGGGAGTAATAACATCTTTCTATCAAAAAAAAGGAAAAATGTATATACCTGTCCTGTAAGTAAGTATTATACTCGCGAATAGTGGGAATGGCAACAAGCCACCAAAGTACCAAGCGATAGATTATGAGTGGATTACGGGGAGGGATCCACAAACAAAATTTGAGGAAAAATGTATTTAATTCGACGGTCATGAAAATGACACATAGGCTGATGACCTGGACAAATCGCCATGGGCCAAGCAATGGGTACCATTGGTCCTTGTCCCACTGTGCCGGTGTAAATTGCCCCAATGTTCTCTTCACCTAAATCAAATATCACAAATATCCAATTTAAAAAATAAATTTGAAAGTTCCCTTAAAATTATCTTATTTTATGGATATGATTGGCGCATGATTGAATTTACAGAGTAACAATCAATTTTTTTTTTAGTTGTTTATTTTTATTTTTTTATTTTTTACAATTCATGTGCAAGAGAAAACACATACACAGAGAAAGGGAATGAATTGACTTCAGCAAGCACCGAAGTCTGAAACAGGTACAACACAGGCTGGTACATACAAGCAAGAGAACAGCAATATAACACGCTGTATAGTAATATCATTTTGTATGGTAACTACAGAGAACTTGTGGTCCTAATTAGTAATGGTACAAGTGATTATTTATTGTTACTGCCATGTATTTATTTGTTCGACCCCATATCTGTATTTGATGTAAACTTTCTTGGCTTTTCTCACAGAATTTTGTTTTCAGTTTATTTGTCACTGCTGCTTTATGTTTTTGGCCCATATATCAACTAGCAAGCATCAGAAGCAAGCAAAGCACGAGGACTAATATGAATTCACCAAAATAAAAGGACTAATAACGGAGGAAAAGAAGAAGCATACCTTGCCTAATATATTGGGTTGGCGACTTAAACCGACCCATTCGTAAGTTTTCGCATCAAAATACCTCACTGTTTTCATACCAGCCCAAATACCTAATTCATTAAGATAAAGTAACAAAAACCCATTAAGTCTCTATGCAAGATGAATATTTTATAGAAACATTTATGTTTAAACTTTTAAAACAATTTTCTTTTGTTGGCGCATGATTTTGAGCATTATACAGATCAAAGTTATAGACAAAAGTACTCTGCATTTCACAGCTATTACATAATACTTCGAAATTTAATTAAAAAAAATACTAACCGAACCAATTGCATATTAATATATCAAGAATTATGCTATCCCACCAGCATTCATTGAAGTTAGGCAGCATATGACGAAATGTGAACTGCATATTAGTAAATAAATGTCAGTACAGATGTTCATGCAATCAATGGACAAGCAAAGATGATATAAAAAAAAGGGGGAATTTCACGTATACCCCTCAAAAACTTCAAAATTATGTATTTCCCCTCTAAAATTCATGATATCATATTTACCCTTCTAAATTTCAAAAACTCCGCAAATTTTAGAGGAAAAACGTAATTTCGAAGATTTTGAGGGGACTAAATGAAATTCCCCCAAAACATAAAAGTAAATGAAGCATCACCTCCATTAGCTCGAAACCAATAGATAGTACCCACAAAAGGGGTTGGTTTCTTATCATAATCGCTTTGCCCCACCATCCCAAAAAGTGCGCCACAACAAATTCATCAAATAGAGTCTCCTAAGAAAACCTAATTTTCAAAATGAGTAGCTTGAAAAATAATAAAAGAATTTCACATTCTTTGAAGGAGCTCGAAAAATAGTAACAAGATTTGAGCAGGGCTATGTTACTGTGCATAGCGCATAATGGTGCATAATATGGATCAATATCTCCATTTTTGTAGTCCAAACAATCAATCTGAACCGTTCAACATGATTTCCATATAAAAATGTACACTTGTAGATCAAATTTTATATTTTTTTTTTTCAAACTTTGTTACTATTTTTTTAGATAGGCAGAAAATCACTTGATCTAAAAATTCTAGACCATTCAAAAGTAGTGATTTTCTACCTATCTAAAAAATAGTACAAAATTCTAAAAAAATGTAATATTTAGTCTGCAAGTGCATTTTCATATAGAGATCACGTTGAATAGTTTGGTTCCACTATATGCATAGTACCATAGCTCACTCAAAGAACTTTCCTTAAAGAAGCAAAAGAAAGAAGAAGAAAATAATATCTTCAAATGAAGGTGCCATACATAGACATTGATAAACTTATTCTTTGGATTCTCTGGCACATAAATTCGACAATCTGCTCCATATGATCTTTCCGGTAACTCTGCATGGAAAATAATGAAAATCAAATTTAACTTGCACAATTTAAAAATCTTTGTTTACATGAAATCAACAAAATAAATTCGGGTTCATTACCAACACCAAGATCTGGATGCAAAAATTTCATGTACTGTCTTGCATCATCACGGCTCTGAAATAAAATTCATTTAATAGTGAGAAATTAGTAAACATAAACTTTAGGTCCATATATGAATTATAGAGTACAAAAATATATGTACCTGAAAAAGCAAAAATGTGAGAGCAACAAGGTACACTACAGCAACCCCATGTACAAGACGCCATATTGCCGGGTGTGGCCTTATAAGTACCCTGAAATGAAATAACCAAATAAAACAAAATTGGGTTCTTTAGCTGACTGGTACTTAAATTTAAATTTCCAAATAACCAAATATTTAAATTTCCTTTTTTTCTTAAAATGGCACAGCTAACTGGTACTTAAATCTTAAATAGAATAAATGGAGATAAAGGTAGAATTGGAAGTTACGTTGAAGGTGCTTGAAGCCAAGAATAAACTAGAAATACAGCAATCATTGCCCATAAGCCCCTGTTATTATCAGAGATTGCAATGCACATTAGCAAATACTGGTCTGATAAAAAATGAAAAGCACATAGGGCCATAGGGGTATATCTGGGAAAGAAAAGAAAAACAAAGTGCACAAACCTTCTAACAGAAGAAATACTATCTATAGAGCTACTTTCCGGATCAAGAGCACCACTAGCCCAACTAACAAAAACAAATATAAAAACTTATATTTTTGCATCATTAGAAATAATTAAAAATGATAATTAAATTAGAGTAAGGCTACACTAATATGCATAGCGCATATTGGTCCGTAATATGGATCAATATCTTCATTTTTAAATTTCAAACAGACTGTTCAACATGTTATCTGTATGAAAAATGTACATGTAAATCAAATTTTACATTTTTTAGATTTATTTTAATATTTTTTTAGATAGATAGAAAATCACATGATCTAAAGATTCTAAATCATTCAAAAGTAGTGATTTTCTACCTATTTAAAAAAATTCTAAAAAAATTCTAAAAAATGTAAAATTTAGTCAACTAGTACATTTTCATATTGAGATCATGTTGAACTGTTTGGGTCGACTATTTACATTTTGAAAAGATCAAAAGAAAGATATTGATCCATAGTTAGGACTGCGCACTATGCATAGTACCATAGTGTGGTAGACTCACATTAAAAGGCAAGTGCCCCACAATAGAAGAGATATGGTACGCGGTTTATACATCCATGCTGTCCATGGATCGACATCTCCGATATTAGTATTATTTTCATTATTACTGTTATGATTCTGACAATTTTGTATATTTTCTCTTTTTGACTTTGCTATTCCATTCATATCTGAACAATCCCTGTTTTTTCCGATCACCTGACATAAAAAAAATCTGAGCAAATCAGTACAATTAAACATTTGTTATTTAAATACTGGTATCAGCCTAATTTTTTTATTTTCTCACAATACCAGTACAAAACTTGTAAATTCATTTACATAATATGACAAATTTAACTTGCACAATTTGTAGGGTTATATTGTATATGTGACATTTACTGTAAATTGGTTCCTGCTATTGTAGAAACTTATGCAGGGTAATTAAACAATTAAGCCAAAAGGAATTTAATAAGGTTTAATAATATAATAGATGGTATACGTATAAACAATATAATACTATTTTGTCCAAAATTGAGAGCCTATTTACAAAAAAAAAAATTAAACAAACAAATCCATACAACACAAAAATACTTGGAAAGAATACCAAAATTACCCACTTAGTGAGCCTACGGGCATTATAAGGCAAAAAAAAAAAAAAAATTACCCACTTAGAAATATTACAGAATAACAATAATTCATGTTTAAAAAGTATACTGTACATGCGTCTTGCACAAACTAAACCCTATTAGAACGAATCAAAAAAATTACCGAAATTTTGTTATCTGTCACATGATATGAAAACTATTCATAAGTGGAACTGTATTTCAGCTCCAAATAAAGCCTAAAAATGCATGCAACAAAAGTAGTATCTATTAAATTAATTGCTTGAATTAGTAGTTAAACAAACATTAAAAATTTAAAAAGTAGAATATTATTAGAAAAGAAACAACGCGAATAAATCTTAAGCTGTTTATTTACACCTATCCCCGTAGTAAATATAATAAATAAATACGCGGAAAACGAATAACGCATGAATTGGAAAACCATTTTTCATGGGGAAAAAAGAGAGAAAAGAATGAGAACAAGAATTACAACCGTCGTAATAGAAAATATAAATTCGAATCATGTTTCTTCAATTCGTATTCTTAAATTACAAAAAAAAAAGAGGTAAACTTTGATCGAAAGTAATTTTACTCACGGGGAAGCGAGGAAGGAGGCGATAGAGAAGTAGCAACCGTTCGATGGAGGCTACACGAGATCGCGACCGTAGATTAAGAGAACCCCGAACAAAACGGCGCCTCCCTTTTCGCTCTTCTACCCTTTTTAATTTTCGCCTTTCCCCCTCGAATTTTGCCTTTATTTTCTCTTCTTTGTTTGTTGGACTTGGAACTTGTAAGAAGAGAAGATAGTCAGAGCGAATCTTATAAGAGAGAAGGCGAGAGAGAGAGACAGAGAGAAAAACAGTACGGCGGTCAAAGAGATCGGGGAAAAATGCCAGATGGCCCTTTCTTACATTTATATTTACATTGAATTCTTCGAAATATTTTTGCGGATGTCGTCTTCTATGGATCCCCTGCGGCGTATACTCTGTGGAAGTGAAGGGATAGGACTCTCCATAACCCTTTATCCGTTTACCCCATCTATGCTTCAATAAGATGGTTATTGATAAATTATATTTTTATTTTTACTAACACAGCGGTATCTAGTTCTCATATGTTATTCTATAGATTAATTATCAAAAATAAAATTATATACATTGATATATATTTGTTTAGAGATGATATGATATAGTTTTATATATGATTCATATATTTTTTTTATTTTTTTATCATTTATCTGATTTATACTGTATTCAATAAAATAAATATGAATAATTTTATGGGATTCTAGGATAAACATTTTTAGTTGACGTATATTTCCATCCGACCCGTAAGAGTAACTGTTGACACCATATGAAGGGTATTTTGGGAAATTGGAGGAGGCGGTACAAATAATGACAAGCAAAATGCGTTGGAAAAGAAAAGGAGATGGTCCTATCTTTCCCCGCTATCTGACACGCAATAGTGCCTTCCTTTCTTTACTCATTTACTGCTTGGTGCTGCTTTGTGCTGATTTTACTCCTTTGCCCCTGTAAACTTACAACTGTTCTATTGGGAAGGAGATCACCTGTCTCCAGTGCAGATAACACGTAGGTTCAGACAAATTTAAATATTTAAATATTAATTTTAATTTTACTGCAGGTCCACATATAACATATATGTGACTCAGATTTAAATATTTAAATTCTTGTTTGAAGTTAATTTGTACTTGTCCTATTTGTTGAATAATTTTATAGGAGTAGGAGGCCAAATGACAAAGGACAAATTAGTGTCAGTAAGACTGAGTACAGCCAAAGCCGACCATTTCAGCTGCTGTAAATTTTTTGGGCATTTCACGCCAAGCTGAATAATCTCCCAACTTTTTGTCCGTCAAATTTGTTCAATTATGTGACACTCTGTCATCAGTATAAATTATATAAAAAAATAAAACTAAAGTAAGACTACGGTAATATGCATATTACAGGTGGTTCCGTGCTCATATCTTTGAAATTTGAATCGTTAAAAATGATCTTCGTATGAAAATTATTTACAGACCAAACTTTTTATTTACTAATATTTAGATAGGTAGAAAATCATAGCTTGATGATTCAGAATTTTGTCATCAAGTTATTTTCAACCTATCTAAAAATAATAAAATATTTTTAAAATAATATTGTCATCAAGTTATTTTCATTTGTAAGTACATATTCATGTGTAAATTATTTTCAACGGTTCAGATTGAATATTTGATTTTTAAAATTAAAAATATAGATCTATGCAAACAACAATGACATTTTAATCGTTGGCACCGATCTTTAAAATATATTACATAATCTTTGACAAATTTAAACATTTCATACTGATTTATTTTATGAATAATAGATATATACGCAAAAATTTTAAATTTTTAAATCTATTTATAAATCTTCTCCGCCGACCTCCATATCTTGCCACCTTGCCACTTTGGCAGAAGAGTTGTAGAAGAAACGAGAAAGTTGAGCATCAGATATATACGTCAGATTTAATTAGACTTTCAAATTTTCTTTCTTGTGGTAGATTCTAAACTTATCTTCTCAAAAAAAAAAAAAATTCTCACGCAATGAAGATTACGTGGACAGAATATGCTTGTTATAGGAAATTTTTTATCAATAAAAATTATAAAATTATGATCAACACAAATAGACATAGTACTTTGATTGCAACAAATATAATAAAATCGGTGTCAGCGATCCTGATTTATGAATTTTTTTAATTTCACAGAAAATTTGCAAAAAGAAAAAAAGAGATCGTGAACAGTGATTCTGATCCATAAATGGATTGATTTTATGTGGCACAAAACTCTCTGTAACAATTTTTTTATGGATACAAGAGTTTTGTGTCACAAAAAATCATTTTTTATGGATCAGAATCACTATTCACGATCCATAATTTCTATGTTTGTGTTGATATTTGTTGCAATCAAGGTGCTCTTTTTATTTGTGTTGATCAGAATTTTATAATTTCTATAGATAAACAATTTCCCTTGTTATAAATCCATTAAATGTTTATGTTGCTTACGCGATTTATATAGTCCACTTTGCACATTTAGTGCATGTTTAGTCCATGTTTAAAGCTATGTATCCATGCAATGCTAAGTTAGTCCATGTTTGTGGTTATTACTTAAAGTTAAGAACGATTAAATTATTTACTTCAAGTTAAAGTAATTTAACTATTTTAATTTGATTAAAAATTATTATTTAAGTCATGACTTAAAAAATAGAAAAATAAAATTTCTATTAACAACAGAGCACCAAATTCTATACTTACCAATCCGAACAAATAAAAAATATTTTAATTAAAAGATAACCATCTGAAAACGCATGTTTCAGTTATCTTTTTCTTTTGCAAAAAAAATTTCCCCTTATATAAAATTATTAAAATATTTAAGTACAACACTCAAAATTCCGTTGTCTAAAAGGTCAAATCTGTAACTAACAATTAATTCAAGGGGTATTGTGAACAAAAGTGCAACTATTATTTTAATTTTTGCTCATGTACTTAATTTTATTTGTTTTTTTTAAGGAGTGAATTTTATTTGTGCTTGAGAATTCTGAGGGGGTAGTACATGGTCCAAAGTCAGGAGCTATATGATGCGCTCTGTTAAACAGGAAAAGCAATAAATGGTAGCAAATAAAAGCAAGGACAATATGGAAAGACCCATAATTAGAAAAAAGCTCTATACGGATGTCAAAAGTATAAGTTCTATGAATAAATAAATAAATTTATTCATTACTCCAACATTTGCAAGTCACAGCCAATCCGGTACACTCACCCCGTCACAGTATCACACACAAACAAGGGTGCGTATCCTCTGACTGAGGCGGATTCATAATTTTTGTCAGGAGAAAAAAAAATATTGAAACGGATTTAAATAGCTAATCGAGTTCAAATTTATTAATTAATTAAGTACTTAATAACAAATAATATTTTAATTTATACTTTTCAATGCTCTGACTTGTAATTTCTGATATTTTAATCTATAATTCTAATTATTAATCATAATTGAAGAAATTTATTTTAATTTTAACCCTAAATTTAATCAGAACAACATTTTAAACATCTAGCGGGAGGCAAAAAAATTTCCAGGGAGGGGCAGAGTCGATCGAAACGTCTCGAGTTGCACTAAAACGCAAAATCCAAGGGGGCAGCTGCCTCCCCTGGTTGGGCAGCTTTGAGATTCGTGCAGAGCATATTTGAACGATTCAGATATTTTAAAAAGACACTAAAAGTTTGAGATATCAAGGATGTGCATTCCACAAACAAACCCCTCCAATCCAAAAAAAAATAATAAATAATAACAACAACAATAATAATAACAACAACAATAGAAAAAGAATTGACACAACTTTAGTTTACGAGAAATCTAAAGAATCTTGAATTTTATTTCCAGAGTAACCTAATTTTGCCGAATAGTAATCATAATTGCAAAGAAAAATGTATTTGTGGAATAATAAAAAAAAAAAAAGGCTTAGACACAATGAGGTATTGAGGTTGTGTTTTGGTTGATTGAGAAGAGTATAATGTGTGCAATAATTATCTCTTTGATTGATCTACAATTAATGAGCAATCACACACTTAGGAGTTAGGGTTAGGGGTCCTTTGGAATGATGGGAATCCAGATACAGTAGAAACTTTAAATCTCAAAAATCCAAACACAGGAGTAGGAATAGGAGTTGGGTACTGTTTGAATAATTCAAAATTTTAATTAAGTTCCTCATCAAGAGTTTTGAGTATACAATTTGTTTCTTAGTTTTTTGGGTCTTTATTATGTATTTAATTTTAAAATTTATCAATTTAAAGTTTAAAAAATGTAAAAATAAAAATGTTAGATATGATGTACGTTATTTTTTTTTTCTATATACATGTAAGATATTGTAACATCTCTATTTTGTTTTAATTGACAACAAGAGCTTAACAAAATACGCATAGACATTGTTTTTTTTCACTTATTGATTAGGATAAAAATAATATGAAAATAATATTTTTTTATGTACATATTGAAAAAATAATATCAATTAGATCTAAAGATTTTATTTTGACATTTGTTTTTAAAATTCTATTAATAATAAGAAAAAAAAATAGGACATTTGAATCCTCTTTCATTGATGATATCCAACTACCTTCCAATTTACTAGAGTAACACAATCAAACATGCTGTAAGTGCTGCTGAAATAAATATTTACGAATATGCCATGCACCTTGGTGCATTTAACTTGTGTGGTGGTGAGTGTTGGCCACTTGACAAGTTGACTGTGTTCCATACAAATACAAGTGACATTATTCCAATTTTACATGCAATCATTGGAGATTCTTACAGCAACCAGTTAATTATTGCAAACTTGAATGCCCCTTTTGCTACATTTTAACTTTTTACTATTATCTCCCATGAGATAGGAGTAGGTCCGATGCCCATCGGGATCTATTTTTGGGTTCAATTAGCTCTAACACCGTACGATTATCATTGAGATTTGTGCGCACGAAAACTGAAAAATACTTGCACGGATTTTAATGAGTTCACACGAATCTTGATGCAGATCTGATGGTCATTTCACCCATCGAAAAAAGTAGATCCGATGAGTATCGGAACTACTCTCAGTTCTATCTCCCATTCTCCCCCAGTTTGAATCCTCTTTGGTAACTCAGTTTTTGGTTAATTGTAAAGAAAGTTTTATGGTACAATCTCTCTCGAAAATTAAATTCAATAATTATAAGATAGTGCATTTGATACGTCACGTCCAGGGGAGCGGGCCGTGCTGGACTCTTCACTTCTAGGCTCGTCCTGCTTTGAGGCAGCAGGCCGACATTGAAAGGTGGAGTGTTGTGCTAAAAATGATGGTGTGTTGTGCGAGGTAAATAACTCTAACCTATCATATCTCAGTAAGTATGTCAGAATTCAACCCGTAATAAATAAAGCTCAGCGCCTTAAATAGGCTCAGCTGTCTGTACGGGCGGTGATGACACCACATTTACTGCCAGTAGAGACAGCTGCGGTGACTGTAAGCTGAGATCGAACTAGGCCTTTCTGAGCTGATGCCAGGCTGGGCCTCGTTTGAGTGTGTATGCTTTCGGGTCTTGTCAGGCCGGTTTGGACCTGATTCCTGCTCATCTTGTCCGGTCCTAGCATGGGAGCCCGACCTGAGCTGGTTTCACCCTGAATTGTTCATGGTGTTTTAGGGATCAATTTCGACCTAGACTTTCTTCATGACTTTGGCCTGATTCAGATTAGAAGTCCGAGACCGAGTTTATTCATAGTCCGAGACCTGTCTTTATTATGTGTCTTGGTTACATGGCCTATTAGCATTAATTAAGTAAAATAAAAATTAGCCAAAATAAGTGGTCCCTCGCAACTCGCAAGAGTACAAGATAATGGTGTCATATGTTATTTTGCCAGCACAAACCCACTATATAATAAAATCCTGATTAATAACCAAAACAAAATAACAGAAAATAAAAAAAAAAAAAATAGCTACACGACAAATAGCTCTATTACATAATCTGCAGTTTTTATTTATTTATTTTAAAGATAGCTGCTTTTCTCTCCTTGCGGGCCCAACTTTTGGAGTTCATGGACACATTGGACAGCGACACCTGCTTTCCTGGGCCCCTGGGTCCACTTGGCAGGTGTCTCCTTCGCGGATCTTTTTAGCCCGTATCCAATAACGGGTTTAAATCCGTTTTCTTTCTAGAATCCAGATTAATTATATTTTCTTGAATTAGAGACGGAGATATATATATTTGTGTTGAATTTTACGATTCGGATTTAAAGGGAAAAAATCTATATTATTATCTTAGTTTAGTATACAATAATACATACAAGATACATGCTAGATGGATTAACGGAACACAGTCCAAAACCAAATCCGATCCAATAAGGAGGCATTAAATATTTTATTAGAAATACTACAACATGACAATTGATAACCTAGAGGCCACTAATTTATGCAATGATTCAACTCAAACAATAATAGTGAGCATCATTGTCCATATTTTCTGATAGCACATTGTATATTAATGTTTTCCTGGCATGTACAAATTAGGTACCAGCAGCATATTATTTTGTCACAATGAATTATACCTAATTAATTGGCAAGAGAATCTAGAGAACTTAAAAGACATATATCAGAAGGTGAAAGATAATTATTGTCATCAAACAAACCTTCATTAAATTTGCAAGCTTCATGAACTCTTGTAATTCTAGTTGGTTAAAATATGTTTTTGTTTATTTTTGCAATATGTAGTCAAGCTTCCTTGGCAAAACACAAGAAAATATATCAGCTGTAACTTGGTAATAATTCAAAACTTAATTAAGGGCTTAAAAGGATGCTACCCAAGGGAGGATTTGAATGCAATTAAGTAATTCTGTCAATTTACCTTCCATAGTTTTTTCTTTCTAAAATTCAATAATTTGCAGATTTCTATTGTATTTTTAAAATAAAGTTTGGTATATATATCTAATGGGTGTTAACAAATTAGTTTGGCCATCTTGACAACCGTTAAGGATAACTTTTTGGAAATCTGATGACAAGTAAAATGTAATCTATTCTTCTATAAAGTGACATAAAGTTTACAACGGTCTTGATTTAATAGCATATGACGAAATATAAAGTAATATTTAAATTGCATGAAATTTAATACATAACTGATCTATAACAAAAATTAAACAACATGTTCATAATTTTTTTTTTTTTTTGACCTGATTTGGAAAACCACTGTCAATATAAATTGTTGTCAAACAATCTCCCATATTAATAAAAATAATAATTAATGTTACATTAATTATTATACAATCTTGAATTGATAAATAGTTGATCTCTATTAAAAAGTTTCTACATGCATGTATCCCGGGCTTACCAGTTTTAAGTATTACCAGATAATTCAGTCAAGTAACTACAAAAGCAACTTCCACCTTTTATGGAAATGTGAGACTAACTCTTTATTTTTGCATGCAGGACCACCTTTTCTTACAAAAAATTCGCATATTTTTTATTCTCTCTCTCTCTTCTTTTTCAACATCTCAGAAGAAAGGTACCATGAACAAATACTTTTGTTTAAAGTACCTTAATCATAGATTAGTTGATATTGTTTGAAGGATGATGACACAATTAGCAGCAAATGATTGGATCCTTATCTTGAACTTAATTATTTAAACAATGACAGAGAAAACAAAATAGTAATTAATTAGGTTATAGAGAGAACAAAATAGTAAGTAAAATATAATATATTTTTGTATCAAGTGACATGAAATTTATAACAAACCATATTTAATAGCAGATGAAGAAGCACACAAAAAAAAAAAAAAAAAAAAAAAAAACAAACATAATACTTGTTTCATGTCATTGTTATATTGCATATATGAAAGGAGATATATTAAATATATATAATTATGAAGAAACTACAAAAGCAACTTCCCCATTTTATGAAAATGTGTGACTTGTTTAATTTCTTTTTTCTTATTTTATCTTTTTAAAAGTACCTTAATCATAGATTAATTAGTTGATATTGTTTGAAGCATGATGACACAATTAGCAGAAAATGATTAGATCCTTATCCTAAATGTATTTATTTAAACAACGAGAGAGGAAGAGAGAGAGAGAGAACAAAATACAAAATAGTAATTAGGTTAGAGAGATGCATGAGAGGAAACCAACAGACAGACACAGCCTGGAAGAAAGGCAGAGACAATGGCACCTGTTATGTTCTATTTACCTCTTCCTTCACCTACAGTACAGCACAGCACAGCACAGCACAGCTCTGCCTCTGTGCACTTTTGCATTATGGCTCCCACAAAATTATAAAATTAAACCAATCAACAACCTTTGAATGAATATGATTGATATATGTATGAAATGGATCGGTCAAGCCTCAATCATCAAATCCCGTGTCCATGTCGCATTATTGTCATCACCACGCTAGCAACATTTTTTGTTTTATTTTATTTTATGTGGTTGTCATAAATGCTTAGTTTTTATAACTCTATGCATGCGTGTATAATTGTATATCCTTGAAAATGATTAGCATCTCATAAGTATATATATGCTTTGTGCTCAACAATATATAATTGAAAAAATGGTGGACGACTAAAATTTTCTTTTATATTTTATAATTTTTGTAAGTGCTAATTTTTTTTAAATTTCTCTCAAAAAAATAAAATTATATTACAATAACTTATTTAACTTCAAATTTTAATTTTCTGCATATGCTCTATTAAGAGTTAATCCATATCCGTGAAATGAAACCCAATTTTTTAAGTACTAATTTCTGATATTGTAAAAACACTTTAACAGTTTGGAATTTTAAACTAGACATTTTTTGAAATGGAGTATTGTAAAAGATTGTATATTATATGGGTCAATTTGCCCCTGAGTCACTGAAACGTGGGCCACACCAAAACTAAAAACCAATATTTAAATTTATAAACCCGTCTGGACCCACTTGTCAGTCTCACTGGGAGTAGAAAAATCCTGCCTCCCGAGGAGCAGGTGATCTCTGTCCGTCAAGTGTCAACCAAGCATAACACAGGATAACATATCAGAAAAATAGTTCATTTAAATATGGTCAAAGATCAACGCATTGATGAAAGTGTGTTGACCTGATTTAATTTGATGGTCGATAACATTTATGGCCTGTGAGAAAACCTATGGATCAGCACATTTGATGGAACATAAATATTAATTTTGACCTTCACGTATGAGACTTATCAAAAGTGACAAAAAGCTAGGAACTGAGAAATACATGGAAGTTTAATTTATTGGATAGCTCATACAAAGTTTGTCCATTTACATGTTCTTTATTTCAAGAGGATGGATTCAATGCCTTCATTTTTTATGCTTTTATTTTTAAACTTTCATAATTAAAAATTAAAAATTTAAGTATTAAAATAAAGCCGGATGTCATTTTCTCCCTGCGTTTGTATAAAAATTATAACATTAATTTTATTTTGATTGGTATCAAAGACTTACAAAATACACTGATACGGATAATTTGGGAGTGTTGATTTTTTAACTTATTTATTCATATAAAATGAAACTCGAAATTGATAATTTTTTGTACATATAGAGAAAATAACATAAATTAAATCTCCAGTTTTATTTTGACATATAAATTAAAAAAATATATTATTAAAAAGTAACAAATAAAAACATTAGGATAACATATAAAATAAAAATAAAAACATTTGAACTATCCTCCCACCTCTATCTAATATTTATTGTTAAAAGAAAATTTCACAACCATCACATAGTATATCCAACTTATGTTTTTAACTTATTTTTTTAAGTAGATAGGTATATACGAGTCAAAATGAAAAGATAAAACAAACAAAGAAGACAAAGATCCAGTTTGATGTACCAATCAGCGAGACTTCCAAGTGCTGAAAAGGAACACTATATACAATAACACTAATATAAAAAAAGGTTACAGCGTACAAAAAGGAAAACTTGAAATATCGGTTCTGTTGTTTATTTATTTATTTTTATTTTTTGAAACAAGCGTTTTGAAACATTTCTATTTATTTGTTGTACAACTGGGAATTTTAGCCCCAAGCTGATGTAGGCAAAGAACCGACCATTTTAATTTTGCAATTAACTAGGCATCAAAATCAAGAGACCTCTAATCAAGGAAATTGTTTATGAGCAAATCAATCCATTTTATCAGACACATGCATGAGTTAGATAGACAAATAAAAAATGTCGTTGACACCCCCAGAATGAATAGTCAAAATAAAAATGGAGCCTCTGTTGTGACTTGTGACCCACTACAGTAGGCGGAGATGCCGCTAAGATAAGCCACCAAAAAAATAAAATAAATAAACGCTTCAAACAATGAAAAATTTAAGTTGTGACAGATCTGCTTTCTGCCCAAAAGTGATTCCGTCACTCAATATCAGAAGTTAAAAGAGAATATACTCCTATTTCCCTGTAGCACTATCTAGAGTACATTGTGTGTTGATGGGAAAATACTATGCAGCTGATTAGAAGTACAAATAAAGGAGATGGACTCTTAACGTACATTGCGAATTAAAGTTCTTATTTTAATTTGCCCATATTTTGCAATTTAAGATTCTAACGGCCAATCTGATATCTTAATATGATTTCCATATTATATTGTGCTTAGAGATAAAAAAAAAATACAAAAATGCAAAATTACTGTTTTTTATTATGATCCAGAATTTTCTGAAAACCAACAATTTTGAACGGGCCAAATCAACTGCTTCAACCCTGCAATCTGAAATATTAACGCAAAGTAAAACATGAGCTTTAATTCGCAATGCCCATCTCAAACTAAAGCATAATGAATAAAAAAAATGGGGTTTAGCCTTTTTAGAGGACTTCTTTACAGTACACTAAGTATAACATACGAAAAATCCGAATGCATAAAAGAAAACATAATGAAAAGTGTGGCAATAGAATGTCACAGATGATCTTGTAATCTAGCACATGGAGTATAGAGCATACATGAATCTCTCTCACTTGATAGAAAATCACTCGATCCAAAGATTCTGATCCGAAATTAGTAAACTTTTACCTCTCTAAAAAATAGAAAAAAAAAATTGTAAAATTTGGCACCGAGGTACATTTCCATATGGAGATTGTAATAAACAGTTCCTATCGACTGTTGAACTTTTAAAATAAAGACATGAATCCATAGCATAGTACTATAGCCTCACTCTAGAACTAAAGGGGGGCATATGAAAAATCAGAATGCAAACACAAGTATAATAAAAAAGAGAGGCAATAGATTGCCACAGAAGAGCATGTAATATACTACATGGAGAACAGATTGCAAAAATGCAATCTCTCTTACACTAGAGTTGAGTAGGTCCGGCGGCAATCGATGGGCTCCAAGACTGCCCGATCTGCTTTAAAACATAACATGCCTATTTTTCTATTTTCTAGAGGTTCATTCAGTACAAATAGCCCAGATTGCACTGCCCATTAAATACTTCTTGGGCGCCAATAAATTATTAGTATACTGTGAGGTATCTGTAGCTAATTGTTATATGTTTCATCTATGGGATCCCCCCTCGTCTAATTAGAAAAAGAAACAAATATTATAAAAACCCAATAAATTACAAAATTTAAACCTTGAAACCTGACTACTATCTCAAATCCACCCCTGAAACTTCAAAAATCTAATCATGTGATCTAAACAACGGTTTTAATTACGGCGGTGTTGTTTGCTGGGTTTACGGGATTTGAGCATCATACAAATGTGATCTAGGTCTTGTCCCTGGGCCCCGCTTCCTGACCCGGACCAACCACCTAATAACCAGTTAAGTGCCTCAGATGCTGCGTCTTTCTCTGCTAGTTTTTTACTCCCACAGGGCTCTCCAACAAATTGCATACCATTGAATTCCACCGTTGACCTAGAAAATATAAAAGCAAATTATATAATTCATTGCTTTTTAGTTTGGGTCAAACAAGGATTTCCCTTGGATTTACTGTGCTAATCACGGCGTTGAAGAGGATGTACTGTACAGGGTTATGTATAATGTGCAAGTACAGGTCAGTACCAGATCATAGCTATATTTGCATCTGTTTTTTATTTATTTTTTTTCTAAATTTTGATATTCATGTAGCAGTCATCAGCAGTACCAAAGCAGCAATCCTTGGTAAAGCTTCTTATAACAGGAAAATGAGTGAGGCTATGGTACTATTCATATAGTGCGGATTGGTTCATATTATGGATCAATGTTTTCATTTTCAAAGTCCAAACAAGCGATCTGAATCCGGCAATATGATCTCCACATGAAAATGCACATGGAGATCTAATTTTACATATTTTAGAATTTTTTTTTACTATTTTTTAAAAATTTATAAAAACACCTAATTTAAAAATTCTGGACCTTTGATTAGTGATTTTGAATATTTATAAATAAGTTAAAAAAAAAATAAAATAGTGTCTCCAACTATATTTTCGTATAGAGATCATGTTGAGCTGTTCAGATCAACTGTTTGAACTTCAAAAACATATATATGATCCATAGACTACACATTCACTTTCAAGTTACTGACAAAAAGATTGACAGTTGCAACAGGATAGTTTACCTAAAGTGGCCGGTGCTAAGCTGCTTGGTCTTGTAAAGTGGGTTATTGTGTCCTGCACGGACAACCATAATTTGCAATTGACTCTTTGCATTGTCGCCGCCGCCTCCTGAGCTTGTCGGAAGCGGGTTCTTGCTGTTTGGTCTCTTCATAGCTGGTGTTTTAGCGGATTTTGGACTCGATTTTGGTTTCTCTTGTCGGCCGTAGACAAACCGCCCAGTACATGGGTCTTCTGTTACTAGTAGACGTATTGCAGATAAGAGCTCATCCCCAACTTGCAGATCCATTTTAGGGTTTTGGAGCTACAGCAAACAAGCAATCAAATTATATTGGTGAAAGAAATTAAGCTATTTATAATGGGCCTAAACACCGTGATTTTTATTTTGCTACAGTTACCAATCTAAAGCCCAATTATCTTATCTTATTTGGCCCATTCACTTTTAACTGAAGCCCCCTGTAGCACTGTAGTACCGGCACATAAAACCAAAGTCCAGAATCAAATTATTCTTTCCCTTCAGACTTTCTTTTTTTCATGAGAGGGAGAGAGAGTTAACACTTACTTTGGTTTGAACTAGTTCGTCGAGCTCTTTCTTCAGGTGTAGATAAAGTGATGCAAGATCAGGTTTCATAAAGAACTCCAAATAGCCTCCTAACATTTTTAAATGCCCATCCTGTAATTCGCATATGGAAGAAAACATTCAGTTATCAGATTACCTTTATATATATATATTTTTGTAAAAATAAGTTCCAAACTAAGTGGGGGCACAAGAGCTGCACCAACTGGTACGTCTTGCAAAAATAATGGACAACAATTTAAAATAGTAAAAAAACATACGAGTGGACCCCGCGAAATATTGCCGCCAAAAAGTAATAGCACAGAATCGGATACACCAGTGGAGTCCCGTAGAAACACCGAATTGACCTTCACCTTCTCATTAAATACCAACCATGGATACGGTATTCTAGACTCACGGCCATTCACAGAATTCTTACAAAAATAAAAAGAAATATGAAAAATTTGTTAGAGAATACCAACGAAGTTACAAAGGTACAGCGAATTAGAAAAGTACATCCAATTCAACTTGTTTACTTACCATATAAAGCATCACTTGCCCGTCCTCCATTGTCTTTAGTGAAATCGATTTTTCCTTGTTCTATACAATCATAAAAATGAAGGCAATTAATTTCATCATAGCAACAAAATACATAATACAATATGATTTAATACATTATTTCATAGTAAACCAGTGAAGTTGCCAAATATCACTAAAAAATCTGTAGCATTGGAACTTTTCTTCAGAAAAAAAGAACTAAATATGAATAAACAAATCTGAAATTGCTTCATTCACTTGTCCTTCTTTCCTCCCTCATATTTTCTTAGAAGGGGGGATTTCATGTATACCCCTCAAAATCTTTTAAATTACGAATTTCCCCCTCTAAAATTCATAAATCAGATTTACCCCTCTAAACTAAAAAACTCAAAATTTACTCAATTTATTAATTTTTTTTGTTAAAACTCATTTTAAATTTGTAAGTACCCATTTGACCCTTTATTAAAAAGACAAAATATGTACCATATTTTAGAAAAATGTGATTTCAAGATTGGGTAAATATGATATTATGAATTTAGAGGGGGGAATACGTAATTTCAAGTTTTTTGAGAGGGGTATACATGAAATTTCCCCTTCTTAGAAGGAAAAAAAAAGTACCACAACAGAAGTAACACCAGGGTACAATCCGGCACAAAGCACAGCTCGTACGAGGCTCTCATCCCTGCTCCACCGGTTGCACTTATCTAGGGTTCCATTGACGAGGCCAGTGTCTTTCAAGAGAGAGAAAAATTGCTTCTTGAGAGATTCAATTGCTCTGAGCGTTTGGAAGGAGAGGAAGTTCTTCCAACAGAAGTCGTATCCAGAACCTTCCATTCTCTCGGCCTCCTTCCATCCTTCGTAGGCCCGCATCAGCGTCAGGTGGTCACTATAATCCCGGCACGAGAATTGGAGCTTCGCTGAGTCAGCTTGCTGCATTTGCAACACCATGACATACATATATAAAAATATATCTTTTGCTTGACTAAGGTTTTGTTAAGACAGTTCAACAATTAAATAGATTTAATTGTGCATCATAATTCGAAAAGAGTGAGGCTATGGTACTTGGAAAATCACGGATTGGTCCTTACTATGGATCCATATGTTCATTTTTTTAATTCAAATTGTCGATCAAAACTGCTCACATGATCTTAATATGAAAATATACGAGGAGACCAAATTTTATATATTTTTAGATTTATTTTTAGATAGTTTAAGTCACTATTTTCAGCTGGTACCGAATCTTTAAATCAGGTGATTTTCTACTAAATAAAATTGTAAACAAATTTACAAAATTTGGTCACCAAGTATATTTTAAATGGAGATCATTTTGAGCAGTTTGGATTGACAGCTTAGACTTTGGAAATGAAGATATGAATCCATAGCACAGATCAACTTGCACTTTGCAAAGTGCCATAACCTCACTTATTTGAAAATTCCTCACAAATATCTTTGAAAAGAACAACAAAATAGTAATTCTTACCTCTTTCTTTTCAAATGGGGTCAGAAATGGGTCTCTCACACTAAGTCCAGCAACAATTGTTAGTATTGGGTCGAGGCAATTAAAAATAGCCCCTAAAATAAGCATCTTGCCTAATTTCGGCTCAACTGGCAGCATTGCAAGGTGCCGACCTGATAAATTAAAAGGAAAAAGACATGTCGTATCAAAGAAAATAAGGAGAATTTATTGCCACACAATGGTAAATATTAAATAAAATAAACACCTAGAAGAGTTAATTCCTCATTTCCATCTAAGGCTCCGATCATTTTTAAATAGTCAATGGCATTTTGCACCTGCACAATATAATATATTCAGTAACAGCAAAAATATAAATTACGTAAAAGAAACTTCAGATGCATAAAACAATTTTCTCAGTGCATCACCAACAAAATTCAAAATGCCGGTGCATAAATTATTGCCAAAACTTATCGAGTGCACCACCACCAAAATTCAAAATGCTGGTGCATAAATGATTGCCATAATTTATCGCTACTGCTTTTAAATATTTAATGTGCATGGCAATTTCTCTTTTTTATGTTTCTTCTCCAGTACATTGTGGTTTCTGTAACACCCAGTAATTCTAATAATTTTTTATTTTATTAAAGTTTGCATTTTTATATGATTGACCTTTCTAACTTTTCAAACTTTGTAAATATGTCCAATAATATAAAAAAAATACTTTATAAATGACCAAAATTCTATCAAAAATAATTGAAGTTCCCGGGTGTTACAATTTCTTATAGGAACTATAAAGTACTCTGTATGGCAATAAGCTTCAAAACATTACCGACAAGGATTCTGGGGATTGTAAAGCCTTTGAGAGAAACTGAGAGATGCTTCCGAGACGCAAGCTCTTAATTTGGAGGCAAAGGGATTGAAGAGGTGTCCTTAAAAGCTCGGGGAGTTGGTAATCAGCAAATGAGTTGTAGACACACCGAGGGTAGAGGTAATAGCACTCTCCAGGTTGTACCCGACCCGCTCTTCCTCTCCTCTGCATTTTACCGAGCATCATCATTAACTATTGATACATAGTACGGACCAATCCATGCTATGCATAGGGATTGGTACCTGTCCGGTGTTAAAACAGTTCTTTATAGGAATATTAGTTGCTTCTCCTTTTCAACAATAGCATTTAGAAACTAAAAGGTGATGGAATTTAAGATAAAAAGGAACAAATTATCAAGTACCTGTCTCGCAGAGGCCTTAGAGATCCAAGTCGGAAGCAAGCATGGGGTATTATTCAAAGCATCATAAGATGTCTCCTTTGCCTTTCCACAGTCTACCACAAATACAACATCATTTATAGTAATGCTGGTCTCTGCCAAATTTGTGGCAAGTACAATTTTCCTGATCCCTTCTTCTGGCTTCTCAAAAATTAATTTCTGAAACCGAAACAGTATTAGTGAAGGGACAAACAACTATGCATGACAGGTCAAAAATGGTACTAATAGAGGTGGGCTACAGTCCTTTTGGGAGTAAAGCCCGTATTTACTTCCCTCCCATATTTTGCGATTTCAAATGTCCAAACAGTCGATCCGAACCGTTCAACATGATCTCCATATTAAAATATTACTTGGAGACCAAGTTTTACATTTTTTTTGGAAGTTACTTACTATTTTTTTAAATCACTGTTTTTCAAAAAATTCCGGACCATAAAAAACAGTGATTTTCAAAAATTCTAAAACAATAATAAAAAAATTCCAGAAAATGTAAAATTTGATCTCCAAGCACATTTTAATATGGAGATCATGTTGAACAGCTCGGATCGACTGTTTGCACAATGAAATCGCAAAATATGGGAGGGAAGTAAATACGGGCTTTACATCCCAACGCATGATAGCCCACTTCCTAACATGCTATAAGCAAAATATATAGACAATGAGGGAAGTATCATCTTGTATGAAGAGTGTGTCCCCTCAAATACCTGAAGGGTGCAATAACAAACGGACGGCCCAGATTAATCCCAGCTGGTCCAAATTCAATCCAGTGCCTGTGGAAGCTATAGGGTGTCTGTTTCGAGATTCGTGCCAGGTTAAAAGAACGCTGCATATTTAATTATTGCACCTCAGGTACCTGGGGGGTCCGAATTCTTGAATGAAACATGTACTCATATACCATTACACCTAAAATGAGAATATATGAAAATACCTGTTCTGAACTGGCCATGGAACCATGGCAAGCAAGAAGTAAAACCCTGGAAGGATCACCTAAAAGTGGATTCGCCTGTAACTGTTCTTTCAGGCAATTAATGTCATCCCAGCCAGTCATGAAAACCAAAATAGCACCAGCTCTCTCATTCTGACAGATGTGGCACAAAACATTTTCTATTAAATTAAACCCAATTGAGTCTGGGTTCCAGCATGAGAGAGAATCTCTAGTCCTTGGGTTGTAATTTCTGAAATCAGCTTCTTCTAACGCTTCCTGCCAACATTATTATGAAATTAATGTTAGAGAATGTAAATATATTGTACATAGTATAATAACCTTTAGCAAAATTGTATGTAATTCAATAGGGTAATATTGTAGAGAAGATTGTATAGGTGCTCACGTGAGTGGCACTGGCTAGGATAAAATAGATATTGAGACATTGTTTTTTGTGTATGTATTAAAGTATAATCAGTCTTTTCAATTAATTATTAATAATGCGGACACAGATCAAGCACATGTATCCCAATCTCTACGGTAAACTTCAATTATGTTTTAAGTTCACCTACTAATGAAACTTAAACGGACCTTCAAATGAGAGGTGTAATCTCACAAATCTCATATACCCCAGGTAGGATACCCCACAAAAATACTTGTTGGTGTGAAAGTTAGAAGTTAATGAAAAATCTGTGCTTATATGAAGCACTGAACCGGAGGTTGGCATGACTGTTAGAACTTTAATTTATTTTTTATTTTACCTCGATGGAAGAGGCAATCTGGCTTTTTCTCTTTTTAAAAGCTTGAGACTGCCTTTGCATTTTCCAAGACTTATCCTGGCCATAGTCGTCAATTTGATTGTAAGGTGTCAGTCTGTAGCCCGTCATTTCTAGTACATCCTCTAAATAATGAGTTTTCACTGGATAAGTGAATCCCTGAATTCAACATTTTACCAAAAAAACAAACAATTAGATATTGGAAAAACATTTATACGTGTGAGAGAAGGTCATAAAGAATATGATTACTTACTGGAATATGGATCATGGGGGCCCCACCAAAATAAGAGGAGAAGAGCTCGGCATTGAGAGTTGCACTCATCAGTATTAGCCTCAACTCAGGTCGTCTCACAAGCAACTCTTTTAGTACAATCAGCAAAAAATCTAAACAAATTTAAAGTACCCCTCAGCACTAAGCATGTAATTTACAGATGATACAAAGTGGAAACACACACACACAGACCAACCTTCATTCATGCCACGCTCATGTATCTCATCCACTATAACATGTGTAACACCTTTCAAACTTGGATCAACTAGAAGCCTCCTCAGGAGAATACCAGTGGTACAGAACAGTAGTCTCGTGTCCCGGCCTTTCATTCCTTCCAATCTCACCTTATACCCCACCTACAAATCGTAACAAATTTATATAAAAAATAATATATGAACCACAATATGCTACACAACTGATGCACATCCATATCCAAAATTTTACTCTAAAATATGTAGGGTTTATTTCTAATCTATCCTGAAAGAGTTCCATCTAATATATGTCCCTAAACTATTTCTTTTCATTCTTATTTGCCTGCAAAATTAATTATCCATAGTTAATGAGTCATTTAAATCTGTTATTTTCACTAATGCCCTCATTTTCGTCTCTCCTTTAAAAAAAATGAAGGAGAGAGAAGAAAATGAGAGTACTTTTGAAATAATTGATTTAAATGACTCATTAACTATGGATAATTAATTTTTGTAGGCAAATAAGAAAGAGAAGTAAAAGTTAAAGGGCAAATTAGATATAATAAATAGTAAATGGGTAAATAAGAAATTGAAGAACTCTTTAAGGGTACATGAGAAATTAACCCAAATATGTATAACCTGCAAAAGGTAATACTAACCGATTCCCCTATCTTCTCGCCTCTTTCAGTGGCAACCCTCTCAGAGACGGACATAGCAGAGATTCGCCGTGGCTGGGTGCAAATTATGCTACATGTGGCCCCCCGTACAGCTTCTATCTCAGATTCTAGAATGTATTGCGGGATTTGCGTTGTCTTACCGCAACCCGTTTCGCCTGATATTACAACAACCTGTTCATCCCAACAACCCAACAGCTCTAATCATTCTCCACCTTGTCATGTCTGAGTTATCTCGTTTACAAAAAAAAAAAAAATTAATTGAAAAGAAATCAAAGACCTGATTTTGAGAAATTTCGGCTAAGAGTGTATCTTTCTCCTTGTAAGATGGTAAACTTTTGCGAAATTCTAGCATCTTTTGGCCTTCAGATGATCCCTAAACAACAGCGAATATGTATTTACATTTGAAAGAGTATAACTAATAGCACTTTGAAACATCATTTAAAACTCACTGAATATTCTCGTCTATCCAAGTAATTTGGTCATCTGGTTTATCAATTTTTTTGTATTCAAAATATTCAAAACAACTCTCTCGTTCTTTCCCATCTATATCCATTCAAATTGGATAGAAAAATTTGGATTGAATTTTGTTTTTGTTTTTGTTTTTATTTTGTTCAAAGGAAAGATAGCGTCGAACGTCGCTAATTCACTAAGAACACCTTTTAAAAGATTACCTGGTACAATTGAATCCAATGAGCCTTTTTCAAATATAAGTATTTAATTAATCAAAAAAGTTTTTGATCTTTTTTGTAATAATACTGATTATCTTTATAATTAAAAAAATAATTTTTTTATTATTATTATACCTGAACCCAAATTACACATATAAATAAAACAAGAGTGAGGCTATGGTAATATGCATATTACAGATTGATCCGTGCTATGGATCCATACCTCCATTTTCAAAGTTCAAACCATAGATCTGAACCATTAAATATGATCTCCATATGAAAATTTTACTTGGATGCCAAATTTAACATTTTTTAGAATTATTTTACTAATTTTTAGATAGGTGGCAAATCACTTGATCTAGAATTTCTAGACCAAACAAAAGCAGTGATTTTCTACCTATCTAAAAAAATAGTATAAAGATTCTAAAAATTGTAAAATTCAACCTCCAAGTACATTTTCATATAGAAATCATGTTTAACAGTTCGGATCGACAGTTTGAACTATGAAAATAGAGATATGAATCCATAGCATGGGTCGATCCGTAATATGCACAGTACCATATATGTAAATACCTAGATAAATGTATTCATAACTTAAGACCTGGATAAATGTATCTATAAAACAAACAAAGAACAATGCATTCATAACTTAAGACCTAGATAAATGTAAATACCTGCCAAGTCCGCTGCAGGTTGAGGATACTTAAGCTTCTTCTTCGGAGAATTTTCTCCATGACAGCACTTGGATGCACCATGTCAGACTGCTGATCAGGACCCTCGTCAGCACCAAAGCTGTCAGAGCTGCTCGACCTAGAGAATGCGGGCCCCGGCAAAACACCTTTTGTCCGTCGTTTTCTCTGAAGGTGATCCGCTAGTAGATTGTCCACCTCTCTTTGCAAATCAAATGGTATCGACACCTAGATACCATCAAATTAATGTAAAATTATCATTTTGCCATCCAACTCGGATATTGCAGTTGCAGGCTTAAAATAGTAGGTGCTAATCAATATCCAAAAATTTGGAAAAAAATCATAATAAATGCCCCTAAAAGTCACCAAATATAATCATTATATCATAAAATAACAACATATAGATTATGAATAGTTTATAACTTTAATTTAATGGTTTGAAAGGTGTAGGTGAAATCACATTTTTACAATGCCTCTCAGACTAAGGGCAATTTTAAAGTTATAAAAAAGTACAGTACCTCTCTTAAAGGTTTTCTATCATCAAGATCCGGTCGGTAATTGGGAAGTGGTATTTTGCTAAACACAAGCACTCTTTCGAACTGACGGCTGAAATTTCAAAGGAAATAATATCGAATTATAATGTGTGATACTTAGTTAAAAGAATATCACTTTGATATGAAAGATTTTACCATCTCTTAGTTGACTCGCATTCCTTTACACAAGATATGGCATGCACTTGGGTCGATAGAGAGCATATGTGCTAGAAGGGGAAGCTTTGAGTCTTGCGATTTTTTAAAGAAGATGCCCTGACACATGGAAAGAAATTCTATTGGTTTTATGATTTCTATTTTTTAGATTAGCAATAGAATCCAGCCATGTGTCAGGGCATTTGTTGTGCCGTTGCTATTATTTCCATTACAAAAAAGCAAGAACCAGTAACCAATTCATCAGTAGATTTAAGTACCGTACAGTACTGAAAATCATACAGGTACAGTCCAATTTGGTATCAGTGAGGGAGTGAGAGAGTGAGAGAGAGAGAGAGAGAGAGAGTACCAGTAAAGGCCCATTCGATCAGCCAATTGCGAAAGCTGGTCAAACTCACGTCTATCCTTTCTCTCTCTAGTGACAATCTCTTGCTCTCTCTCATTTTTCAAGAGCATGCCAAGTCGCCATCTCCACTCTTCCACATTATCTGAGTTCGATCCTCCCTGAAAATTAACACCCAACAAATTTTTTCATGTTTCAACTATAATTTTAGCATGAACAGGGCAAATGGGAGCTAATCAGATGGAAAACAATTCAAATTGTTCTAAATTATAAGCATCCTCCATGAAACATGGAGGTAGGAATGACTTGAACAATCCTAGAAGGAAGGTAAAGAATAAAAACAAAGAAATAAACTTCATGCTAGTGGTGAAACAGTGAGATAGAGAGAGAGAGAGAGAGGTGAAACAGTAAGATAACACGCTCACTTTTTCCATGTTTTAACTATTATTTTAGCATGAAAAGGGCAAATTGGAACTAATCAGATAGGAAATATTTCAAATATTTCTAAATACATTGAAACATAAATGGCTTAAGCCATCATAGAAGGAATGTAAGAAACAAAAAACAACGAAACTTTTCTACTAGTGGTTAAACAGTAAAAGAGAGAGGGAGAGATGAAGATTAAACCTTGCTGGAGACCGGTGATCGATCCCTCTCTATATCAGAATCATCATCTGACCAATCATCATAGGCACGCCTGGAGTACCCAGCACTCTGCTGCCAACTGGGCCCCGCCGCAGAGTCTCTCCAACCTCCATTAGACACTGCCGAGGCCGTCATAGGTCGAGCTCCGTTAGAGGAAGGCACCTCAATGACCGAACGGAGACGGCGCATGGGAGGCACATAGACCCCGCCTGAAATGTTAGTAGCGGACATGGCGAGTGAGGTGCTAGGGTTTGAAAAGAGTCGAAAGGGGTAAATGTAAGGTTTAGGGTTTGGGAAGGTGAAGGGACGGAGAGGCATGAAGGGGCGACGGAGGAGGAGAAAGGGCATTGTAACATCCCTCGTCTCTGTGTGGTTCGTTCGCTTCGAGGGTATATCGAATCATATAATTCTAATTATACCTTTTGTGACATAATGATATGATATTAGATTTTACAGGGGGGTAATATGAAAAATACCTGAGAATGGACACTCCACTTGTAATGGGCTTGATATATGTAAGGCTTTGCTCGTTTAATATCTCAATATTTGCACTCTTTCTGGTTTGCATAGTATATAGAGTTGGGTTCTCTTGCCAACAATATTGAGCTCGGCCCAATATCAGGCCCCATAAGAAAGAAGAAGGAAAACATAGAAATAAAATATCTTCAAATGTGATTTATACACAGTATTTTGAGTGAGGTGGTAAATTTTATACCAATCAAAACGGCGGACACCAGTACGTGATCAATTCCACCAATTTTATCTCTACTGATCATGTACCATGTACTATTTGATAAACATGTACACTCTAAACTAATATGGAAAATAATATTACATGATCCGTAGAGATAAAAAAAAATATGACTGATGTGTTATATGAAATCAAACTAGTTCTGTCAATATATCTATCCCCATGCAGGAAATTTACACAGATATCAACAAATTATCAAATTTTCAAAACGATAATCAAAATACCATGCAGGAAATTGATAAATCGAAACTGCAATTGTGATTAATCTGTGATCTCAATTTTAGATGGGAAATTGTGGGACGGTCTGGTCAGTACATGTCTAAAATCTAGCATTTTTTTCACTAGCTATTAAAGTGAGGCAGTGGTTGAGATATTTTGTATTATACAAAATCCAAGAGGAAATTAAAAAAAAGTAAGGATTTAGCATGGAAGTGTGACAATGGCAACTGGCAAGAACCATCAGAAATAGGCTCGGACCCGACCCGACCCGAACCGATCCATTGTTATTGATAAATTTCCTTTGAAATATAGAATTTATTAGAATATGCACATAATATGATAATCCAATCCGAATACACATTCTACATGTATATTTAAAAAAATATATGCGATTGCTTATTGGATCCGCATATGAGCCATAAAAAAGATCCGGTATATTAATTTGGATTTGCATCTGAAACTTGACGAGTCATATCCAAAATCTGTTAAGACTATGATAAATAATGTTATTCTAATATGCGAATATAGTTTGAGATGTTTGAAAACTAAATATATTGATCACTTTTATAGATATTAAATCATAGTTAATTACATAATTAAATTAAATTCATTATTCTATATTTGTACATTAATATATAACATAAAAATATTCACTCAGGTTAATTTTGTTATTCATAATTTTACTGTTTCATGCATTTTAACAAAAATAAAAAGTCTACTATAATCCAAATTTGATCGGAAATCCATCCATTACGATAATGAAAGTACGTGAACCTTTATTTTTATTTGTTTTGACAAAAGTGGAAGACCCACCAGTTTCATTAATGAAACTTAAAAAGTATTTAGTTACAAAAGCAGAGATTTGATTTAGATGCTCTGAAACAAACTAAGCAACATATAACAACAAAGAGACTAACACATAACAACATATAATAGACTAAACTGACAAGAATACAACTCAAAATAGGTAAGTAGACTAATATACTAAACGACAATGGCATCAGCAGCAACTGAAGAACCAGTGTCAATGGAATCAGATTCTAGAGGAATAACCTCAATTCCATAGGCAGCATCAACAACATCAAGTTCTGCCCTGTCTCTCAAATAATCAGACAAGTCAGAGCCTTCTAACCCAAGTGCGGGATCATCCTCTGAACATATATATATATGTATATATTTTGTCAAATTTTAATAAATTCACATTTGAGATATACAAATTAAATCCAATCAAATACCGACGCATTGCCATTTAATTGCCATCCCTACAGTGGTACAAAAGAATTAAATTAAGGTGTGCACGAGTGAAAGAGAAGGACAATGTTAATGTAGCGTCATAATCAGGACCATAACTCATAAAAACAATACAAAATATGTAAAAACAAGTAACATGGCCACGCATACGGCATACCTACTATTAATTCGTTTGGTGTTGCCAACCTGTTATTTTCGTGTGCCTACTCCCTAGTCATATATATATAACAGGCTATTGGATTCGTGCCCGATACCAATACAAAACATGTATATGTATATACCAGAAAATCTTTGATGAATTCATCGAATCTCTAAATTAATTAATGAACTACAACATTGGATCCAAATGATAGTGTATATGTTCTTATTATTAGTACTTGTTGTGTCCCTTCTTTGGCTAGCTTTATTCTGTTCCAATTCTTTCTACTGGAAAATATTACAAATATATATGCTCTAGTCAAATAATTTCATACTGAAGATTATGATTTCATAATTTTGCATGGCATTCATTTCATGTTATGAATTTTGTTGCTATATTTGTTTTTAAAAAAAAGGTTGGATTGGTTTTTTTTTCTCCATAAATACTAGCAAGGATAAAAATCTAGACATTAATTTTTTTTCAGACTTGCCTTAGATGTACAAAGGTCTTTGAGATTCGTGTCAAATTGAAATAAACAGTTTCGGATTCCATTCTACCAGATCAGGTACCTGAATGGATTTGAATTCTTATAATAATAGACCAGAATTTGGTGGATATATAGAAATCGGTGACAGAAAGAAAACCGCCATTTGGTTTATTGAATGCTTTGATTATATTGTTGGAGAGTCTTGGCAATTTAGACATAAAGGATGCAACTATATTAAGAGGCCCATTCAATCATAGAATGCACACGCTTGACTTGACTTGAGTGAATAAAAGTTAGATTTATATTCTTCTTTTTTTTTCTTTATGGTTATGTTTGGTTGTGGAGTAAAGTTACTCTGGATTAAATTTTTTACTTCAAGCTAAGGTGGATTAAAATAATCATGTTTGGTTAGAGTTTGGTTAGAATTTGATGAACTTTAACTGCGGAACCCACAGATGAAGTAAATTATTCCACCTAGAGTGGCGGAGTAACTTAATCTGATTAACTCAAATGCTACTCCAACTTACTTCTTCAAATTATTTCTTGTTTGACTCCTTAAAGGTGGATTACAGGATTTACTCCACAACCAAACATGTTATATTTCTTTTGTAAAGTTGATATTTTTGGTGTCCCTCGTCAATAGAATTGGGAGGAGTAACCTTCATTTTTTTCTTAGAAAAATTGGAAAATTTAGATATCTCCTTCAAAACAAATATTAAGTAAATTAAAGAGAAAAATACTTGTTTTTCATATATCCTTTATATATCGTGATTTATCATAGCTATATCACACTTTCTCACTCGAAATATATACAAATTCGAATATTAACAATTTTTGATGATATATATAGAGAAATATAAGGGATTTTTTTTTCTTAGCTTAGACTCTTTTATACTAAATATTTTTAAGTCCCAAATAATACTAGAAAAAAATGGAATACAAAATCCTTCAAAAGGTTCTTTTTTTTCCAATGACTTTCTTATATTAAAAGCTCATAATGATGCCATCGATATGCTCTATATGCTATTTAAAGTAGTTGATATCATGTTCATAACTGATAGTACATAAAATATTAAAAAGTTGATCTAAAAGACATGCAATTATTATGATTTATCATCCATTTATGTTGTCGTTAAATCTCTAATAACAACTGAATGATCCCTTACCTCTACCTCTAAATGATTATGTTTTCATTAATTTTTTTTGTTTTTTGAAGAACCAAATTAATGCAATCGTGCAAAGCAGTCGTGCAAAGCAGATAATAATAACATAGCGGACCCCATATGTTTGCAATAACATATATATGGTCCAATTTATTTTATTGTTCATTGAACACAGCATGAGACAAATGAAGGTCCCACAAGCAGTGCTTAATTAGGTGTAGTCCATATTACCATTAATTTGATCAAGACTAAAAACAAGCAGTAGTCAATATTACCATTAATTTGATCAAGACTAAACCAAGCAGTGCTCTCCAATATAACAACAGCACATTCAGTGTGTCAATTAGGTGGTCTCACATATATATTTGCATTTACAAACAAAATATCTATATATATAGATCTTTCCAAATTATGTTTTGCATTAATTGCGTCATGAGCTAGGAAAACTGGTTCTATAGTACTTCTATTTAATGTTGTAGTTAGTATCTTATAAACAACACTATTGTAAGTAGTTACATACATATATGGAGTGAATTCAGATTTAGTCAGGTACCTGATCTGGTAGAATGAGATGCATACCGTTTATTTTAATCTGGCATGAATCTAAGGCATGTCTGAATTAAATTCGCTCCGTCGATGCGGTACCTGAGGAGATATTAATATTGAGTACTCTTGCTGTCTTGCATGCAATTTTTTTTTCTCAAAATAAAATTATTCTAAGACTAAGCTTAGCACCTGCTTTTTTACTATTGGTTTAGGGTTTAGGGTTTAAATGTCCAATTACGGATTTGATAAATCCAATAGGGTTTAATTCAGATTCATTCAGATTCTGAGTTTTGTATAGGGACCAAAGATGATGAAGATAATGGGGTTCCCCTCCAGGTTTTGAACTAAGTTGTCATATTTTAGGGTTTTTCTTCTTAAACTTTGGTTGATTAATTGCTGCCCTGTTTAGGTAGATATTATGTGTTCTGGTACAGCTCTGTGAGGATATGTTGGTTCACAGTAAGCTTGCTTTATTTTTTTTTGTATGAACTCTACGTTTCTTTAATGAAACAGGCACACTAATTAACCTTTTATCAAAAAAAATAAAAAAAATAATGGGTTCCCCTGCAAGGACCATCCTAGTTGAAATTAAATTTGTGTTTAATAAAATTTCACCGAATTAATTTGGAAGTTTTCGATTTTAATAAAATTAACAAAATTGAATTTAATAGAAGAATCATCAAATCACAGATGTCCAATTTCAAATTCTGGACACACTATTTTAAAACTACGACCATTCATTTAAATCTGGCAGCTGACATCTTTCCAAAATAGTAATTTCGACTTGTGAAATTACAGTTGGAATTTTTAAGATCGACCGTTGATGTTTTTCATAATTAATCAAGTCCTATCTAAATTTAAAATTTCATAATTTCTAAAACCAAAGCAGAAGCTTCAATATTTTATATGATGCAAAAAACATTTTGTAATGCCGTAGAGACATTGTTCGATATGATTAATAATTTCCTGCTCAATCGAAGGAATATTTATTGCTTGCAGAGTTGACACTAGTTCCCCACCATCTGACTCTCTGTCCTCCCCTTCCTACGCTCCTGGTTCTCCTATGTCAGATACTGTGATGACTTGCTCTACATGCTCTTCTAGCAATTATTAGCCTTGCTTACTGTTTTCTAGTTCTATTTTGCTTAGATACATACCTCTTTGTGTTCAACTTAGCGGCTATCTTCTTAGTTAGTCTCAGATTGCTTGTGTGTAGGTATAATGTTTTAGTCATTTTCTTACCTAATTGGACTGTACAATGGATTTCACTACATTGATTATTGTATGAACTATATGCTTGTTTCCAATGAAACAGGTGGGAATTACCCACTTTTGTCAAAAAAAAAAAAAAAATAGTAAAATAAGCTTCTGATTTTTGTTAAGATACTTACATTTAAACTTAAAAGCCTACTGAATTTCCTAATTGGATCGTGAATTAATTTGCACATAATAAAAAGGGAATTGATATATCAATATCTTTAATTAGTGTTCAGCTTGATATGTCTTAAAGTTTAGTTAAATGACTTAAACATTCACCTAATGACCTAATTTAAAATTTTAGTTAAAATAATAATACGAAAAAAATATACGACGGAGTCTTAAACCTGATTTTACTGATCGAAACAATACACAATATACCAGTACAGTTTGTGATTTTTCACATTTTAGTTCAGAAAAAGGACGATACAAATTTTTTACTTGATCAATCTATAAAAATTAGAAATTAATTCTATTTAGAAACCATTTCTTCAACCATAAAATATACAATACTTAAATACAATAGAACACAACTCCATATAATTTAGTTTGATCTTTTTTTTTTCTTTTCATTTGATCATATATCTCAAGCTATATCAATAATTGGCGCTTCATGTTCCTTGTTTAAGTTGTCTTGATTGCTTAAAAGATGCCTTGTCAAATTTTGTTCATTTCCTTGCTCTCCTCTTGCCTTTATTTCTTTACTTTTCCCCCAAATTACTGAGTAGAGACCAATCATAATCAAAATGGCACCAATAATCCTATAAAAAACAACTCAGTCAAAATTTAATCAAATAAGAATCTCGCTTTTTATTATCTGACAAAACTTCTATAACATCCTTTCAGGTATTTGTATCAATATCGTCAAAAAAATAGGCTTAAGATTTTAACCAAGCAGTTTTTAATTCATGCAGCACACAAACAATAAAGTCAAAATAGCGTTGCATGTAACTCAGTGCGTTGTATGAATAAAAAACTGCTGTCTAAAACCAAAAAATAGCATAAGAAGCACTGGGAGCTTATGCTACAACTATATGTAACAGCAAGAGTATATAACCAATTAATTAATTAAATGTGCTTACCCGCCGGTGTAGAGTTGGTCGCCGAGTATGAGTGCGGCCATGATGGCAACAGCGACAGTCTGTACCGGTTGAAATACTGACGCAAACAGGGGGCCTCCCCTGTCTATGCACCAAATCTGCAGTGACAGGGCCACTCCTGATGCCACCAATCCCTGTGATTAATTAATTATGAACAGGACCTTGTTAATTTAGTTTTGCTGTCTTGATCAATACTTGTTCAACAATTTTGTTAATCCATTTCTTTATTATATAAAAAAAAGAAAGGGATAGAGAAGTTGATGTGTACTGTCCACAAATTACAATTAATTAATTATTTATGAATAGGATTTTTTCAGTAGTTTCACCAATGTACAAAAATTACAATTAATTATTTGATCATGTTTGAATTTTAAGAATATTATAAAATGTATAGGCATTGAATTACAGCATATAGGATGGTGAAGAGTTCCATTCCAGAGTGTATTTTCCACTTGTCGATGTCATTTTCGGTGAAAGCAGCTATGATCAGAAATTGTATAAGCCCAAAAAATATTGTCAATGTGAGCACTGATAGCCTTGCTGGATATTTCTTCAATACTGGTACCTGTTTATCCATGTGGCATTCAATTTCATCCCAAAAAAAGTTAAAAAAGTACATGCATAATCTGTCAATAATGAACTATACAACAGTCTCATCTTAAATGCATTAGGCAATCAATAATTGAAAGAATGTCAGATTACCTGTAGCATTCTCGTAATGTTACTAAAAATGTATATATATGCCAGAATAACAGTTGTGATAATAATTACACAAAAGACAAACAAAGTTATTGCATAGAAATAGGTCTCTAGTATAACGTCACGCCGTGATCGGATACATCACGGCATGGCCCAACATGTATGCATGTGTCATGACTCACGTATTTTGTATCGTGATCATTCGTGTAACGTGACCATTCTTCGGAAAATGGTACGACACGCACACTGGTTAGGTCACGGCACGTGGACACACGTGAGATCATGACCGTTAAATCTTGATCAAATGGTAAATTTTGAAAAACTAACTTATAACTACGAAAAATAGTTAAATGTGACAAAACATGACAAATGTGTCCAATCATATTTGGACACGACATGTGTGGTCACAATGTGACTAACGTGCTGTGACCGTTCCTCCTAATTTAGTCACAGCACGGCACGGCACGGAACAAATTTACATCCCTAGCTGAAGGAATCAATAATGCATTCATTAAAAATATAAAAATAAAAAAATAATGAGAGGTCAGCTGACCTGGAGCACAATCCAAGCAGACCAAGAGGTGATGTGAGTGAGGATGTAAACACAACCCAAGGTCCAATTCAAGATCTGAGTTGAACTGAGAATGGAGATATGCTGCTGATGGATGAATATTTTGGGTTGCTGACTCAGCAAAGGGTGGCCCTTGTAGAGAGTGATGACAGTGGCCCCACCTATGCTGACAACTGTGCCCACCACCTTTGCCACACCAAACCTCTTCTTTAGGTTCACCTCCTCTAGCCTACCAGATAAAATTAATATTGATGTTATTGTTATTGTTATTATTATTATATTTTGGAAGACTATATCACCCGATTTTTTTATTGGTAACATACAAGAACAGCAAAATTTTACCCATAACATCGAATAATTTCGTTTTATCAGCAATTGAAATCTGCGTTATTATTCTTAGAAAAACTGACTCCCTTTATATTCAGTGGTTGTGGTATAGAAATTGTCAATTTTATGATTTTTTAATTATACAGATAAATCAGTATATCACTGATACAGAAACAGGTGAAAGGATACCTCAGAGCAGCAGCCATGGCAAATGTGATCGCCGGTATTGCATTTTGTATAGCAGATGCATAAGTTGGAGACAAATAATATAGCCCCAACATATAGAATCCTTGGTTTGCCAGAATCCTATAAAAATCAATGGCAAAATACAGCACAAGTTCATGAAAAATTAAGAAAAATATTAGCAGGAAATTTGAAAGTATTTTTTTGAATTATGCAATAAATTTAGTAACTTACCCTAATATTGCCAGAAGGAAGAATTGGACCAGCAATGAAAAAGTGAGAGGTGGCCTATGGTCCCTAAAACCAAGAAAATATCCAAAAATTTATACTTCTTTTAAAAAAAAATCATAAACATTAATTTTCAATTGATCATATATGTATCGATGCCCTACAAAATTTTAAATTTTTATAAATCCTAATTAGGTTAAAATTTGCAAGAAACTGAAAACAAATTGGCATAATTATGACATAAAAGACTATTTATCAGTTCATATTTGAAGAAACTGTAATTAGAAATTTAGAATTCAAACATTTTAGATAAAAATACTCAGATTAAACAAAAGAAAAAGAAGGATTAGAAATGCATACTTCTCTAGAAAGTAGGCACAAGGGGCCAAGAGTAGCAAGGCAATACAATTTCTATACACCATGAACACAAGCTGGCTTATTCCAATATTTAGAGCAGCTCTTGATACTATGTGAAACCCTGCCATACATAGTTGCAAAGCTATCACTCCAACTAGGAGCTTCACTTTCTCTCTCATCTCTGTTACCTCTCTTCCCATTTCTCTCTCTCTCTTTAGATCTCTCTCTATCTTTTTCTCTGAGGAGATGGGTTATTTGAGATGTGTATATATACACAAACACTAAGCCACCAGAGTTGTTTCTCACAACTTGGAATCATACTGTCTCTTTGTTGTCTCTAATAGAATAGATACTTGATTGTGACATGCTTCTCTATCTTCTCTTACTTTGTTGTTATGTCTTTCCTGCTTTAGGATTTTTGGTGAAATACAAGAAATCATACACATTAATTAGCACAGTTGTCTTGGTAAGGATCTGGGATACAATAGTACACTAATGCTACTGTCCAGATAAGCACAGACCTATATATGCTGTTGCTGAAAACAGACAAATTAAAAATGTACTAGTAGACCAAATTTTATATTTTTTAATTATTTTTTTTATATAGGTAGAAAATCACTTCATCTAAAAATTCCAGACCATTCAAAAGTAGTGATTTCTACCTATTTAAATAAATAGTAAAATAATTCTAAAAAATGTAAAATTTAGTCTGCAAGTACATTTTCATTTGGAAATGAAGTTGAATGGTTCAGATCGACTATTTTGAAAACAAAGATATTGATCCATAGTAGAGACCAATCTGCACCATGCACAGTACCATAGCCTCACTCAACTAACATTATACCAGTTGGTAGTCAGGTGCTGGTAGCAGAAACTGGTACCAGTACCAATTACCTTTCTGGCATGCAATTTATTTATCTAAATTATGTTCCTGTAATCATTCACTTTCTAATTATGAAACTTGCATGTCTCTCCTACCTTTCCAAAACTGAAAAAAAAAATAGAGTCAAACAGACTAAATAAAAAGCATCTACCAATTAATAAACAACTTGTGTTCAAAAAAATTCAATAAGTGACGTGTGAGATAGGGTAGCAGCTTTTGACCCTGTGGTTCTGAGAGATATTTCTAGATTTCTTAAATAATTAATAAATCAGATCTGAACCAGTGTTTCTGTACCAGCTTTTGGATCTTAGTTTCTAGAAACATTAGGTTTAGTAAATTGATATTTGTTTCTAGGTTTGGTAAATTGATATTTGGACAAAAAAGTGAAGATAACATTAATTCTCGTCTCTACTAAGAGTGAGAATAAAAGAGAATTCCCTCTCTCCACATCTTATCCTCCTATCAAACATAGTTTTGGTTCTCCACTAGTTTGCGAATTCGGATCAGGTAAGATACCTGACAGGGTCAAAATTGATCCGGTTTGTTTAATTTAAATATGCACAAATCTTAAAATGGATCCCTATATTTTAAATAGATCCGAAATACTTTGGCCCGACTTTGACAAACTTGATGTTACCAATATATGAGTAATGCTGCTATGCATGAAACAAGAGTGTCTATTATTGTACCAATATAAATATAATTCAATTTTAACCCATACCTAATTGAATTCTTATCTGATGTGAGAAGCATCGATTAGGTTACAATTACATACATCTCGCCCCAGAATATGTGAGATTATCTCCAATCTGGCAGTAATCTTGCCATGTGTCCAGGGGATTATATAGAAACAGGTTTACTTTTTTGCGCTTCTAAAAGTTCATGTGGGACTTTTTATCCGACATGCCTATAAAACCGGACTTATACATTTCCTCCCTGTAAAATTAGTTACTTTCATCTAGTCAGAAATTTGCATGTCCAAATTTAAATGTAATATATTACACATCAAATGCACAGATGGGCGTGTAAAAAAGCATAACCATTATCAGAAAAATATAAGAAAACAAGCATTTTATTTTACAAACACCAGATTTTTACTCTTTTTAAGTAGGAAAAATATATATTTGTATATGTACAGTCAACTTTAATTTTTTCATATTATAAGATATTCTATATTTATCTTTCGAAAATTCTTTTGTTCCATTCACAAAAAGCGTTATATATACAAAAAAATTGTACAAAAAAAATACTGATTTTGATCATATATTACAGACATTACAATACATATATTGAGGGGCAATTTTGCACTGATTGCAAGAAACTAAAAAGATTAAGAACTGAGAAGATTAGATCCAGGTCATGAATTGTTTCCTTTAATTTATATAAAGCAATTTATTGGGTATATGAAATAATGCGTAATAGTACAATTTAATTATATTGTATTAAAAATTGAAATAGTGTATGCACACGCGAAGGCATTGAGGTACATGTACAGATGTACTTGCTAGGGACATGGCAGAGAGCATGCTGGCCATAGACAGCCTGCCATATCTTGCAATTAATATGAAAAAAATTAAAAAAGCTAATTGTATTTTTATTTTTGTAAATAATCATTCCATAGAAGAAAAAGTAATATACCAGAAATTTGTTATGGGTTTTTCTTCTTCCTTGAATAGATATATTTCTACTATCATTTGTTGAAATTATACACCTTTTAGAAAATTATGCAGGGTGAAAGTATTTCAAAACTAAAATACAAACAATCTGTATAAATACAATTAAATGGTTGCCAAGACGGAAAACAGAATGAACCTTGATGTGATATATGACAATTGATAGACATGTATTCTATTAATTTTATACTTCTAGAGAGTACATCTGTATTTCTTTTGAGGATATAAAGTACACCTGTATTATTCATTTGTTTCCCTTATCTTGTTTCTCCCCGTAATTATGAGAAAATAACATTTCTTCTCCATGCAGAGTTGGCAACTGGACCTACTAATTAAACTTGAAAGAGATCTCAAGTTCTCAACTGTAAATACTTCTCTCAGATAAATAAATTTATCTTCAGTTCAAAAGAGTGGAGCTGTCTTGTTTTATTCCCTTTTAATGGAACTAGAAACTAATTTATTACTGTACGTCACATTAATAATTTTGGTTGGGAAGTTACTGTACCAGTAATTTCATGCTTCTTGATATCTCCAGTTTGGTACCAATCGGATGCCATATAAAAATCCATATATTTTATGCCCCTTGGTTGAGATATATATAGTCAAGGAAACGTGATGTGACTAATGTATTGCATCATGTGACATGATTAGATTTTTTTTTACGTAACTTTGACATGATAATGACTAAAATGATAATAATAGTTATGTTATATAAATGGTCACATTTAACTTTTTTTTGTTTTTAAGTTAGTTTGTTGGAAAAAAAAAATTAAAAGAAGCTAAAAAGTATGAAAAAATTGCAAAATAAACTAAAATAAAGAAAAATATTGAAAAGGCTGGTCACGTGACTTTACATGACAAACTTAATTTATGTGAGTCACGTCTTGCGACACACGTGACGTGACGTGCTGTATCTGCACGTCGTGCAGTTACGATTAATTATTTTTTTTCTCAGTATTAGGTTATATTATTTGATGGTCTCACTGGTGATGTACAAATGTATGGGTCTGAATTAAGCCTGAAGAAATGAAATTGGCAAATCTGATGAGATGTGGTACCAAATACATAAAATTTGCCAAGTCATTCTCATCTTGACTGTTCTCTAGGTTAGGGACTTAAGAGGCCCATTCCATGAGTTATAATCTAAGTCATGCACATGCAGAGATATCATTTAATGCCTTGTAATCATGACATCTGTAAACTTTTGAAGCACAGAGTTTATTATTGTTCATTTCATGATTAACAAAGGACTTCTGTCTTATGAATCCATGAAACCATGATGATTAATTCTTCAAGAGATTCTTTTATAATAACTATTATCCACCGTACCCGTTTGTAAATGTTCATATTAAATGGGTGCCATATTTTTGACACGAGATATATTTTGTTCCCAAAAGTTAAAGTGAAAAATTAATCGTAGGAAAATCACCGAAATCAATTTGGGGGTGCTAAAACAAAAGGTTCAATAATACATTGATGGAAGAGCCATCTTTCTTTGCTTGCTCCAAGGGAAATTAAAAAGGCCCAGTTTTTCTTCACATGTTTACAAGATAACTAGCTTCTCCTATTAACAAGACATTCAATAAAACTCTCTCGTGAATGTCAATATGTAAATAAGACTTAATCTTTTTTTTTTCTTAAAAAAAAAAATTCTAACTAGGGGTGAAAATGGTATGGATAATATCCGATCCATATTCAATCCGTATTTGAAAAATTAGATATGGATTTCTGATATCTGAATATCTGTGTGGATGTGAATACTAATATAGTTTTAAGTATCCGAATAGTAGATATATACTATATATTTAATATATATTATTCACCATTATAATTAGATAAATATTATAAACATTAGTATTTTTTATTTTTTTAATAAACATCCGATCCGTATTAATATCTATATCTGTATCTGAAAAATTAAAAAAAATATAGGTATGATTTTGCTCCGCATACGCTCCATTTTCACCCCTACGTTCAACATGTTTTTGAAGTAAAAAGGTTTGGTGTGAAGAAACAAAAACGGTAAAGTCCATACAAATGGAGAGACAAGTAATTATAGTGGACTTATATTATGAATTTATTATACAGCCCATAACAATTATGGATTTCGTTTTTCGCTCCGGCCCTACAAATATTATGGAAGCCCATCAGATTCATTTCTGGAGACTTGGAGTGGTTCTTTCTAAATTTTATTTCTTGTATTAATAAATCAAAATCTCACCGCCTTATTTTTATCTATTTGATAAAAATTGGGAAAACCACCGATCTGATCAGTGGAAATCAACTGTTTCAAAATTGGTACCAAGCCTCACTTACAAACTACAGGATTACACTCCTAAGTACAAAAGATTTCTTTTTACATCATGGCCAAGAAGAAAAACTAATAAAGGTATCAAAAATACGTTCTTTGTTTAATCAAAGACTAATAACTGATACAATACAATAAAAGTATTCTGCCAATTATCTCAAAACACCCTTCAAAACACAGGATTGTAAAGTATAACAGATTCCACTCCCAAGCAATTTAAAAAAAAAATGTAAAGTATAACAGATTCCTTCATATTAAACCTTGTAAACCCTTCAAAAAGAATTATTTCTATATATCCAATTGAGATTTACAAGTGTGACAAATTGTGTACACAGCCAGAGTATATATCAATGCATATCAACTTTGTACCATATATTTTATATGAGTTATGCTATGGACTATGCATAGCGCTGATTAGTTTATACTATAGATCAATATCTCTGTTTCTAAAATTCAAGCAGTAAATCTGAACTGTTCAACATGATATCCATATAAAAATGTACTTGTAGATCAAATTTTACATTTTTTTACAAAGAATTCTATTTTTTAGATAGGAAAATATCATTTTATCTAAAAATTCTTGACCACTCAAAAGTACTCATATTCTACCTATAAAAAAATAGTAAAAAATTCTTAAAAAATCTAAAATTTAGTCTGCAGATACATTTTCGTATTAAGATCACGTTGAATGGCTCGGATCGACTATCTGAATTGTGACAACAAAGATATAGATCCATCGTACGGATCAATGTGCGCTTTGCAAAGTACCATAACCTATTTATATATTTCATTTCTCAATATTAGTTACGGGACCACGAAACCAAAACCGCGCATTTACTACCCACGAGCCGAGGCAAAGAACCATCAAACCTCCAACCGCAACGGGAGTGTAATTGAGAGTGCTCTTGTTTACAGGATATGCCACCGGCAGAGAAAAGAGAACAGTGATTGTTGCCACCCAGAGAACAGCAATCCATCCAATGAGAAAGCTGAATTTACCGAGATGGAACGGGCCCGGCACAAACGATTTCCTGCTAAGTGTTACTCTGAAGAAGATGGGTAATGCATAGGAGATGTAGAGCCCGATTGTTGCAATCGAGACCATGGCTTGGAAAGCTACTTCGTTACCCAACGACTGCACAACAACAAATAAAAAAAAATATATGATATTTTTTAACTACAAGCTAGAAATGCAATTTACTGTAATATAGAGAAAGTAATTAAATGAACAATGTCACATTTGAATAATTCTTGGTGGACTTTCACAGTTTTACTTCCTAACTAGATACAGGTCTTGTTATGTCATTCTTAATCTTGTAAGCAAGTTAATAGAAAAATTAATCATTGTGCCATACTAGTATAAATTAATATACCGTGAGAGCCATGCAAAATGCTATCACCACAGCAAGCCAAACCGCATTGATTGGGACCTCCTGTTTGTTAACTTTGTGCCAGACATTTGAAAATGGCATGGCGCCATCTCTTGAGAAAGCATATGCCATCCTAAATTGAAAAAAGAAAAGAAAAAAAGAAAACAGTAAGCAAAGAAACAATAATAAATGATAATTAAGCAGATGTAATTAATAACTACAAATCCAGAGGTTATGTAAGATTAAATGGAAAAAAATATATGGTGCTATGTATAATTGGTCCGTCTATGAAAAAAAAAATCGTTTTCAATGTACAAACTTTCGATCTGAATAGTTCAACATGATCTCCACATGAAAATGTACTTGCAACTGTGAAATCCTAAAAATATACATATACCCAGTTAAGATGTGATGTAACATTTTTTAGATGGTAGAAAATCACTATTTTGAATGGTCTAAAATTTTTAGATCCGGTAATTTTTTATCTAAATAAATAGTAAATAAATTCTAAAAAATGTAAAAATTGATATAGAAGAACATTTTTATATGGAGATCGAGCTTAGTGGTTCAGATCAACTGTTTGGACTTACAAAACTGAGACATTGATCCACAGTACGGACCAATATATGCTATGAAAATTACCATAGACTCACTCAAGAAACAATAATAAAGTGTAAGAAGATGTAGCTAAGAACTACAAATTAAGCCATAGGTTATGCAAGATAAAACAGGGGAAGAAAAAATAAATTCCCATCAACTCACCTGGAATTGCTGGTAACAACACTGATTCCACAGAGATAGACAGCACCGGCCACAACACCGAGGCAGATGATGCCGCCGGTCCCGGTTCCGTATCTCCTTTTGAAGACTAGATAGAACACCTCGGCAATTGCATACCCACCAGCATCATTGTTTGAATCTAAAAGATATCCTATGTCAGTCACTGCAAATGTAACAGCCACTAGATACACCCATCCGAATAAATTCGAGAGAAAAACGGATGATAATATCCCCATCGGGCCACTTTTGTCTGCTTTTTTCGTTTCCTCCGTCTGTATAAAAATTCATAGTTAATAGTAAAAATAAATGGCTCTTTGGTAGATCTGTTACACTGAGAAATCTGATGTTGATTCTCAAATAACATCTTTACATGTCAGGAACTCACTGGATTGTTGGCTTAAAAGACCTCATTATTTATGTGCCCCAATCATTTCTCACATCCTTATCTCTGCTCTCAAAGTCCAAACATTCGATTCTAACTGCTCAACATGATAGTCATATTAAAATTTGCTTGGAGACCAGAATTTATATTTTTGCAAATATTTTACTATTTTTTTAAGATAGATGCAATCACTGTTTTTTAGAAGATTCTGGACCATCCAAAATATTGTGGTTTTGTACCTATCTAACAATTTAGTAATAAAATAATTCTCAAAAAATATAAAATTTTGTCTCCGAGCACATTTTAATATGGAGATTGTGTTGAGCGTTCTGATGGACTGTTTGGACTTTAAAAATGGAATTAAGGATGTGAGGCATGCTCTAACAATGAGGCATTTTAACTCTACTCTTGAATCAAGTACAGAGAAAGGAGAATATACCAGATGAGCAGATGCATCGTAGCCCACCATGGAGTAAGTGCTCATAAGAAGCCCCACAACTAAAATATAAACAGTGCTGTGGATCCCCTCGCCATTGTCGGTGTTGAAGTGTGTGAACACAAACTTTGCGCTCGCTCGTTCAGTCGCTACAGCAGGAATCAGCGCCATCAACACAAAAACCCCTAAAAGCACAACAAAATAATCCATTAATCCAAGTAGTACTGGCATGTACCGGCAAAAATAATAATCTCATATGATTCATAGTTGAGTAAGGCTATGGTACTATGCATAGCGCATATTGATTTGAATTATGGATCAATATGACAATATCTCTGTTTTGAAAGTCCAAACAATCGATCTGAAGCATTCAACATGATCTCCATATAAAAATTTAATTATAGGTCAAATTTTATATTGTTTAGAATATTTTTTTTTACTATTTTCTAAAAAATTTAGACCATTCAAAAGTAGTGATTCTACCTATCTAAAAAAAATAGGGAAGTTTTAAAAAAAATACAAAATTTAGTATGAAAGTATATTTTCATATGAAGATCATGTTGAACTGTTCATAATCAACTATTTTGATTTTGAAAATGAAAAATTTGATCCATATTACGGACCAATCTGCGCTATGCATAGTACCATAGCCTCACTCTTCATAGTTACTAGTTATGCTCGCAAAAAGAGCATGTTACCAGTAGCTAGAGACTCACCTAAGACGTTCCAGAGTGCTCCGAGCTTTCCAAAAAACGCTAGCAGTTGAATAGGAAGGCTGTTGATAATTCCATGGGAGACCAAAATGGCAGCATGAAACCCAAGAACGATGTACTTGGAGGCTAAGTAGCCGCCGCCATTGACCCCTCCGGTGCTAAGTAAGATTATCACCTGAAGTAGCTGTGCTAACGAAAAATCGACACTCGTCGTACATGCCCACTATGTGCATAAATAGTGAAAAAAGAAAAAGAAATAGTAAGCCTTTTGAGTATTTTTGCCACGTCGATGGATCACTTATTATAGAAAAACATCATTGAGAGAGCTAGGGTACCAATCCGACGATGTTGAACCTGAAAAATAAACAAAATAGTTTTATATAATAATTTGAAAGAGAAAAATATGGTAGAATCAATTATCCATTTAATGACAATGATACTGTTACCAAGTGATTTGGTACTTCAACTTTTAATTTAGTATGAATCCAAACATACAAGCCAGAAATTTTATAATGTGCGACTCTTTAATGCCCGAAACAAATGGAAAAGGATTTCTACCAAGGAAAACTAATAAAATTGGCAAATTTGCTTGAATAATTGCTTTATTGATTATTTGTCAGAAATTACAATGTACAATTCTATTCGATTTATACAGATTTAGGCTATATAGTTGTTAGAATTAAAACACAAAAAATTATAGAGCCGTTGAGAAATCATCTGTAATGGTAACTATCTTAAGAGGAAGGAAAAAGCGCATGGGATGTAATCTGTAAATTTCACACACACTATGCTACGTATCCCCCAAGAGTTGCATCTCGAACATTCATATTTATATATATTTTTTTCAACATAAACTAACGTGAAGCTATGGACGTGCTTTCCAATTTACACCTATCTAGTGTGCTTCGATACAATAATCGTTGGATGTGCTTCGATTTTTTTTTCCGATGCGCATCACGAATCCAATGCCGTATTTAGCACACTAAACTGGGGGTACATTGCAAAGCACCATAAGCTCACTCTAAAAACTACAATAAAAGTGTCTAGCTGTGCACACTTATGACTTAATATTAGTTTGACGTGTGTGTGTGTGTGTAGTTACTTATTATGCTTGTCCTCTGTTAAGATCATGTACCACTGCTGATAAAAACTAAATATTGGCAATACTTCAACGCAAATGAAAAAGGAAATTAAAATTTCATTCAATGTTGGCCTCATACAGATATGTACTATTCTAAATTAATAAGGCCCAGCAAAAAATTGTTAAACTAGGAAACCTCAATTTGATATATTACCCATGAATGGATGTTGAATTGTTGATAGAGAATTTAATAAAAATGTTTATTTACCAGCCAGTAATCCACGAAGCAAGCGGCGCCCAATCCTTGCCGGCCAACATGGCGCTCCAATAGTAGAGACCACCGGAAGTAGGATATGCCGAGCAGATCTCAGCCATTGACAGTGCAACACAAGCATTGAACAGTGCGGCCACCAGCCATCCAATTGTGGCCGACATGGGACCGCCATACCGGAGTCCCGTGTTGTATGTTGTGGTGACACCCGTTAATACAGATATGATCGCAAAAGAAAATGCAAAATTAGATACAACCCTGTAGAAATTAAATCGGTACGGGTTAATTAGTAACTGAGACGAGATGAAAGATAAACTAGAATCAATTCACAAGAGTCTTTTTGTACAAAAAAAAAAAGAGCTTACGAGAGGCCGCGCTTGAGCTCCTGCTTGTAGCCCAATTCATGGAGCCGCCGCTGATCAGCATCTTCTGACATGGGCAATATAGTCATTAGCACAACTTGGCATTAATTCTTCACTGCTCAAGCAGAGGCATCAGGTGTGACTGAACCGGTTTTATATGGATACATGAGGAACTAGGAACAATTTTTTATAGTGTAGTTGTTATTGACGTGGATAGCATGTTTAATTAGATTAAGACTTAAGAGGTAATCGGTTCAAAGATAGAGGCGTCAATATATGGTATCCTTTTATCTTTTTAATCAAATACAAATCTTTTTAATCAACCTGTATTGAATTCGATAAGATGGGTACGGATAATATATTTTTTTATTAGCTTATCGGATATAAGTAAAGATCAACTTTTTTCGTTAAAAGTGCAGATAAAGACTATTTTGTATCTGTTATTCTATAAGATAATTATAAAAAAAAACTATAAATTATATAAATAGATATTTAATTATTTATATGGAAATGATGCATAATATGATATAATTTTATTTATAGTTCATGTATATCTATTCAGTGGCACTCTTTTATCCGTTTATCCAATCCATATCAAATTCGATAAAACATGTATAAATAATTTTTTTCTTAATTTATTGAGTAAAGTTAAAGATAAAACTTTTTTGTTAACTTAACAAATAAGAGTATGAAAATAATTTCACCCGTTTCGTACTTGTTGACACCCCTGTCCGATTGGGTATGAATACATGTTTCCTAGTCTAGATTGGTGTGCTAACGGCTAGTAGTTCTGACAACTACATCTTGACTTTGCATATGTTACTACCATCTCTGTTTTTTTTGTTTCACAAATCATACAGCTACAATTGTTTTTCTTTTTTTTTTGGGTCTTTGTTAGGGGAGAGGAGGGTGTCTGATGCTCATCAGACCAGAACAGTGTTTGATGGGTGATTTCTACCATCCAATCTACTTCAAAATATGTGCGCATGGATATTAAAGCCAACAGCACAGATATCAAAGTGGTGTGCACAGATTTTGAAATGAATCGGACGATAGAAATCACTTATCGAACAGACTCTGGTTCAATGGGCATCGGACACCTCCCTCTCCCCTTTGTTAGAATTCTAAAAGTAAAAGATTTTTCAAAGATTCCCTAATACATGACTAATCTCAAAATTAAAATTCCGTAAGTTACACGCAGCAGCATTTATGTCCTTTGAAATATTATTTTGATTTTGATGGAAAGAAGGAGCTCTTTTGAATATTAATTGCATTTTAGTAGGGATTCTGTGCAGCATGCGATGACTTAGTCTCGGATTGCAACAACTATTATTTTATATGATTTATAATAAGATATGTATGGTGAATCGTGTTATCATATCTCCGGTTGTCTGCCACAAATATATGCTGGATTAATTAGAGTGTTTTTAAAGTTCGCTTAGTTCTTTTTGTAAACTTAACTTTAAAATTTATTGAATTGACTTCAAACAACGAATTTAAATCATTGAAATTTTTTTATCTTACAAATGATATGTCTATATACAAAAAATTTAAAATTTAAAATTTAATTTATATAGAGTCAAGTGGTCCAAAGACGTTCAAAAAATGAGTGCATTAAAATTAATTTATAAATCTTCTCATTTTGATCCCATAACTTTATGCTAAATTAATTTGAAACTTTAAAATTTTCACTTGCAGACATATCACTCATAAGATAGAAAGATTTCAACTGTTTGGATTCATCGTTTGAAGCCAATTCGATAAGTTTTAGAGTTGAATCCACAAAAAAGCTGGAAAACTTAGGAACACCCTAGTTCTACTTGGGTAATTATATATTATTTTTATGGACTCCGTTTAGCGTAATATCGGTAGTATTTAATCAACTTTAAAATTTACTATATATGATTCATCCAATACACTCAAACCGTTTTAAATTGATTTATATTGACTTTATGAATAATGTGTTTACATGCAAAATCAAAACGGTTAAAAACTGATAAACAATAAATACATTAAAATTAACTAAAAAAATTCATACATTTAACCGTTCAACTTAATATCAAATAAATTAAAAAAACTTAGAAGCTTTACGTATAAACACACTAATTATAAAGTAAATTGATTTAAATAGTTTGAATTCTTTGTTTAAAATTAATTCCATAAATTTTTAGAGTTAGTAATATTGAAATTGAAATCTCACCGACAGGTAGTCAGATTCATTTATTTATTTATATACACACACACACACACTCGATTATAATAACATATGTCATAGTTGTCAGGCATGTGAAATGAATGCGTATAAATATAAAATATTGAGGTCGGCCCCAAATATACAGGAGGTTCCCTGGTTAGAAACTTCAATTTAATTCTTAAATATATAAACTATATTTTTAGACTGAGAGGGTTAAAATATCTCTTCTTTTTTATTTCATTATGTTTCTTCTTATTACTTTCTTAATTACATAATTTTTAAAATTTATATGTTAATATAAAATTATTAAATATAATCTATATTATTATTTTTTACAAGAATAAAAATATAATTACTTTTTTATTCTATCTTTACATGAATCAGTAAGTTACAAAATTAACATCCAGAAATTATATACATTAATATATTTTACAAGGTTATGATAACAATCAAAACAAAGTTGAAATATCATTTTTTTTTATATGTACTAGAGTAAATGATATAGATCATATTTAACAATTTTATTTTGATATTTAATTTTAAAGTTTACATATCAAAGTTTTAAAATAAAAGCATAATGAGACATATATTTGTGAAGGTAGTTCAAACCTCTTTCCGATTTTAATGTTTTGATAAAACATTTCAAATTAATACGAGTAGTGAATGAACAGGGTAATAATTGGTTCTATTAATTATTCTGTTGACTGTTAGGACTTAGGAGTGATTTATTGGTGATTTTTGCGCACGAAAATTGAAGCTGTCATTGTTATATAGGCAAATAATTCAAACTGTCAATTCATAACATGGTGAATACCAACCAAACAAGAAATTATTCATTACCTTCTGTTCCAAATATCATCATGTCATTTTCAGTCAAAACCAACCCACTAATGGTCAATACAAATTATACTCTCTTTTTTCATGGATTGGGCTTCAGCAAAATATTCTTTAATTCACCATCTACCAGATGATTTGGGCTTGTCTGGGCCAACCCAAACTTCTTTTTTTCTCATTTATTCATTTATGCATTTATTTGTTTTACAAAATCACATGAATTAATAGCTAAACAAATGTGTAGCTCATGAATCATGATTTAATGATGAGAGAAAAAGGTGCAATATAGTTTCAAGTAGGGCCGTAAACGAGCTGGGTCTTAGCTCACTCGTTAATTTTGGACCGAGCGAGCTAGACTTAGGACTTCCGAGCTAAAATCTTAGCTCAAACTCGTGACAAGCCAGTCCGAGCTAGCTCATTAGGTCTGACTGGACCTTGTTTTAAGAAGAAAATAAATTTTACAAATCTTTTTGGACTAAGTTGGATCGAGCTAAACCGAGTTGGACCAAGCTTGACAGTATAAAATACACACAAATTCATACAAATTCACAAATTGATGCCTAGCCGAGCTAGCTCACGAGCAAGCTAGGCCCCAGCTCAAACTCTTTAATTCTGAACCAAACTAGTAGCGAGCTGGCTCGTTAACAGCTCGGTCCAGTAATGAGCGAGTTGTTAGCGAGAGAGTCAGATGCGAGTCACGATCGAGCCACGAACTACGAGCTTTTTTGCCACCCCTAATTCGAAGATACCAATATAAATGTGGGAGGAAACAAAAAGATGAAAGTGTGTGTGTTATGATTAGGTGGGTAGATAACTTGCAGTGCTCCTAACTGAGCTACAAAAAGTTTACCTATTCCTTTACCTTCTTTTGGTTTTAGGTGCGAAACTACTGTAATTTCACTGAAAGAGTAGTAAATATGTAAACAGAATCACTACAATCAGGAGCAGATTTAGAATTTTGATCAGCAGTAGACACAAAATGCTAATAAGAATGCAAAATATTTATGATAACATAAATTTGATTTATTTTATTATAATTCTTATTTAATTTCAGCAGAATGCAAATTAGGCTTCATTTCAATACCTTCAAGGAAGTAGCTTGGGTCCGATGCCCATCAGACTCAAACTGGATCTGATGGGCTTCATTACAGTCCAATTCGCTTTAAGATCCATGCACGTCACTTTAATATCCGTGCAAGTTTGTTTTAATATTTGTGCGCACAAATTTTAAAGTAGATCAGACAGTGATAGATCCCATCGGACCCAGTTTGAGTCTGATGGGCATCGGACCCAAGCTCGTCCCTGCTTTCAGAACTTGAAATTTAGAAATTACCGTTGCTGAACTTTCGGGAATGAAATTCTAGTGAAATCCGAAAGGAAGGTTGTGAGGAAACAGATCCACAAGTTTTGCATTTAAGCCCCTATTTTGTTATCGGTAGTTAGAAAGAGCCACCAACAAACCTACCAAACAAGTTTCTCATGAATAAAATTTTTTGCATATGTTTTCTTCGTCATTATTTCCCTTTTTATATATAGCACGAGGATAAGGTATAACACATTTACATTTAAATATTCTGCATTGTGCTTTAAACTATTTTATTAATATTTTGTCTTTAGAATAGCTACCTAAAAGTTAAATGAGTATATTTACAATATCATCATTCCCCCTTTTAGCACGAGGATAAGGTATAAGACACATTTAAATATTTTGTGTGCTTTAAACTATTTTATTTAATATTTTGTCTTTAGAATAGCTACCTAAAATTATAATGAATATATTTACAATTAAATGTACATAACAATACAATCACATCTTTTATGCATAATAGCAAGAACGGAATTAGAAAATTGAGATTGAGGAGACTGAATAAGTTATTGTTGTGTAATTTTATTTTATAAAGAGATAAAAGGCATAAGTACCCATAAACATGCTAAAAAATATATATAAAGGATAAAATTTTTAATTTTTAATTTATAAGAATGACTGAGCCACCTCTAATTAACATTTAGAATACCCCAGCATAATAATTCTGAATACATTTATTTACAAGCAGGTAAGGGAGTTTGTACTTTGATGAAATATTTTAGCAGGTTTTTTTAATTAGGATTAAAACGGGTGCATTTGCAAGTAGCAATTATATAAAAAAAAATGTCCTAACATGACAAAAAGTATTGTTTCAAGTTTATTTATTGAAAAAAAAAATTAAGCTAAAGTACCCAACAACTTTATCTTAACAGTAAATTAAACCACCAATATAATTCACCAAGTGATACCAGTTAGTTTTCCACAAGGAAAGCATGCATATGGAAAGAATATTTCTCAAGACAGCACACCATACTTATATTTAATCTTTTTCTTTGATTGATATTTTTGACCAGAATATTGGTTACTGTTGCAAGTGGAAAACGAGACCGGGAGCTACAGACAATTTTTGAATCAGTCGTCTCTTTATTCCTCCGTTTAATTTCTTACTTTGAAACTTTTTCTCTTTGATATATATATATATATATATTAAGTTTTACCTAAACATTTTGATTAATCGGGTTTGGATGTTTATATTATTTAGTAGGCTAGAACAGTGGTTATAAAGGATAATCCAGAGGCCAATGAATTCTTTTTACCCGAAATTTTTATTAGTATTCAAAATTAATAAATAATTTACAAATTAACACCTTGGGGCGCTGGAATTCGAAAAGTGTCCAAACCGGAAATTTAATTTCCGGTTCTACTTTTTTTAAAACAAAAATCTTTATAATTTATTTATTTATTGTATTGAAATATTAGAAATATTTTATATATTTCTTTAAAAATAGATGGAATACAATATAATTTGATTTATTAGAAAAACTGTAACAAATAATCTAGATTAACATTTTTTAGGTAGAATTTTTGTAGCTGTAAGAAAAATTGAAACATTTAATGGTGTGTTGTTAGAAAATAAAAAAAATATTTTAAATCTGAGTTCTCGATGCCGGTTCAAAGTAAATACAAAAAATATTTGAATTCTTCTATTTTTGAAAAAAAAATTGAGAGAATTGTCAGATTGAATCAGCAAATTGTTGGATTATTTTTAAACAAAATAAAAGAATCCAAATATTTTGTGTATTTACCCAGAAGTGACTTTTGAACTGGGATCAATAACTTAGATTCAAGATATTTTTATTTTTTTTCAAAAACACAAAAAATATTTTAATTTTTTTACAGCAGCAAAAAACCGGCCTAAAAAATGTTGATCCGGGTTATTTGTCGCAGTCTTTCTAATAAATCAAATTATATATCATTCCATCTATTTTCAAATAATATATAAAACATATCTAGTCTTTCAATACAGGAAATAAATAAATTATAAACATTTTTGTTTTAAAAAAACTTAGAACCAAAAATTAAATTTTTGGTTTTGCAAACCGGAAATTTATTCTCCGGTTTCAGACTGTCTGGAACTGAATTTTTTTTTTTTTACGGAAAGTTTACTTGAAACCGGTAATTTAATTTTTGGTTTGGACACTTTTCGAATTCCAACGCCCCAGAGTGTAAATTTGTAAATTATTTATTAATTTTGGATATTTATAAAAATTTCGGTATTTTTACAGTCATGTTTGTATATAGATTTTTAAATCTATTTTATGTATGATTGTTGAATTTTCTAAAATTTATGATCGTATATTACGATTAAATTTTAATTCCCGTAACTTAAATATCATGCGTAATTTTAGTAAATTTTTGTTTGCATATAGAATATGTACACATTAATACATCCCTACTATAAATTGTAGCAAAGTATAATATGGATTTTTTTTTTAATTGAGATTTGAATACATAAAATTGTAATTTTTAAAACATGCACATACTTCATACATAAATTATTCCTAAGATAAAGAAATATATCGCATTTGAACATTTGATTGAAGGCATGTCTTAATTGAAAAAATGCATCGTTGGTTTTGTGCCCCAACCATACTCCATATTTTTATTTTTGTTCTCGAAGTTCAAATAATCGATCCGAAATGCTCAACATGATATCCATATTAAAATTTGTTTATAGACCAAATTTCATATTTTTTGGAATTTTTCTACTATTTTTTTAGATAGTTACAAAATCATTATTTTCTACTATTTTTTTAGATAGTTACATATAGAGGGACATAATTATCTATTAAACACACCACTAGATCAAAATTTTAATTAAATTTTGAAGGTCGATCTTCTCTGAAAATATTGTAGAACCTCTAGCTTTCGATGCAAATCGTACATCGCTTGATCAAATTCCAATTAATTAAAATCATGTTGAGTTGTTTTCAATAGTAAGAAATCACGGGTGCTTTTAAGAAAACAAATAATAAAAAGGTAATTAATATTGAGGTGACACGTGCTATGAAAAAAGTGGAATGTAGCATTTGTGCCATATAAGCAAAGTATTGAATTGAATGATAGTCACGGACCTCATACGTCGTAACGGCCTTTTTTCTTTTCTTTTCCTTTTTTATTTTTTTATCCTTTTACCTTTCTCTTTTCATTTTAATTATTTTCTCTAAGTCCTTAAATATACATAGACGGGGATAAAGAGATTTCTACTCTCTAATAGACCTGGTGTATTGCTGACGTAAAATAGCGTTCTAAAAATTCACTTGAACGGTTGGATTATATTTTTCTTGCCATATTTAGTTAATTAAAATATACCTTCTTCAAGCATTTCATCTATAAATAAAATATGCTGCTTACTTTATTCCATTCTCAATTGACATGGTAAAAAAATAAATAAAAATTTTAGTATTGATTACCTAATTTAAATTAGCGCACGAGATAAATTTGCTAATGATATAAATGGGTCGATTTGATGTATACATCTTACGAATTATTCTGGACAAAAAGAAGTTATGTGACTCGAGATGAAATAACAACTTACTCAAACTAGGTTAATCCTATGGTATATTGTAAAAAAATTACATATTCCTCAAACTTAAAAAAAAAAATCATGAAAAATGAAATTACATGAGAGAATTGGAGTTATCTAAATATGAATATGAATAAGGAGTACAGATTACAATAGTAGACCAAGTCTTTTGACGAAACTGTGTGGCAGCAAGCGAGGAAGAATATGTGTTGGACTAACTGTAAAGACAAGGCAGAGTTCCCTTTTGACGCCGTTGCTTCACGGTCAAGCGAGGTCATATTTTTCTCTCCCTCACTCCTCTCCATTTCAATAAAACGAGAAGATTCCTTTTCTATGAGTTTCTCCAGCACCAAATATCCAAATCGTACAAAAACGGACTACGTCAGATATTAGAAATGGAGAAAGATGAAACAAGTTTAAGGCGCGCCGATCCCAAGCTAGGCCGTGACCGGTTCGTGTAAGGTAACAGAAATTTTAAGTTCAGATCTGGACAGTCTGATCATAATCCGGGCCAATCCACTCTGAGGTTGAATGCAAGGGGACCCCTTTTATATTCGTGCCAGAGCAGATCGGACAGTCCAGATACAAACTGAAAATTTGTTTTACTTTAGGGACACCAAATTCAGCCAGACCAGAGTTAAACAGCTCCCGCCACGCTCCCCCAATCTATCTCCAATAAAACCCCGCGCCTCTCAGCGTCACTCGAGATAGAGAGAGAAAGAGAGACACACACACAGCGCAGAAAGGACAAGAAAAAAAATATCAAATGGAGACATTAACAGAGAGGTTACAGTCGGATGACGTGGCGGAGAGGATGGGCGCGGCGAAGGAGATACGACGACTTACGAGGGTCTCGTCGGACCACAGGCGCGCTCTATCCTGCGCCGTGGGTCCCCTCGTGCAGTTGCTTTCCTGCGCTTCCTCCAGAGAAGATGAAGAGGAAGAAGCATTGGCCGTTATGCTAGCTCTCCTCAATCTCGCTGTTAAAGATGAGAAGTATGAATTTATATTTTAATCCTTTTTTTTGTTGTTCGTTATCATTTGTTTAGTTTCGTCGAGTTATTGTTTAAATTAGGAGAAATGGAGAGAAGGAAGCGAAATGGATTTAATTGTAGAGAGGAATTTGATCCGAGTGAAGGAAAATACAAAGAGGGAAAATTCAATTTTTTTTTTATTTTGGAAAAATGAGAACAACCAATTGGGAAACATTTTGTGCTCAGAGTCAAATTCCCTGTTGAAGTGATCATAATTATAATTGATGTCTACTGTTAGACCCCACTTGTTTTAATTGTAAACGAATATGATTCTGGACTCAGTCAGGTGAGATAAAATTAATTATGTATTTATTTATAACACACTGGGTAAGATTGAATTTATTACCATTACCAGTACGAACCATGGTTGATACTGGTAATTTCAAATTTCGACACAGTCAAAACTGAAAACCATCAAAGTTTCTATCTCTAATGCAACCTAAATAAATACTTATCAGGAATAAGGTGGCCATTGTTGAAGCGGGCTCACTCTACCCGGTAACCCATTATCTCAAATCCACAAACCCGAATCTTCAAGAATATGCAACGGCACTTCTACTAACCCTCTCTGCTTCGTCTCATAACAAGCCGGAAATAACTGCATCTAACCCTATACCTCTTCTTTTTGAGATCCTAAAAACTGGTACCAAACAGGCCCGTACTGATTCCTTAATGTCTCTGTACAATCTCTCTACTCTGCCCGAAAACCTTCTCTCTCTCCTTACTCTTCACCCGGTACCACCTCTTCTAACCCTTATTAGATCGTGCCGAAGAAAATCATCGAAAATTGCAGAGAAATCTTGTGCCTTGTTAGAATCTCTGGTTGCATTTGATCAGGGTAGATTTGCACTTATTGAAGAAACCGGAGGTGTACTTACTGTTGTAGAGGTGATAGAAGAAGGATCTCTTTTAGCGAAAGAACATGCGGTCGGTACGCTTTTAACCATGTGTGAGAGCAACCGGGATAAGTACCGGGAAGTCATTCTAAGGGAGGGAGCTATTCCCGGTTTATTGGAATTGACAGTGCACGGTATGCCTAAATCTAGAATAAAGGCACATAAGCTTTTGGAGCTCTTGAGGAACTCCACATACAATCGACCAAGATTGGAGGCAGATACAATTGAGAATATAGTTAGTGATGTCGTGTCGCAAATAGACAGCCAGGATTGTGCCGATAAAGCTCGGAGGATGGTTGCAGAGATGGTTAGGGTTAGCATGGAGCGAAGCTTGAGGCACTTGAAGCAAAGGGCCTTTTATGTATAATGAAAAGGCTATGAAGAAAGATTTGATGTACAGATTTTTTTCCTTTTCTATTCCACATGTAATTTTTGTATTTTGGATTCTCTTAAGGGTTAGTTGCATTTAGTACCCTCTCTTTCTTTTTCTTTTTTCCTTTTAGATATTTTTCATAGAGCATCTTCACTTGCTTGGTTGTACATGTAACATTGAAAGTGTGGCATTTCATGATAAATGAAGAAGAGGGATTGAAGTTTGGTACGGTTGAAGGATGATATACCGGTCCAGTTCACAGCGGTACCAGGTGATCTGTAAATTTTTTAATTTGTTATGAATTCTCTTTCTAGTACTTTATTGTTGACTCTATTTTATTGGAAAAGCAGGTGATGGTTTGGTTGCATCTGTTTTATCGATCAAGTTGTCAAATGAAATGAAATAAAATCCAGTGTGATCGTATGATAATTGAACCGGGCTGGGCCATCCAGCCCAACAGTAAGGGATGACAACAAATCAACACAGACAGACATAATCCAATTAGTTCCTTTATATTTCGTAATTATTACGAGCAATCTTGTCGGTTCCTTCCTTTTCTTCCGCACTTTTGTGTAACTTAAATTAGTAGATTGTATATAAAAGATTTTTATCTGCGCAAGGCAAGGCGAGGATCAGTACGTACAACCTACAGGCCTAATTAATTTATTCTCTGCGCGCGGTAGGCTGTAATTAATTGGATCTCCTTTCTCGCCATTAATTCGGAATCGCCGGAGCATGTATTGAATATCTATCCATTCCCTTTCCTTTTGTACTAAATTTGATTGCATCTTCTATATATTTTCTTTGCAATTTAATTGTTTCCCTTCCCTTCCCTTTTAGTAATCAATAATTTATTAATGGTTGAATTGATCTAAGAGTGAGTCTGAGTCTGAGTCTGAGTTTCGCTGATGATCGATGCAAGAAAATTTTGAACCTAATTATAAGACGGTAAGGCTGGAGAATGATTCCTCTTCCTCCTCTTAGACCTGGTCCTTGTAATATACTACAGATGATGATTATGGTACTAATTGTGATTATGAACCTAAAATTTGTTATTAGCTAATGCAGGAACTTATTAACAAAAATTTCTATTATAAACTTCAGCTTCGGGAACGTAACACCCCCCTCATTCAGATTCAGGTGATGATTCTTTTTTAGTTTTAACTTCTTCTTTTTTTCAAATTAATCGGATGATACTTTGTCTTAATGGTAACAATCTTAATTTTAAACACAGCCTGAGATTTATATATAGTAGAAGATCTAGAAAAATATGTTCCCGGGATCTTCAAAGAAAACCTTGACTTGAACACAAATGCTCCTCCTGAACTCTATGGCTATCAGGCTATGCTCATATATAATGGTCTCTCTCTCTCTTCCACTCCCACACCTCCAAAACCAGTATCCTTTGCGGAGTTTTGCGGTGTGGAGCTGATCGGACGGCCCAGATTTACTCTTAGTCGGTGAGTGCTAGGGATGATGGAGGGGGCAGTATTAATTTTTCTTTGAGATTCGTGCTAAAATCTTACTTGGTCCGTCCGATCAAAACAAACATATCAGATTAAAAGAACCGCAGGAACTCCGCAGGTAAAAGCTCCACAGAGGATGCGATTCCCACACCTCTCTATAATTAATTAGGTGTTGCTTGATTTGTATGCAGGATCAAATACATTTAGAGATGCCTTTTTAATGTGCATGAGTCATACGAAGCAGTGAAACGTCTTTATGAAAATATTCCTTATGTCACGGTAGGAACTAGCATTTTCAATAAAAAAAAAAAATTCTAATGCTCCTTAAAAGAATTTTAACCCTTTTTATTATGCAGCGGGCCTTGATAGCGAAGAAGAAATTAGAAAAAAGATTGACCTTAAAGTCAAACCTTTGTCCTACTTCAGTAGTGATTACGACTTTTATAAAGTAGTGAAAGGTTTGTAACTCTTCTTCAGGGAGCTAATATTCACACAACATTTTGCATTATTAACACAACACTATAATAAAAAAAATTCGTTGATGGGTATACCCCTGCTTATATAGTTGTTTCTCAAATAACACCTCTCTCTTCAGTAATGTGTAGATTTTGTTCCTTCAATATTATATCAAGTTAAAATGAGAAAGATCTCTTGGCAGAGATTAGATTTTTTTTTAAATTGTAAATTAGATACTTAAATTGTACTTTCTATAAGTTGGATCTCACTGAATGATTTAATAATCTCATTATTTTCTGAAATATAATAATTAAAATATATTTGGAATATATATTAATGATTAAACTTTAAACTTTATTTTTGTCAGTGTTCTTTTTCTTCTACTCTTAAATTAAACATTTGCATTACTTTAATATCAAAGTTTGTTAAATATCACTTTATTTGTAACTGAGAAAATTCAAAATAAACTAGAAGCTTTATCGCCTTAGTGTGTAGATTTATGTTTTAATGTACTTTTTTGGGAATTTGAGACCTTAAATTTTTTAAATTGGTATTAGTAAAGGGATTGAGGCCTAATAAAACCTTAAGTAATTGGAAAAATTTCTCATGTGCCAATGCAAACTTTCAAAATAGCCAATTTACCCATGAAAATACCATAATATCCAATATTCCCATTAAAACTCAATTTTCTTTCTTCTATCACATTTTATCTATTTTACTTTTTATTTAATTATTTTAAAAATTAAACCGGCAAATATACTCTTTTATTAAAATGGAGGTGTCCATTAAATTTATAACAGATTGAATAGGAGTTTATTGGAGATGCTTTGTCTTCCCACCGGTCGTGTAAAATAATTCATGGCCTTCTTCCTTGTGCTACTCGCTCCACCTCTCTCTCTCTTCCGTCCTCCTTGTTCTTCATTTTTTCTCTACGGCTCACTAACTCTAGAAGTCTAAACACTAGTTATTTTTCTCCGCTCGCCAAATATCAGTTTTCTTCCGTTGATAGTGTCAGAAAGTTCTTCCAATGAAGGAAGATTTTGATCACTCAAATTTGTTGGCTAGTCTAAGCTTTAATGTTAGAATCAAGAATGTGATTGACATATATGCGTACCAAATACTTTGTGCCAGAAGGCCTAACAAAACATCACCCATGAGCGTACTTGGCTGCCTCAAATTAATTAGTTTTTTTTCTTGTTGAGGAACCAATCATGTTCATCACTAACAATTTGATAATTCTCTCATGGCTCAAAGTTGAATCATTTTGGTTTAAAATATAAAATTAGTAAATGGAGTGTCAAAGCCGTTTTTTTTTTATCTAACACCCGGATAAATCAAAATTAAATCAAAAAACACCCAGATCTAAAAATCTCGAAAATTGACACCCCCGCAAGCTCAGTTGGCGCACCAACACAGAACCGCAAGCTCAGCTTGCGGACCAACACAGAACCGCAAGCTCAGCTTGCGCACCACCTGGTCCGCAAGCTGAGTTGGCGCACCTAGCTCGGTCCGCAAGCTGAGTTCGTGCACCGCCTTTTTCTGCTATAAAAATTAGTTTTTTATCACTGTATTCATTCCACAATCAGCAGACAGCAGCGCAAGGGCTGTAAGTATTTTTTTCTCTTTAGTCCGTTTTTTTTAATTATTATTTTATATTTTTAATTGACTGTAAATTTATTAATTGTTAGGTTTTGTTCAACCAATTATGATTGGAATTGCCTGTTATTTTGGTGGTGAAGTTTTAGTCAGGCCAAATGGTGCTTATTACAGTACCCAACCTTCGAAAATGTTCAATATCAACCCAGATTTAGATTTTAGAGGTATAACTAGAGAAGTGTATCAGCAAGTTGGTATTGATCCGAACTATTATGAACTGGTAATTTCTGCAAGGATCAATATTGGTCAAGGCAACCAGACTTGGTTCCAACAGCTACCAGTACAAGACGATAATAGCTGGGGGTTGTATACCCAAATGACAATGAATTTGACCACTCCTTTCAAGTTCCTAGAGTTATATATTGTAGCTAACCTTAGACAGAACCCCAGATGTAACCCAAACCAAAATACCAGAAATAACCCCAGATAGAACACTAGACCTATGCCGCAAATGACACAGGGTAGGGTTATTGAGCAATCTGTGACGGGTCCTGTACAGGCCCTAACTTTGGGGAGTACTAGTCGGGCCCAACCTGAAATGGGACGTCATAGTACTAACTCTAGTTGGGTCCAACCTGAGAGGGGACGTCATAGTACTAGCTCTAGTCGGGCCCAAACTGAGATGGGACGTCATAGTACTAGCTCTAGTCGGGCCCAACCTGAGATGGGACGTCATAGTACTAGCTCTAGTTGGGTCCAACCTGAGAGGGGACGTCCTAGTACTAGCTCTAGCTGTGCCCAACTTGATAGGGGACGTCCTAGTACTAGCTCTAGTCGTGCCCAAACTGACCGTAATCGATCTCCAACTCCGGAACCGCTTTATTATGCTGAAAATACAGATGAAGATCCCGAAGAGCGGGAGGCAGAAGAAAATTGGGAAGCCAGTGATGGCGGTGGGGCAACTGATTTCAGTGATGTGGATACAAATTTTCCTGTACTTGGTAGACGACAGTGGCAGGTGTCGGGTGGTGCATCAGGACACCCGTTCGAGCAATTTCATGACACATCAGGGTTTGAAAAAGCTGACAGCTCTTTTTTTTGCAAATTCTGAGGTGTGTTTTATTTTTAATTAATTTTTAAAAAATCATTTATAAATTATGAAATTTTTATATTCGTTAATTTTAAAAATTTAAAATTTTTGAAATAGGATGGAAAACAACATGCATTGTCTGAGGGGATGACATACTCCAGCAAAGAGCAAATGCAAGAAAAAATAAGCCATTGGCATATAAAGAAAAATATCGAGGTGAATCAGACACATAGCGACACAAGAAGGTTGAGGTTTAAGTGCAAGAGCGACCGTTGCCAGTGGGTATTGGTTGCGAGGGCTACCGGTTTTGGTAATGACTGGGCAATCACAACACATAAGGGACCTCACACATGCTACGCTGAGGCATCCAGGTCAGATCATGCGCAGTTGACGTCCGCAATGGTCGCCAACTGCATAAAATTGTCATTACGAAAAAATGTTGATATTAGTATCAGGGCCATCACCGATCTGGTTGCTCAAAAGTACGAGGGAATCGTCCCTAAGTATAACAAATTGTGGCGTGGTAGAGAGTTAGCCATTGCTGGGGCATTTGGTAGTTGGGAGGGGTCTTACGGGCTTCTTGTCCCTTTGTTGGATGCAATTAAAAGGGCAAATCCAGGAACCAAATATAAAGTTGTTTCAAAGCAAACAAAAAAAGATGGGTACCGGTATTTCATGAGATTAGCATGGGCTTGGGGGCCATGTATTGAAGCAGTGAGTCACCTCAGACCAGTAATCAGCATCGATGCTTATTTCCTATCAGGTAGATACAATGGTAAATTGTTGATTGTCACCGGATATGATGCGGAGAACCAGTTAATCCCGCTAGCATTTGGGCTGGTAGAGAGTGAGGAATTTGAGAATTTGGGGTGGTTTATGAAGTGGGTGAGACAGGTTGTAATTGGTCCGAATAGATTCATGTGTGTGGTATCTGACCGGGCCATGGGCATAAAAAAGGTGTTCATACAGGATGATCTGGGTTGGTCTGAGGAGAACGAGGAGTGTGTTCACAAATACTGCTCTCAACATGTATTTGAGAATTTTGGTAAACATTGCAAGGATAAAGTTGCTGCAGGTTTTTTCAAAATCTTGGTGAAAAAGAAAAAACCAAGAAGAATGGTAGAAGGTCTCGATGCAATCGGAAGGAGAAATCCCGAATGGCTGAAATACTTAGATACATGTGGAAAGTACGATCCTAATAACGAGGCAGAACTGTCTAAGCCATGGAAGGTATATCAAGCTATGGATAACGGGGCTCGTTGGGAAATCATGACTAGCAACGGTTCTGAATCGCTCAACAATGTCTTCAAAGCTTCCCGAAGGTTTGTGTTTTATAATCAACGAAAATTTTATTATTTATTGACGGTTTTATGTTTTTTAATTTAATAGTATGTTGTAATTTTCGCAGGTTACCAGTTGTCGCAATTGTTGAGGAGACGTTTGCCAAGTGTGTCGACTGGTTTGTTAAAAGAAGAGAGCGTGCGGTGGGGTTGCAATTGCAGGGTCAACTTTTTTCCACTCGTGTCCATGAAAAGATGGATAAGCACATTCGCAAGACCCAAAAAATGAGCTCGATCACATTCGGCCGTAACGAGTGGCAGGTGACCTCCCATGGTGAGAAAATCGCATATGACATGCAAAGAGACAGCTTGTCACAAATGGAGCGAGACGCCACATACAGAGTCGTACTTCAGGACAACAATCGCATGGAATGCACCTGCCAAAAGCCTCAGCTAAGTGGAATACCATGTGTTCATGTGATGTCTGTGTGTCGTTTAAGGTACCAATCTGTGATGATAATTTCATAACCATCGCATAGTAATTTGATAAGATTGACATTATTTGTGTAAAATTGTAGAAATTAGGATCCAAATATTTTCGTAAATTACTACTACACCATTGAAGAATTACTCGCCACATGGAGTGGTCAATTCCACGTGTATGACAATCAAAGTGATTGGCCAGCCTACGAAGGACCGATCTTAGTTCCGGAGCGCAAAATTGTGAAATTAGGCAGGAGGCGACATAATCGGATCCGAATGTGGATGGATATACTGGAAGGAAGACCAGCAGGTCACCAGCCTGACAGAGCAACTTTGGAAAGGAATGCGAGAACGAGAAGGAATGCACGAGGCAATACTCAATAAGGATAGACTGAATATGTTGCATTGTGATATTTGTATTATTTATTAGCGGACAATATTATGATGTTTGTATGTTGTATTATTTATTAGCGGACAATATTATGATGTTTGTATGTTGTATTATTTGTTAGCGGACAATATTATGATATTTGTATGTGTGAAATAAAATAAGTCTCAAACACGATATAACAACATAAAATATGCATAACAGTCCAAAATAAAATATGCATAACAGTCCCAAAATATACATAACAGTCCAAAATAAAATATGCATAACAGTCCAAAATAAAATATGCATAACAGTCCCAAACATAAAATCTAAATAAAAGTTCCAACACAAACTAACAACTAAGATCGAAATATCAATGGGAGGATGGTGTGTAGGGAACCTTCTTCCTCTTAAGCCTCTTGCCGCGTCCCACCTCCTGTACGTCCTGAAACCTCGGCATGTAGGATTGGGAGGGCTGTGACGCCTGTGAAGCCTCCTCCTGTATCTCACCAAACCAACTCTCTGCAGGTCCGCCCTGATCTGAGCCTGGACCGAATGTGGTGTTGGGTCCGCCCTGATCGGGTGTATCACCTACATAATTCTGCTGTGGCTGTGACCAGAATATAGGAGAAGTAGGGTCATCCTGAGAAGCAAAGTCCTGCGACTGCGTGTAGTTACCGTACTGATCTCCCAGCTCAAACGTAAAATCTCTTGCTGGCGGTTCCACCTCATCACCTGGGCGATGTGTACGTCCCTGAAATAAAAAGATAATTAGATTTCACAATGAATATAACACGACATCACTTTTTATATTAAACACATACCGCCACATCACCAGCTGTCGCGAATGCCTCCTCAGGAGTCGCAGCTGCGTGAATATCTGACAAATCTGGCTCAGCGGTGCTCCCAGGTGGTGCAGAGTCGGTACTGTCAATGCGGTGCAGTTCCTCATAGGCCGGGAGATCTGACAATACCAGAATCTTATCTAGATGGGACTTGTATCCTGCAACGACGACAGGCGGTGCAGCCATGCATAACCATCTCTTTCCGAACTTCTTCCACCCTCTTGTGATTGACAGTCTTGCGCTTATCAAGCATTGCTTGATATTCATCAGCACCTTCAAATAAATTGTAAATAAATTAGGTTAGAATAAATGAATAAATTGTTACTTTTGAAATAATAAAGGAATAATAAAATCTTACAATCTGTGCAGCCGGACCACCGCATGGAATGTAGCCGTAATCTTCAGTATTCATGTCACGTCGTACTGCGAGCGGCCTCTTGTTCATCTCCGAAATCTGACCGTACATGAAAACCGTAAACGCACAGTACTCCTGGTACCAACGGCGATACTCCTGGTCGTATGCCTCGAACGCATAAGTCTGGAGGTGCTCAGGAATCATGTCCTCCGGAGCCATGGCCTCAAGTCGCTGCACATAATCCTCACGTATCGTTCGCCTGTTCTTCCCCTCTTTAGTGTCTAGTGCCTTGTGTAACAGGTACCACTCGTCTTTACTTATCGAGTCCGGTACAGGAAAATACTGAGACATGCCGAACTGTCTCATGACCCGTCCAGGATAATAATGCTCTATAACCTGGAAGTAGACAAGCGGTACCTGCAGATGCTAAAAATATAAAATTGTAGGAACTATAAATTTTATGAATTAATCTTTTAGCTAAGAATACAAGCGATACCTGAGCAAACCAGACATGTCGCTCCTCCGAGCATATCGCAGGCAAGTCATACAAGAAAGAGTGGAAGCCATAACCATCGGTGCTCGGTACAAGCTCGTCGTATGGGCGCCAACAAACGTGCTCATCTGGCCTCATCTGCTCGAACTGTGACCTGAAAAAAGCAACCCCGTAGGTCGTCCGTGTGGGGTATGGGTGAAAGCCTTCCCCTCCGAGCACCATCTCTGAGCATAGGAAGGACATGTCTGCGGATTGGGCTGACCCCACACTGGAGCCCAACCCTTCACTTTTGGCGATGGACGGCCGAATGGAAACCTCGTCCATGACCAATGATGCAGGAGCGCAATCGGACCGTAAAATCTCTTTTTGGTCACCTGTTTTAATAGAAGTTACAGTTATTTTTATACAAATTGTTTAAATAGTAACCACAAAAAATTATTTTTAATACCTGACATGCAGTGCATAAACCGCGGTATAGACATGCCAAGACCGCCGCACCCTAATTCATCTTACGCGGGTTCTCCAAGTCCACCAGAAACAGTAATAGAGAGCCGGGAACAGTGCCCCCAGATGAATTTGGGAACATCCAGCAGGCGAACAACTCCATGATGTAAGCCCGTGTCCACCGTGCAACCTCAACAGGATCGGCGTTTTCGGCTAGTTCTCCACTGCAAAATTATTATATAAAATGTAAATGCCGCAATCAAATTATTTAAAAAATTACATGCACGCAATTAATTAAATTTAAAGTCACCTGAAATGCTGCTGCAAAGCTGGTATACTGATGTCGTTCTTGGAGTCGATCAGGCCACGCGCTGTATTCCTCTGCTTCATCAACCCATCACCCAGCATATCGGTCACGACCTGAACAAAGTCTCCGTACTCCACACCGGTCACAGCATCTCCAGTAATGGGCAGACCCCATAGACAACTCACGTCCTGGAGAGAGATGGTAATCTCTCCAACGGGTAGGTGGAATGTGTGGGTCTCTGGCCGCCATCTCTCGACCAACGCAGATATCAGTGCGGGATCTGCGGTTACAGGGGCGAGCTGTGACACATGCCATAGCCCCATTCTCTGTAATGTCGGTGCATAGCGCACGTCATATTTTAGGGTCATGAGGTTATTCCTCACCTCCGTCATGTCATGATCCTAAAATAAATTACAAATGAAAATAACAATTAACAATTGAGATATTTTTTCAAATAAAAATTAACAATTTAAATTATTTCTCAAATGTAAACTTACATATGATAGGGAGATCTTGTGGCCCTTGATCGGAAACCAATAGATGGGGCTAATGCAATCACCTCTCAACTGCGGAAATATGGTAGAGATCAACTCCTTATCCCAATCAGTCTCATCCAATAGGGTTGTGCCGCTCGTTGACGCCATACTAAAATGAATTATATATTTTTGCTCAAATCTTAACATAATATGAATTTTCGAGTTGTCTAAGAAATTCTAGTAATTTTGGACAACCAATATAAAAAAAATGTACAATTTTGGTCCAATTGTGCATTTCTAATCTATTTTGGTATATAGTACTAAAATTATCCAATTTTGCATTTCAAATTAAGATCAATTTTGGTACAATTACTAATTTTGGTCTCTATTAGAACTATTTCGAGTGATTTAACAAAATTATAAATTATTTTGAACAACTAAATAAAAAATTAAACTAAAAACTACAATTAAATTACAACTAAATTATATTTACTAAACTATAACTAAATTATCTACTAAACAAAGTAAATTATCTAAACTAAATTACAACTAAATTATATCTAAACTAAACTACAACTAAATTATATCTACACTACTTAAACTACAACTAAATTACCTACACTACTTAAACTATAAAATTAAAATAAATAAAAAAAAAAAAATTACCTTTTTACTGTAGAGAGGTCCTCTCTGAGAGGAGCGCTGCTGGGGCCGGTGTGGGGTAAAAAGTGGTGCGCAAGGGGCTTATATCACCACAGTTTTGGTGCGCAAGCTCAGCTGGCGAACCGGGTTGGAACGGGTCGGTGCGCAATCTCAGCTGGCGAACTGGGTTGCAACGGGTCGGTGCGCAATCTCAGCTGGCGAACCGGGTTGGAACGGGTCGGTGCGCGATCTGAGTTGGCTGACCGGGTGGTGCGCGAACTGAGCTTGCGGGGGTGTCAATTTTTGAGATTTTTGGATTAGAGTGTTTTTTATTTAATTTTGATTTATCCGGGTGTTAGATAAAAAAAAAACGGGTGTCAAAGTGCATAGCTTTGATTTAATTTCTGGGTTGAAAATAAAATTAGTAAATTGCGGAGTAACAATAACATAATCGTTCACTGTTCATCATTGATTTAATTTCTGTAAGTTTCACATTCTCAGCCAACTAAATCTCCATCTATTCATCTGTTTCAATTTCCATCAGGCACGACACCTTACTACAATTCAATAGCTGAAATTCATCAAGCAGTGACAGAGTATCAAAGAAGCGACTTCCAATCTGCTGCAATAGCATGCGCCAAAGCAATATCAATCTCGTCAACAACTTGAAGAGATTTGAGTTCTAACGGTCATTGATGAAGAGCGCTCAATTTTCCCAATAGACGAGTGATCTGCTTTCTGACCCGGGTGAAAGTGCTGGTTCTTGAAGCCCAGTCCCCAGCCTAAAAAAATAGTATATATATGATGAAAGGGTATATTTGTCTATTTGATTTTTAAAATAATTAAAGAAAATGTAAGATAGATAAATGGAGATAGAGGGGAAAAAAAAAGGTTTTAATGGGGATATTGATATTATGATGTTTTTATGGGTAAATTGGCTATTTTGAAAGTTTCCATGGGCACATCGAAAAATTTCCCTAAATAATTCAACAAGATGATTTGACTCTAATAAGTACAATTTATTTTATTAACCCAACTGATACTCTAATTTGTAGCTGGGACTCCTTAAGAAAATTTACTACTAGAGCCATATATAAATTCTTAAATTCTAGAAGAATATTAGCTAGTCATCATTTAATATGGTGGTCTCTACTTGTCCCTCTTAAGATTAGGATCTTTATGTGGTTAACAATGCATCAAAAAATATTGACCAAGGATACTCTTACCAGAAAAGGGTGGACTGATAACACCAACTGTCAATTTTGCACTACCCTAGAAACCAGATATCACTTGTTCTTACAATGCCCATTGGCACAACAGGTCTGATTCTGGTTAGGAAAAAGTCAACTATTGCTCTCTGTTTGGCATTATTGGGATGATATATATCAGTATGCATTGACACTACCCCAATGTGATAAGATATGATTGTTAATTGTACTTAGTGTAGTATGTTGGACCTTATGGAACCATAGAAATGAAGTTTGCTTTAATGATTCCAATATTAAATCAGCTAGAAACTTAATTATCAACATCAAATCTCTTGTTTTATACTGGACATGGCCAGCCAAGAAAAAGTGAAGTAAGCAGTAGCTGGCTGGATGCCTATCATTGAGGATGTCATCCCTTTGAATGTCATTCCCCCCAACATGGAGCTACTACTACACAGGGGAGTACCAAATGCAGATGAATGAAGACTTCTCCTGTTATTCCTTCTTTAGTATCTATGATAACTACTATACTTTTAGCAAATGACCTAACTTTAGTTTTTTACTTATACTTTTGGCTGTTAGATTCCTCCTCAGTATGGGATATTATGTTACTGTTGTGGTTCATATACTTTTGGAGGTTTTTTGTTCCAGGTTGTCAGGGGGTGATCCCTGACAAAACTGTTACCCTGTAATTATGTTTTCCTTAATGTAATGGGTCTTCTGACCTTTAAAAAAAAAAAATTCAACAAGATGATGTTGTGTGACTTACCTCCGCAAACAGTTTCTTACTCTAATCTAATTCCTCACCTCAGATGAGAAAATTGAAAAAAAAAAGTAATTAGAAAAAAGATAGAACATGATATAATAATAAAATATTGTCGAAATTGCATCATTAACTTCATTCTATTCCTTACATATTCAGTATTACAGTCTTCTATACTGAATTAATGACCAAGATTAGGACCAATTGAACAAGTTTTTCCTGTATATAAGTTCCCTATTTGTGTACAAATCTGAATAAGAATTGCAATTAAACAATAAAATGTGCCAATATAAGATGATTTGAGATGCCAGGTGTCCTCTAAGAAGTTAAAAATATTGGATTGCCACAATTTTCAATTCATCCACTCACAAGTCAAAAAATTGACAAAACCAATTCACAAATCAGCAACAATTCAATAACAGTGGAGCTTGGCTCCTATGCCATTACAAGGCAACACAGAGAATCAAAGAACCGTAAAAAACAAAGATTCGTTAATTCCCGAGTTTTGCTCCAAGTTGGGGATCCGAATTTGCTGTTTTTTAGAGAAAAGCAACACTCTTTTTCTCCCATCTCAACCATTGGATTACTACTATAATATATCTTCTGTGGTTTCTACTTAAAAGAAACTCACATGCCATTAATTACCCTTCCCACCCAAGCTCTTCACTCTGATTTCATTTTTCACTGTCGCTATTTTTTCAGATTATACTAAACTAAGTACAGACGAGTTGTTCTCTCTCGTCACTATTTTCAGATTTTATCGCACTGTAACACTATCTCTCATTTACTCTATTAATTAGATAATTCACAAATGAGCCTATGTTAAGATAGCAAATTAAGAATTTCAGAGATCAGGATAAAAAAAAACTTCATGTTTCGTTGGGAAGAGTGGTAGAAGAATGGGAGACGCAATATACTGGATGGCGCAGTATACTGGTACAGGTATGTGATGGATAAAGAGCTTCATGTTTTCATTTTCAGATTTTTGTATGGTTTTTTATTTCATTTTGTCTATTTCTTTTCTGATGTTTTTCTTTCAGATGGCGCAACATATTGGTATTTTTCTGATATTTTTCTTTCAGATTAGCAAGTTGACTAGTCAATAAGATAGTTAGTTTGATATTAAAACACAACTGAATTCTGTAAGCACAAGAACAAATGCAAATGAGGTTCATAAGCACAAGATCAAGAGCAAATTATGTTGCAAACTGCAAGAACATCAACAAATGAGGTTGTTAAGCACAAGAACAAGAGTAAATGTTATTGCTAAGCACAAGAACAAGGGCAAAAGATATTAAGAAGCATATGAACAACGACAATTGATGTTGTTAAGCACAGGAACAAGGGCAAATGGGGTTCCTAAGCACAAGAACAAATACAAATGAGATTCATAAGCACAAGATCAAGGGCAAAAGAGGTTGTTAAGGACACAAATAACGCCAATTGAGGCTGTTACGCACACAAATAATGGCAAATGAGGTTCCTAAGCACAAGAACAAATACAAATGAGGTTCATAAGCACAAGATCAAGGATAAATTATGTTGCAAAGGGCAAGAACAACGACAAATGAGGTTTTTAAGCACAAGAACAAGTGTAAATGATGTTGCTAAGCACAAGAACAATGGCAAAAGAGGTTAAGAAGTATATGAACAACGACAATTGAGATTGTTAAGTACACAAACAATGGCAAATAAGGTTCCTAAGAACAAGAACAAATGCAAATGAGGTTCATAAGCACAAGATCAAGAGCAAAAGAGGTTGTTAAGCACATGAACAACGCCAATTGAGGTTGTTAAGCACACAAACAAGGACAGATGAGGTTCCAAAGCACAAGAACAAATGCAAAATGAGATTCATAAGCACAAGATAAAGGGCAAAAGAGGTTATTAAGTATATGAACAACGCCAATTGAGATTGTTAAGCACACAAATAACACCAATGGAGGTTGTTAAGCACACAAACAAGGGCAAATGAGGTTCCAAAGCACAAGAACAAATGTAAATGAGATTTATAAGCACAAGATCAAGGGCAAAATAGCTTATTAAGTATACGAACAACGCCAATTGAGGTTGTTAAGCACACAAATAACACTAATGGAGGTTGTTAAGTACACAAACAAGGGCAAATGAGGTTCCTAAGCACAAGAACAAATGCAAATGAGATTCATAAACACAAGATCAATTGCAAATTATGTTACAAAGCGCAAGAGCAACGACAAATGAGGTTGTTAAGCATAAAAACAAGTGTAAATGATATTGCTAAGCACAAGAACAAGGGTAAAAGAGGTTAAGAAGCATATGAACAACGACAATTGAAGTTGTTAAACACACGAACAAGGGCAAATGAGGTTCCTGAGTACAAGAACAAATGCAATTGAGGTTCATAAGCAAAAGATCAAGGGCAAAAGAGGTTGTTAAGCACACGAACAACACTAATTGAGGTTGTTAAGTACACAAACAAGGGCAAATGAGGTTCCTAAGCACAAGAAGAAACGCAAATGTGGATCATAAGCACAAGATCAAGGGTAAATTATGTTGCAAAGCCCAAGAACAACGGCAAATGAGGTTGTTAAGCACAAGAACAAGTGTAAATGAAATTGCTAAGCAAAAGAGGTTAAGAAGCATATGAACAACGACAATTGATGTTATTAAGCACACAAATAAGGGCAAATAAGGTTCCTAAGTACAAGAACAAATGCAAATGAGATCATAAGCACAAGATCAAGGGCAAATTGTGTTGTAAAGTGCAAATACATCAACAAATGAGGTTGTTAAGCACAAGAATAAGTGTAAATAATATTGCTAAGCACAAGAACAAGGGTAAAATAGGTTAAGAAGCATATAAACAATGACAATTGAGGTTGTTAAGCACACGAACAAGGGCAAAGGAGGTTCCTAAGGACAAGAATAAATACAAATGAGGTTCACAAGTACAAGATCAAGGGCAAATTGTGTTGCAAAGTGCAAGAACATCGACAAATGAGGTTGTTAATCACAAGAACAAGTGTAAATGATGTTGCTAAGCACAAGAACATGGGCAAAAGATGTTAAGAAGCGTATGAACAACGACAATTGAGATTGTTAAGCATTAGAATAATGGCAAAAGAGGTTCGTAAGCACAAGAACATATGCAAATGAGGTTCATAAGCACAAGATCAATGGCAAAAGAGGTTGTTAAGCACACGAACAACGCCAATTGAGGTTGTTACGCACACAAACAAGGGCAAATGAGATTCCTAAGCACAAAAACAAATGCAAATGTGGTTCAGAAGCACAAGATCAATGACAAATTATGTTGCAAAACGCAAGAACATTGACAAATGAGGTTGTTGAGCACAAGAACAGGTGTAAATGTTATTGCTAAGCACAAGAACAAAGACAAAAGTGGTTAAGAAGTATATTAACAACTACAATTGAGGTTGTTAAGTACACGAACACTGGCAAATGAGGTTCCTAAGCACAATAACAAATACAAATGAGGTTCTTAAGCTCAAGATCAAGGGCAAAAAAGGTTGTTAAGAACACGAACAACGCCAATTGAGGTTGTTAAGCACACAAACAACGCCAATTGAGGTTGTTAAGCACACAAACAAGGGCAGATGGGGTTCCTAAGCACAAGAACAAATGCAAATGAGGTTCATAAGCACGAGATCAATGGCAAATTATGTAGCAAAGTGCAAGAACATCGACAAATGAGGTTGTTAAGCACAAGAACAAGGACAAAAGATGTTAATAAGCATATGAACAACGACAATTGAAGTTGTTAAGCACACGAACAAAGGTAATTGAGGTTGTTAAGGACATGAACAACGCCAATTGAGGTTGTTAAGCACACAAACTAGGGAAGTATACTGGCACAGGTGTGTGATGGATAAGGAGCTTCATGTGTTAATTTTCAGATTTTTGTATGGTTTTTTATTTCATTTTGTCTATTTCGTTTTTGATGTTTTTCTTTCAGATGGCGCAACATACTGGTATTTTTCTGATATTTTTCTTTCAGATTAGCAAATTGACTAGTTAAATGGATGGTTAGTTCGATATTAAAACACAATTGAATTCTGTAAGCACAATAACAAATGCAAATGAGGTTCATAAGCACAAGATCAATGACAAATTATGTTGCAAAGTGCAAGAACATCGACAAATGAGGTTATTAAGCACAAGAACAAGGGCAAAAGATGTTAAGAAGCATATGAACAACGACAATTGAGATTGTTAAGCGCACGAACAAGGGCAAATGAGGTTCCTAAGCACAAGAACATATACAAATGAGGTTCATAAGCACAAGATCAAGGGCAAAAGAGCTTGTTAAGCACATAAACAAAGGCAAATGAGATTTCTAAGCACAAGAACAAATGCAAATGAGGTTAATAAGTACAATATCAAGGGCAAATTATGTTGCAAAGTGCAAGAAATTGACAATTGAGGTTGTTAAGCACAAGAACAAGTGTAAATGTTATTGCTAAGCACAAGAATAATAACTTTTGAGGGAGATGGAATATGATGAAAATTGTATATTGAGAATTCTAATTTTACAAGTTCTCTATACATGCATACATATAGCCTATTGTGCTACTAGCCGTTGGCTATTTTCCTTAATAAGAGATTGATTGATCTCTTGTCTAATTACATCCTAAATGTAAGCTAGGTACCAATTACAGATATACAGCTGTATTTTGCTATGCTAGTTTATTTGTTGCCTAAATACAACCAAAGATGAATCTTCTGAGGTTGTATTATTTTCTCCAACACTCCCCCTCAAGTGGGGTTCGAATAAATTGATTGAACCCAACTTGTTGAGTATGTTTAGATGACTAGTCTTGTCGAGTGCCTTTGTGAAAATATCTGCCAGTTGCTCTTTGCTTCTGACAAACGGAGTTTCTATTTCTCCAGACTGCACTTTTTCTCTAACAAAGTGACAGTCCACCTCTATATGTTTTGTCCTTTCATGGAAGACCGGATTGGATGCAATATGCCGTGCGGCTTGATTATCGCAGTACATTTGCATGGTTTTTGCGTGGTCTATCTTCATGTCACCGAGTAGTTGTTTAATCCAGATAAGCTCACTTGCTGTGGATGCCATGGCTCGATATTCTGCTTCTGCACTTGAACGAGCGACAACATTCTGCTTCTTGCTTTTCCAAGTCACCAAGTTGCCACCTACAAAGGTACAAAAGCCAGTGGTTGATTTTCTGTCACAGCTCCCGGCCCAATCTGCATCAGAAAAACCAACCACATCATTAGAACCATTTTTTCTCATCCAAATCCCTTGACCTGGAGTGCATTTGAGGTATCTAAGTATTCTATCAATTGCACTCAAGTGACTGGTACGCGGAGCATGCATAAATTGACTTACCATACTAACTGCAAATGAGATATCAGGTCTGGTAACTGTAAGATATATTAGTTTTCCCACCATCCTTTGGTATTGTCCTATGTCAGATAGTAATTCACCATCTTCTAATCCCAGTTTAGTGTTGGTTTCCATTGGGGTATTGGCTGGTTTAGCTCCTAGTTTACCAGTCTCTTTTAACAGATCAAGTACATATTTTCTTTGAGATAGAAATAATCCTTTATTTGAGTGAGCTATTTCTATTCCAAGAAAATATGAAAGTTGTCCAAGGTCCTTGATATCAAATTCCCTTTTTAAATATTGTTTTACCCTTGTAATTTCCTCATTGTTATTTCCAGTAATAATAATATCATCTACATAAACTAGAATAATAGTAGTGATGTTTTGTGAATGTTTTATGAACATAGAAGAATCTGCTGTACTTTTGATAAATTTAATTTTTAAAAGAGAAAAGCTTAGTTTGGCATACCATGCTCTTGGAGATTGTTTGAGGCCATAGATTGCCTTCTGTAGTTTACACACTAGTGATGGATCTGACTCATTTTTGTGTCCTGGAGGAAGAGTCATATAGACTTCTTCTTCCAAATTTCCTTGAAGGAATGCATTTTTGACATCCATTTGAGACAAGTTCCATCCTAAATTGGTGGCTACCGATAGTAGAATTCTAACTGTATTCATTTTTGCTACCGGTGCAAAGGTCTCTTGGTAGTCGACACCATAAGTTTGAGTAAATCCTTTGGCTACTAACCTAGCTTTGTACCTTTCAATAGTACCATCATAATTGTATTTGATCTTATATACCCATTTGCACCCTACAGGTTTCTTATTTTTTGGTAAGGTAATTATATCCCATGTGTTATTTTTTTCTAAGGCTTGAAGTTCTTCTTCCATAGCCTTTTTCCAAATGGGACTTTGATTTGCTTCACCAAAGGTGGTCGGTTCAATTTGGTTATTAATGTTACCCAAGTAGGCCCGGTATTCTGGTGAAACCTTTGTATAAGAGATATAATCTTGAATTGGATATATCACCTGATGGGATACATAATCCCTTAACTTGACAGAAGGTTGAGTTTGTCGTGTAGATCTTCGCAAGGCAATTTCTTCTTGAGTTGATTCTCCACTTGACTCATGTTCTCCCCCTGAAGGAATTGCAGGTGGTTCACCATGTTGAAGAATTTCAGTGGAGTCACCAAGTTGAGGAGTAGGTGTTTCATCATCTTGAACGTTATGCATAACCTGTACTTCATTTATTTCTTCTGGAAAAACAAAGTTAGTAGGAGGTAACATAATTGGTTGGCCTGATGGATGTATGTGCTCATTTGTAGGATAATAGGGTTTATTTTCAAAAAAGGACACATCTCTCGAAAAATAAACCTTAAAATTTGTTGGATCATAGCATTTATATCTCTTTTTTTCAGAAGAATATCCTAAAAAAATAGTTTTGACAGAATTTTTGTCTAACTTGTCATGTCGTTTAATATGTACGAAGCAAGTGCATCCAAAAACTCGAATATGGTCAAGATCAATTTTTCTGCCTTTGAGAATTTCTAGAGGACTCATGTTTTTTAATCTTGCACTTGGTAACCTATTTATAAGATAGATGGCTGTTAACACTGCATCTGACCAATACATTTTTGGGACATTATTTTGAAAAAGAAGTGATCTAGTGACTTCAAGGAGATGACGATTTTTTCTTTCTGAAACACCATTTTGTTCAGGGGTATTAATGCATGTGGTTTGATGCAGGATTCCTTTTGACTTAAAGAACTCTAGAAATGTTTTGTTGACATATTCTGTCCCATTATCGGATCTAAAAATCTTAATTTTCGCATTAAATTGATTTTCAACAAAATTAAAAAACTCTTTGAAACATGAAAAAACTTCATTTTTTCCTTTTAAAAGATAAACCCAAGTAGTACGAGAGAAATCATCGATAAATGTGACAAAATATTTAAAATGGTTATAAGAATCAACCGGGGCTGGACCCCACACATCCGAATGAATTAAATCAAATTTTGCTTCTGATTTACTAGTAGATAAGGGAAAAGGCAATCTGGTTTGTTTTGCAAGTTTACACACATCACAGTAACTAGAGTCTAGATTAGAACAAAACAATTTATTTAAAATTTGATCAGATGGATGACCAAATCTCCAATGCAGTAGTTTGTCACGGTCTATTGGACTTAATGACACATGACATTTATTTATGGGTTCTTCAAGATAATAAAGCCCATTTTTTAAAAATCCCTCACCAATTGTATTCCCTGATTCTCGATCCTGAAGAGTTACTTTATTTGGTGAGAAAATGACATTACAATTCAACTCTTGGGTTATTTTACTAACCGATAATAGGTTTGAGTTAAAGTCTGGTAAATACAAAATATCATTCACATTTTTTGTAAGGAATTTGGTTGTACCAACACCTTGAATTTGGATCTTATTTCCATTTGCAACAATCACATGTTGAGGGTCTTTATTTTGTGTAATATTTTCTAATTTGGTTGGATCCCATGTCATATGATCCGTTGCACCCGAATCAATAATCCATTTACTAGTGTTATGACATATATTTGCATATTTAAAATTATTGTCAATTTTAAAAGAATTAAACATGAGTTTAGAGGATACGGAACCTGAATTTTGTTTCTGTAGCAAACCATTCAATTGAGTTATTAGCTGAGTTAGCTGCACACTTTGGGCCACAGATGATCCAGAGAGAGAAGAGTTGGCCTGTTGGTTTTTTGTTGTTTCGGATCCAAGTCCAGTCATTTCCATCCCTATTTCATCTCTATTCGGATCTGACCCCTTGCTCAAGCCGCTAAAACTCCTCTCCCTTTTTTCGCCGCCCCACCTGTCCTTGTTGCGCACCGGCCGGAGATGAGGATGTAGCACCCAGCACCCTTCGCGGTTGTGCCCTGCGCGCTTGCAGTGGTCGCACCGGTTGGTTGCTGTGGTTCCCCTCATCTTGAAAACCTGAGTGCTGGTTGCTGATTTTTTTTTTTTTTTTTTTTTTGTGTGTGTTACAGAATCCTAATGGCTTGAAAATTGTTTAATTTTTGTGGGGTAAAATTGATAAGGACAGATACGACTTGATTGTGTGGTATTTTATTTTTTTTTTTTTTTTGGTTGACCCTTTACTGATACTGGCACGGGTATCAGTTCAGATCTGAACTGAGCGTTTCTGGTAAAAAATGTTTTGTTGGTACAAAGATTTCCTAGTACAGAGAGTTTGATGGTTTTGAATAAAATGTTTTTGGTATGTGCAAATGAATAAAACGAATTTTTTTTTTTTTTGCTGATTTTTGGTTAAAAAAAATAAATAAATAATAAGAAGAACTGATTGAATCTGGGTTCTTTTGGCTCTGTCGGCTCTAGACCCTCTTGTTTGCTTGTTGCTTGAATCTGGCTCTATCGGCTCTCGACTCTTTGTTTGCTTGTTGCTTATTGTGATGATGCTGCAGTTCTCGTTAGCTGCAGTCTGGTTGTTGATTTGCGGAATTTTTGAGTCAGGATTTATCCTGCTCTGATACCATAATAACTTTTGAGGGAGATGGAATATGATGAAAATTGTATATTGAGAATTCTAATTTTACAAGTTCTCTATACATGCATACATATAGCCTATTGTGCTACTAGCCGTTGGCTATTTTCCTTAATAAGAGATTGATTGATCTCTTGTCTAATTACATCCTAAATGTAAGCTAGGTACCAATTACAGATATACAGCTGTATTTTGCTATGCTAGTTTATTTGTTGCCTAAATACAACCAAAGATGAATCTTCTGAGGTTGTATTATTTTCTCCAACAAAGAACAATGGCAAAAGAAGTTAAGAAGCATATGAACAACGACAATTGAGATTTGTTAAGCATACAAACAAGGGCAAATGAGGGTCCTAAGCACAAGAACAAATGCAAATGAGGTTCATAAGCACAAGATCAATGGCAAAAGAGGTTGTTAAGGACACGAACAACGCCAATTGAGATTGTTACGCACACAAACAACGGCAAATGAGGTTCCTAAGCACAAAAACAAATGCAAATGAGGTTCATAAGCACAAGATCAAGGGCAAATTATGTTGCAAAGTGCAAAAACAACGACAAATGAGATTGTTACATAAAAGTAGAGAGGAGGTACGTGTAAGGAAAAGATGAAGTACATGTTTCTAGCAAGAGTGAGGTTGTGGTACTTTGCAATGTGCGGATCATTCCGTGTATTGGATTTATATTTCTGTTTTTAGAGCTTAAATAGTCAATCAGAATCCTTCAATATTATTATTATATGAAAAATATATTTGGAGATCAAATTTTATATATTTTTAGAAATTTTTTTCTTTTTTGTTTGGTAGATAGAAAATCACTACTTTCAGATAGTTCAAAATTTTCAACTAATTGTCTCAAAAATGGTAAAACAATTCCAAAAAATATTAAATTTGATCTCCAAGTATATTTTCATATGATAATAATATTAAGAAGTTATAATCGATTATTTGAAATTTGAAAATGAAAATATGAATTCAAAAATACACGGAACGATCCGTGCATTGGAAAGGACCATAGCCTCACTATTCTAGCAATATATCAACCTTGGAAAACACCGACCCAACTCCTAAGTGATTTGTCTGTGTCATGCTAAAATAAAACCTAAAATTCAAATCTAAGTAAAACTCCAGAACTAGTATTATATCCCAATCATATAAAAAATCAAAGTCCAATTTTAAAATCAAAGGTATCCATTCTTTAATAATACAAAATTAAAATCTGAACAGACGAGAATTTGGAACACAACATGGTCATTAGGCCTCTGGGCGTTGTGACGGGAGAGGAACAAGAGAATCTTCAATCAGAAATTTAAGATAATTGCAATATTGGTACAGGAAACAGAGTGTGAAGTGAGACAGTGAATTAACCATTGCTGAGTATACTTAAATGTTTTAATTTGTGTACAAGTAAATTTTAAAGACACTTGTGTAAATAACTTTTTTATTAATACAAAATCGTAAGATAGCAACTTGCCACCTTACCATAAAAAAACTACAAAATTAAAATCAAAATCACCAGCTTTACCAACTGATGGAAGGTAAAACCATTCGAATTTCTAAAAGTATGTCCCCTTCTTGACTTAATTCTGTTGAACAGTACTTGGTCGTAAATTGAAAAATTAACTGTTATTTGGGGACTAATTCCTTATTCTTAAAAAAAATGATCAAGAAACTGTTGATGGAAAAAATAAATTGAGTGGCAAAATTGTCTTTCTAGTTTAAAATTTGGGATGGCGTGGTTTAGTGGGAATAAGAAATTGCGTTGCGTTTATAACAGGCAGTAGAGAGAATTAAAACCACATGTCCCATGTGATGTGCCACAGGCCCACAGTATATGAGGAATGTAAAGTCAAAACCGTTGAGATCTAATTTTGCTTCTATCTAAAGGCACATTAATCATGCATCCATGTTTGCTTCCAATCTCTTCATGTGGGAGAGATCCGATGCACATTAATTAAAATATTCAAAACCTAGCTAATCCCCAAATGCTAGAATTCCAAAGAATTTTCTACATATCTAGCCTTAATTTTTTTTTATATTTGTAGTCCCAAAGGATCAAGAACAAATTCTTCCATAAAAGAAATTTGCTTTGGAGGTGATAGTTTTAGTTTTAAATTAATTTATTGCATAACCCAATAAATGGTAAGAATAATTAATTATGCATGGAAGGTTATTAGAATTTAGTCGTTTCTCAAGCGGAGTTATCATAAGACTTAGAATGTGACTTGCATTGATTACAAAAGAAAATATAAAAATATAAAAAAGGAAATAAAATAAGCTGATTAGCAACGCTCACCTCTTAATTACAAATGAACAACGCATTACTCATGCAAACGGTGGACAAAAAATTGTAATTAATTAATGTAATTTTGTCATCAAAATGCCAGGTGGTGTTCCAGTTATACCCACTTTTATATGTATCTATATATGCATCGGTGCATTTTTATGAAAAAAGAAAAAGAAAAGAAAAGAGATATACATGCATCTTTCAATTGATATGAAATCAAACTTACAAACAACATTTCTGTAATTGACAAAAATAGAGGCTAAATATTCTTTCTCCTTGTTTTGGTTTTTCTTTTATTTGGCTTTAGCAAAACTAAGAATCCTAAAACATGACCAATTCACCTAATAGTCCAAATAAAACTAAACTAATTACCAGTGAAATTGAAATTAAGCTAGAAGCACTAGAAGTTGGACCATGATAATACCACGGGAAGTACGGCATGATCGGATCAGGCGGTGGCGACGTGCGATAGATGTTACCACCAGATGGTGGTTGGTTGAACGGGACAACACCCGGCGTGTATGGCGGTGGAGGATAATTCCAATAAGTCGGTGTGTAAGGCGGGGGCGGCGAGTCGAATACAGGAGATGGCGGCGGTGGAGAGTTGGTCAAGGGAGGCGGAGGTGGCGGGAGACATGGGAATGGGCAATCATCAGAGAAGGATAGAGAAGGTAGAGAAATGAGAATCAAGAGAAAGAGGAGGATGATGGAAATTGAGATCATGGTTGCTTAATTAAGAAAATTTTGAGTATGGTGTTATAGTTGGCACCTGAGAGGTGAAAAGAGCAAGGTGAAGAAGAGAGAGAGAGAGAGGTACTACTATTTCAGAAAAAAAAAATTATAGAGAGAGAAAGAGAGGTGGAGTTGAGGTGAAGGTGCCCCAGGCAATAATGAGTGCACACCGGAAAGTTTTGTATTTTTTCTCATACAAACGACACAAAAGATAAACACATCTTTAAATGAACTTAAATAATGCATTATATTTATAACATTTTTGTCTTGTAGAGATGCATTGCAATGTATAGGTTTTGGTTAGCATCTTAAAATTTTGGAAGTATATCTTTTTCATATTTTCAAATTAAGTGCTCAAATAACATGCTTTATTTATTTCCTTAATTGCCTCAAGAATCTGTAAGGGCTAGTTTGATTTATTCAAATGTGGCACATGGAAAAGCTTATTTAATTGATTGTTACCGTTAGGTGATATCAAAATGTTAGATTTATTCTTGGGCCTAATCTCCATGGTTTACTCAACTATTTCATATAACTAAAAAGTTGATTGCGATACTAAAATTTTGTGTTTTGAATTATATCGTTGATTGATGGCGATACAAACAGATCATATTTTATTTGACCGTGTTTGGATTCGAATGATACGAATATTTAAATTTGAATATAGATGAATACAAATATAAATATAAACTTAAAGTGTGAGGCTATGTATTATATATGGATAGCACATTGATCTGTATTATGTATTATGGACCGATATCTTCGTCTTTAATGTCTAAATAATTGATCTGAACCGTTCAACATAATCCCATATCAAAATATACCTGTTGATCAAATTTTATATTATTAAAAAATAACTATTTTTTAAATAGATAAAAATATTACTACTTTTGAATTGTCAACAATTGTTGGATCAAGTAATTTTCTATCTAAAAAAACACTTAAATATTTTTGAAAAAATGTAGAATTTGATCTGCATGTACATTTTAATGTGAAGACCATGTTGAATGATTTATATTGACTATTGAACATTAGAAAAAAAATATTAATCCATAATAGAAATCAATTCCGATATGCATAGTATCATATCCTCACTGATGCTATGATCGGAAACAATCTTTACAAGAGTTCAATAAAGTTCAATAGAATAGATTTAGAATTGAATTTTTTCTGATCAAAATAAAAGAAGGATCGAAGAGAATTTAGTATAACATGTTTTGAAAAAATTGTAACTTTTTTTCTCTATTTACTCCTCATGCCACCCATTTAGAGTCACCACTCATAACATAAAAAGTAAAAGAAAAAGAAGAAGAAGAAAACAAAGAGTGTCCATCACTTCCTCTGGACTACCAACGGAAGGCAAATAAAAGAAGAGGTGGAACTACCAATAGACTACGCTGAACTACCGACAGAAGGGCGGAAGGCAAACTCAAAAAAAGGAGGTAAGGAGCGTCTCTTTACAGTAGTCTGTACACATCGCGCCAAATACCATCGATTTTGAGATGATTTTGCAGCGAGATTTCGTGCCCTTCAAATCGCGTCGATTGAATTCGACTCTTGTCGTTTCGGATCACGATTTCGCCGTCAAATCCATTTCCATTTCTGATTCCTTCACACGCGAAGACATTCCTTTCATAGCGTCAAATTTAAATATTATTTTGGGAAACATATCATGTGTCGTGCAAAAAAATAGTTTTAACTTTATGTATGAATTAATTGTCCTTTGACCTTCACTATTTTACAATCGTTGTTACAAAAAAAAACTTAAGCATCGCAATCATTATTTTTTTATCATCTTTTTGTTTTTGTTTTTAAAAGCAGGGACAAGCCAAGAATTTTACACACTTTTTTCAGCCTAGATATAGTATAAAATTAATACTTTATACAAACTTAATTAGCACTTTACTAAATAAAATATTGACCCATTACGAGTTAGACACCTGAGCTTTCCTTCTTGTCAATAGTTTAGTAAAGTTAAGAGCTTATATTTATTATTTTATTATCTACACCTCTTTGTTGGGCAAACTTGACATTATTGGATTTGCGTGTGGACCCTTCGGCAAAGGGTTATCAATTCTATGATTTATCACAACAACAAAAATATTTTATGAACCATATTTTTTTTTATAAATAGATGGTACATTTATTAAAATAAATTCGAATTATATTGGTATTTGTTAAATATGATTTATATTTATAGTCGTCTCATATTTAGTCCATATCTGTAACTTTAAATCCGTCTATATTCTATACGGAAAATAAAAACAAATGTGCATTTTCAAAGACGGATCCGTATCCTCTACTGCACTTTTAAAGTGTAGCAGGATGCTGCAATTTCGGACGGCCCAGATTTAATCTCCAGCCGGTGAGTGCTCGGATGATGGAGGAGGCAGTATTAATTCTGCTTTAAAATTCGTGCAAAATCTTATTTCGTCCGTCCGATCAAAAATTAACGGACGAGATTAGAAGTGCAGCACTCTGCTGCACTTTAAAAATAGAGCAGAGGATGCAGTTCCTTTCAGAGACACTGCCTCTCTGAATTTTGAAATTCAACATAAAAATAGGCCCAGTTTATATTTGTCCACCTTGAAAATTAATTTGTCTCTCAAAGCCCAAATATCTTTAGTTCCAACACATTTTAAAGAAATCACGGGCCAAGCCCAATTGTCAGTTATTTTGCCACTAGGCTCTAGCACATAATAACAATAAATCCACACACAACATATCAATTTACAAAGAGAATGTTTGATTTCGTGGAAGTTGCTGCTCGTCTCTGACTCGCTCTCGCTGCTATAGGCTCGCAAATTTGAAATCTAAGTAGAAATCACTCCAAGTCGAATCTCTGAAGATTGAAGCAGTCGAATCTCGTCTCTTCTCTTCTCTTTTTTAAGTCGAATCTCACGGTCTCATCCGATTAGAGCTTTCGGTAACTTCCATATTTTTTGTGCTTAGTTTGATTTTCTTCAATGTGAATTTATTTTTGTCATTTAGTAAAACAATAACAAGGCTTATTAATGAGTTTGAATCCGCTAAGCTATTTGAATCGATTTCTGTCCTACGTCCGCTCCTGTGCATTATGTTTAACAACAATCCGTTTGCACCTTTATATAATTAGTAAAATTACCATTTTTCAATACAAAAAAAATTGTAACATTTTTCTTTGCAAAAAATTAAAAAAACATTTTTCGTAATGCAATCAAGTAAAAATTTCTTCTTATAAATGTTTGTCCTACTCATTTGCTTATTCTAGAAGGTTGATATTTTTTTATTATGTTGCGCCACTTACATAAGTTCGAGCATAAAATAAAATCATAGGGTAAGATGATCAATCTTGTCACCACTTTATAAATTATATAAATTATCTTTTATTTCTTTAACACATTAATAATCATAAATTCTTATACAAATTTTATTCTCTCATACTAATACTTATTTAGTTGTTGATAGAAAATTAACTTAATGACTAACTAGACAACATAAAAATAATGGTACAACTAACAAAGAGAAAAAAAAAATATGACAGGAATTAATTTATGATTCCACATGATTTTGACTCATTACAAATGATTGACACAGAAGAGCGCCACGAGAGATCTGTTTCCTGATCTGTTTGAAAACAGAGCTAAAATTACTCTCAAAAATCCAAAATGATCAGGATTTCCCGCCGCATTGCTCATCATGGATCACACATCATCATACATTGACATTTATGATAATGTTCACATTACAAATATGAAATATCTACTTTTCTAAAAAGGAAAATGCCCAACAAATTAAAAAAAAAAAAGATCTAGCAAGAGCAAAGGCAAATGGTAGCAATGATTCCTTAAATAACTATCACTGTCATGAGACACCCCAACAAAACAGATATGAGCAATGGAGGCAAAAGCCCGGCAGAGCCCGATGGTGGTGGGTGATAGTACCAGGGGTACCACGGCACGATGGAATTTGGTGGAGGCGGCGAAGAGTAGATAAAACCACCAGATGGGGGTTGGTAGTTCGGAATGTAGCCTGACGAGGGAGGGTAATTCCAATAGGGAGGTGTGTAAGGGTTTACCGGCAGTGGAGGGGACGGGTAATTATAAGGGGATGAAGGGGAGGGGTAATTCGGGGTTTGCGGTGGCGTTTGGCATGGGAAACCGCAATCGGATGCAATGCCGAGAAGACGGGTGGAAATTAGAGTTAAGAGAAAGAGAAGAAGAAGAAATATTGAAGGCATGATTGTGTGTTGTGTTTCAATTATGTTCTCAGGGGAGAGGAAGGGAATAGGGGGGGTATAAGAGGGGTTTTATAATTTCCCTTTGTGTTCTTTAATATTAATTCAATTTATTATAATATTTTTTGTAAATAATTGTAGCATAGTTGGTGAGGATAGTGTTTTGAAAAAAACCGGAGGTTCAAGAACCGGACCGTGGGAACCGTGGACCGCAACCGTACCGGACCGAACCGAGGTTCAAAACCGGACCGGACCGGACCGATTCAATTTAAGGTTCTAGAAAGGTTTTTATCTAATATTTTGGACTAGAACCGAACTAAACCGGACCCTACTAAACCGGTGAACCGTGGGAACCGTGACAAAACCGGACCGGACCGGACCTCATACTCACATATTCTTATTATTATTAAACTTTTGCTCTTTTCATTATTCTCAAAATTATATTTCATTGTTTCAAAAAAAATATTTAGTTGCAAAATCTTATTATGATTATAAAGTGTATAATTTATAAAAATCTTATAAGATGGGTGCAAAAATTAAGCAAGGAAAATTAACATTCAAATGAATAAATGGTAATAGGGGTTGGTCTAGGACCGGAACCGAACCGAACCGAACCTAGAACCGGACCGGACCGTGCGAAATTGGACCATGGTTCTAGCAAGGTTTTGAGCCAACTATTTCAAGTTAGAACCGCCGGAACCGAACCGTATAGAACCTTGGACTGTGAGAACCGTGACCCGTGCGAAACCGTGAACCGGACGAATTTGAACCGGACCGGACCGGACCGAACCGTTTGGTAAACACTAGGTGAGGATGGAGGTCTAAAGATGTTATTTTTTGTCTGTTTACGAGTACATTAAAGTAAGAAGTTTGGTATTGGTAAAAAGTATAAACTGTTTGAATAGTAATCGCTCCATTTGCAGCAATGCAAATGGCAGCAATGATTGAGTGCTAAACCTAAAATAATACAATTAATATAAAAGTAGAATAGTATATTGTACTTTTGGGACTACTTTTCTCTATGTTTTAATGTATCTTAGGAACTTATATTATCTTAAGAAAGCTTAAGCATTTACATTTCAAATTGCTTACTGATGCTAGGGGACTCTGTTTAACATGAAAATAACTTTTGAGATAGGAACACATATAATTTTGTTACATTCTTTAAAAATATAAATTACATTGGCACTAAATATGTAATCTGGCGTGAAAGATGTAATCACATCTTTAGAGAAACAACCAAAAACATAGCTGACCTAATTCAAGAGGTAATTATACAGTGGAGGATCGATTAATGTATATGACCACACAGAGGAAGCAAATGTGGAGAATTAGAAACGGATGGAATACCGGACATGATTTTATTTCTTTTTTCTGTACTTTAATTTCCTTTTAATTTCTGTTTTTTTTACTTTTTTTATTTCCTTCTTTTGTTTTTGTAAACCGGGTTTCTAATTAGAAACTCAAAAAACTGTTACCAATTATAGTTAATGAAAAATGAGAGCTAGATCCTTATTGTTTCTCAAAAAAAAAAACATTGGCCCAAATTTTAAAATAACAAAAAAATCATGGAGAAAACCGATATGATCCTTGACCCCAATTTTAAAATAAATATATATACAAATATGCATGACATATATATGTAGATAAGAATTTTATATAGTGTGAATAATAAGTAAATAATGGGTGGGAGGATAAGTGTTGGAGACTTGGAGGGGTAGTGTTTTGGAGCGTAACAGCTAAGTCTTTTGTTAGGTGAAAGAGGAAGAATATGGACAGTGCATGCACTAATGAAACTAAACTTATTAAAAAAATTTTGATAAAAAAAACTAAACTTATTAGTTGGTAGAAGAATCATAAGCTAACCCTGTATAATTAATATGTCCTTTATATTCTCACAACTCTCTTTACATTTGGCATTTTTTTATTTTACTAATTAATTTTGACCAGCATGTAACCTAGTAATGACAGGGTCATGACTATTTTATATTATTTTTCCAGCAACTCTCATTTGTTTCTTTTTTATATTGACACAACATAGTTTGTTATTCTCACAATACTATAATTTTTTTTTTCCTAAATAATTTTCTTTCCACTGTTGCACTCTCTTTCATCAATTAATACACAATATTAGTTTAATTGCCTTAAATTCCACATTAGTCGAAGTATTTAATTAAATAAAATAACTTACAATAAACCAACAATTTTGCTAATAAAATTTTCAAGCAATTGAGTGACATATCTAAAGGGCAGAAATTAATTACATTTAAGAAAAATAAAATCTAACTTATGACTGTGGCATAATATTTCAAATTTAACTAGAGAATGTGCTAAAACAGAAACGCATAAGACTGTTTTTCTTTCTTTTAAACCTATAATGAATTATTTCTTTCTTCAAGAAGGAAATTAACAAATTTAGAAAATAATATTCGAGAAGCTTGTCAATTAAAAAAGGAAACAAATAGCAGCTAGATAGAAAAGTAATTAAGGGGTGAAATTGTGCATAAATAAAACATTTTAATGCCCGTTTTTGCTAATTGAATTAAGAAATATGAACAAATCGTGATTATTGGGAAAATGGCTACCAAAAAATTAAAATTGTATACATGATATTAAATAACTAATGTATCAATTTTCCGGATAGTTTGATTGGGAGCTAGCGTCGACAGTTGTATCTAATATAATGCCCTGGATGAGTATATAATAATTTTATAATTATAAAAAAATTATCAAATGAAGGAGTTTAGCTAATACTGGGTCGAATGCATGTGGTGGGTTTTTGAGATGGAATGTTATATTTTTGCAGCATTAATTATGATGGGGATGTGGTAATGGTGCATGAATCATGATTACTTTGAAGCTTGTAATTGAAAAAGTTTTATAATGGGTTTGGGCTTTGGCCCATGACCCAGCTGTCATATACCCAACAGTCCAACACCAGCACAGATTGAGTTGGGTACTGAGAGTATTTATCTTCTGGTGCGCATTCTGTGTGTCGATTGGTGGGTGCACTATTTTATTATATTTTTTTGTATTGTTTTTTTTTTTAAGATAGATTGTATTAATTGTAGTTTTATTTATTTTTATCAGAGTGATTATATACAACCAATTTAAGAAGATGAATTGGACAACTAATTTCACATGTAATTTAAATAAACACCGATTTTTAGAAAATAAACCGACAAACATATAGAGCATGTAACATGCTCTAAACAGAGATGTCACACTAGCATGTTAGGCCAATTCGTAATAGTGCCAAAAGCTTGTTCGGTGAGTTAGTACCTCTTTTATTAACTAATTGAAACCAAACTTGTTGACATATTATTGTCAAGTGAATTAAAATTGTTTGGTACTTGATAGGTGCCAAGCATATTTTATCTCATTACACATTTGGAATTTTGTTTTTAAACATATACACCACTATTTTCTTTTCGCACAACAAATAACTTTTTTTTATAAAAGTTGGAGGTCCATCAAGTCAAATTCAATTATTTAATATTTACAATAAATTTCTTCATCTAAATTTCGAATCTGCAAAGCTACAACCTCTCACACGCAGAGTATTATTTTTGTCCACTAGATCAAACAATGATTCTGCTTTCCCACAACAAATAACTATTTCTTATATATTGATTGGCATTCAAGAGTTCATAAATCAATGGACGAAATTAATGCCCTTTTTGTAATCATTTGGGGTCTAATAATTGGAAGCACAAGTTCAATTAGTAATTTTTTTAGGTATACTTTACGTGGATAGATATAACATATCAAGTAGCTTATCGATGTCATGTAAAGATATGATTAAATTCTCGTAGCAAACAATGTATGGCTCCATGCTGATTAAAATAATCTAAGAGATCGATGTTTCACCTTATCAAGACATGACACGGCAATTAGGACTGCACAAAAAATTCGTAGTTCATGATTCGATTCGAGTTTTATTCGAAAAAGTTTGTAAAAAATTTGATTCGAAATAGTTCGAAATTAACTCAAACCAAACTCAAACTGGACCTGGTTCGAATCTCAAAGTAACATGAACAATTGGTTTTCACTAATGACTTATGTTCAACGATGACTTAAAAATTAAAACATAAGACCGCCCAGTCATAAATCATAACTCGTAAGTCGTAACTCTTGCTATCAATTCTGAAATTCTAGACAACTTTCACATCTCACTCTCAACGACTATGATCACTCTTTCTTGTCGTAAAAAAGTTCGTAAAACATTCGAAATTGAGTTCGTAAAATATTTGATTCGAAATTAATTCAAATCAAACTTAGTTCGAAATTAATTCAAGCAAAACTCAAACTGGAGTAAGTTCAATTCAGTTCGATTCGTTTGACGCCCTCGTCGGCAGTACCAATTACATTAATTAAATGTGTTTGCAACTCTAGTGAAGCATGCAAGAGGTTTTTGATGGGAGACGTCTTATTGAATTAAATATTTATAATAATTTTCTCCATGAAGAGAAAGGTAAGAGGAAAAAAATATTATTATTATTACTAGTTTACTACTACTGCTGTTATAATAATAATAATAATAATAATCATCATCATCATCATAATCATAATAATATTAATATTAATATTATTATTATTATTATTATTATGAGGAGGGATCCAATTACATCATTTTTTTTGACACATCATGACACCGTTTTTTTTATAGGTTAGTTTTGCGATTTCAAAATCCAAATAGTCGATCCAAACCGTTCAACATGATTGATGTACTAAAATGTGCTTGGAGATCAAATTTTACATTTTTTTGAATTTTTTTACTATTTATTAAGATTGTTACAAAATCACTGTTTTTCAATGGTCTGAAAACAACGATTTTGTAACCATCTTAATAAATAGTAAAAAAATTCAAAAAAATATAAAATTTGATCTCCAAGCATATTTTAGTATATCAATCATGTTGAACGGTTTGGATCAACTATTTGGACTTTGAAAATGGTAAATGTCAAAATGTGTCAAAAAAAAAAGTGTAACTTGATCCCTCCTCTATTATTATTATTATTATTATTATTATTATTATTATTATTATTATTTCAGGGGGTGGAAGAGTTGGGAGTGTTTGAAGTTTCAATTAATGAAAAGGTAGCACCGAATTGCAAGAAAGAATTGTAGAATTAAAAAAAGGTCTATATTGCATTCAACTCACAAGTCACAACCACCTGATTTGGAGAGAGGAAAGTGCTTCGCTGACTCAACAAAAGAGGCAAAATTAAAAAGCTTTAACTAATTTTTCTTTCTTCTGAAAGCAAAGGAATTAAAGAAAATGATCCCGGATCAACTGGTACATTTACAAAAAAGGCTAGGAATATTACAATTGAATTTATTTCAATTAGGGGAACAAAAATAGAAGAAGAGGAAGACAACCTCCTTTATACAAATAATAACAGTTGAAAAGTTTGATTCTACTGAGAGAGATTGAGACATATAATTTTGTTACATATATGTTGAAAGATAATTAAAGGAACCAACACATTGACAGCCAACCTACATTGATTAGCCATGCATGTACAAATTGCACATGTACAAATTGTACCTTGAAATTATACTCCAACTCACCACCAGAGCACCATCAGTCCCCCCACCACCAAGGAAAGCCACCATGCCACGTGCCCCCGTGTTGCGGCACCGGGATGGTACCCCGGATCTTGTGGGTACAATACTCCAGGTGGTGTGAACCAAGAAACATAAGGAGAATAACCGCTTCCACCGCCGGTCGTGCCACCACCACCACCACAGCACACAGGTTGTACTGGTGGAGGCGGGCAGTATGGCGTAGATGGAGGCGGCGGTGAGTAGTAATAAATTGTATCCGGCGGTGGCGGGGAATCATATACTATTGGTAGTGGTGGTGGCGGCGAATCATATACTATTGGTGGGGGGCTCGGGTAATCGCCGCATGGATTCTGACAAGTGGTGCATGTGCACTTCTCGTCAAGTCCCCGTCTGGCAATTGAGGACGATGTCGCCAAGGGATGCGCTTCGTCTGAGGCCGCAATTGTCGCCGCCAAACAAGAGAGTAGAAGCAATTCTAGTAGTACTGCCATCTGAGACATTGATCTAATATTTTCCATGTAAAGTTTGAACTCTTTAGTTACTTGGTAAAGATAGATATATATAGTGTTTCTTCTTTTTCTTTGCTCTCTCTTCTCACTTGTTCTTTACTCTTCGTTTCTAATTATTGCTCTTTTGGAATTTGTAGGGAAGGGTTACATGATATAATTCCTGCTTTAGTTGTTGGTTCTAGGTTTAGGTATGAGAGGTATGGTTTGGTGCATATATTTTTGAGATGAGTGGAAAAGGTGACGTGGGTTTAACGGCTCTCGCCTATATCTTTTCTATCCTTATCTTCTCTCCATTTAACTGAAACAAGAGCCCTCATTCTTTCATTTAAGAAAATGTAATTGATTATATTCAGTGCACAATTGCACAAGGGGCGGATGAGCTGGAAACAAATTAATAGGCTGTTATTTCTTTCGAATAACATGAGTACATGACTATGTTGTTATAATGATAACCGTTCAATTTTGTTGAGATTCATACATAAAGAAATGTCTCTGTCAAGATTCACAGAAAATGTTTTCTAATAAAATAACAACTGATTTTTTCTGAAGAAGGCCTCCTACGGTACTGTAAACGAAATTACATTCTGCAAGTAAATTTCTTTTCTTTATATATATATTTGATGTCTATTATGTTAATAACTTTTTTTAATTCAATAATAAATTTGATAGGATAGTTTGTCTAAATTATATTTGTTAATTTATTATCATCTTAAGTAAAACCAAACCAAAGGAGTTAAGTCACCCTGAAAATTTTAGAGTTAAGTCACCCTATAAATTGAAAATTTTCATTCTCGTCCTTTAAATTTTTTTGTTTTTTACAAAAATTATTACTATTAGCTTCCCTTATAAATAAAATTACATAACACTTATTCATTATGTTCTTATATCAATTTTTTAGTTTCGCTTTTATTAATGATATTTACAAAATTTTGAGTTCTCATTCTTATTATATATTGATATCAATGCTATTTAAATTAATAATATTACGTTGAGCAGAGAAAGTACTAAATTTATGAAGGAAGTAGTAGTACATCATGTTATATATTTTTTTAAAATAATTATACAAGCAAAATATCACAAAACTAGAAAAGTCTTTGCTACCCGGCCGACAATCCCGAGGCTGCTATCAGAAATGATATATCCAGTAATAAAAGTAATGGAGAGGAAGTAAAATCGTTATCTGTTGTTGGTCCGCCCACGAAAGCAACCCCCATGTGCGGTGACGGTGAGGCTCTTATTGGATCGGGTCTACAATATCCGTCTCAAATTGGGCATGAACATTTTTTTCCTAAAAATCCGTTTCTTTTATATGGAGTAACGTAAAACGCAAATCATGGAAATGCTGCTGAAATTCAGAAGTTCGTGTTTATTAATTACGAATCAATATATTTTATGTATATTATTTGCAAACTTTTTTCAATCGGATTGTATAAATTTATGTTTCAGATCTCAAATAATTAAAAAGTAAAACGATGACTTAATATGTACACTATTGACTTCAACATTGACTTAAACATCTTATTTTCATAAAGTATTTGGACCATTTTGGAATTTATTGGATAAAACAATATCAGCCTTGTGAGAAAGTTCAAAAATTGAATAGAAAATTTCTTGTGGATTATAAAGTTCGGAGAATTAATCCTATTTTATATCAATGCTTTCATAATATTATATATTCAATTATTTTCTAGAATTATATCTAGTTTAGTAGCTAACATATTGTTTAGCGTAAAAAATTATAAATTCAATATATGACCTGAAAGTGAGATGGAGGTACTTTAACTTCAATTCCAATTTTAAAAACAAATTATTCAATTTTTTTTACTTAAACTACAGGGGTATTTAATGATACAATTCTAATATATTTGTTTCTGATTGTAGTCGTGTTACCCAAGGGCGGAATAAGAAAATTTAGTTAGAGGGGGTGAAATTTAAAATGCATAATTATTAATTTGTAGTTAGTTAGATTTTGAATTCAATACCTTCCAAGTAGAAATTGAGTTTTAACCACAAACCTACAAGCACACATCTTGCAATTTATGAGAGGTGCTGAAATATATAAAAACTTTAAGAAAATAAAAATTTAATTAAATTTCAACACACGTAATTAATATTTTTAAAATAATGGAGTAACTTAGTATTCCTGAACTAAATATAGATCCACCATAATATTACTCTCAACATTCACATATATAGAAACAAAAAAAGTATCTTAGAATAAATTTCCAAAAGGAAGCAACTTAAATTACACCCAAACTAACTTAAAAATAGGACTAATGTAGAAACAAAATCTATTTTTATTGGATTGTGATGCGATATGGTTAGGTATAAATTTAAATATTATTTAAATCGTTAATTATATTGGTTTTGGATTAATTTTTGGTTATGTGTCTCTAACCAACATGTCGGTATTCAATGCATGTTGTACGATAATTATTTGTAGTTCTTTTAATTTGCAAAAAAGAAATTGGTGTATTTATTCTAAGTGATTTGGCTCTATATGATCAAATAATCATATTTTACATGGAACTTGACCAGTCATGTTTGAAGAAAATTCCATATTCATATTTGTCTAATTCACAATATTTAATATAATTAGATGAAGAGAAAAATTAACTTTCATTCCTAGTACTTATTGTTTAATTATTTTTTGATGAGTCATGCTAGTATAACATTGATGTCATATGACACAAACTTCAAAATTGATTGAATATAGTTCAATCGACTAATCCGAACCGTTCAAACCAATTTACTTTATGAGTGATGCATTTACATGCAATTTTTTTATATTTTCGAATTATTTTAGTATCAAATCAAGCGGTCAAAAATGTTGAAAAATGAATGCAATAAAATTAACTTAAAAACTCACAAATTTGAACGCTTGACTTGATACTAAATAAATTCGAAAAATTATAAACTTTGCATGTAACGCACAACTAATGAAGTAAATTGGTTTGAACGGTTTGGATTCACTATTGGAAGTCGATTCGGTAGATTTTGGAGTTGATGCTATATAAGCTGAAATAACACTGATGTTATACTAGCCGGACACTTTTTAAATATTATGTTATCTACCATTTTGTAATTCAGGATTGTACTATTGTTTGTATATTGATGATGAAAAATAGATTTCATATTGTGGATGGTTCAATCTAAAATAAAAAAAAAAAAACCACCAAACTTGCATAAGACCTGCAAAAATGTGTTGGAAAAAAAAAATAGATGAATGGTTTATCTGTGTACCCACTTAAAATTAATCAGCACAATAATTAGATTAAATTTTAATTTCTGACAAAAACATGACAATCCTGTACAATAAAAAATCCATTCCCTTAGATTTTTTTTTTCTTTTGTGTGTGTAAAAGATAGAAATCTAGCCCCTAAAACTTGTTAATTTAACACCACTACATGAGAGATAAATGGATAGAAAAAAAAAAGATAAAAAAAAAATTTAAGTAAAACAACGGATTTTGTTTTTGTATAATTACAATAGTATCAAGTCAGAAATCACTGTTCCTCTTTAGTGATTTCATATCTATGAGTTCGAACGGTTTTTTAAAATTATGTTAATAAACAAACAGTAATATAACCTGTTATCTCTAAATATCAAAATAAAAATCGGCATCATCCCTTATCCTCTTCCGAGTATTATATTCTCTAGCATTACTATTTTTTTTTATTTTTCAAAATTGAAGTATTTTCAAGTAATTAGCTTTTCTCCTATACTCTTCGGAACGATTTTTTTTTTTTAATTTTAAATACACACATTTTCCCACCTCAAACTTGCAAATAAAATTCTAAACTTCATAATTCATCAAATTAGTAATAACAATCTAAACGATTATATATATGATTAATAAGAATGATTAATCGGGTAACCCGACCCAGACCGGATCCGATAACAAAACAACTTGATGTGCTTTGTTGTGTGGGGCCCACAGTCAATGAGGTCAAACTCAGGAGCCTTTCGGAGCCTTGCATTATTGGATAGGTCATTAAGCCCCCAAATTGCACAGTCTCCACATAAACTCAAAAGAGAGAAGAAAAAAAAGTGTACCTTTCCATCGCTAGATCACCATCCAACGGTACTGACGCAACCCATGATCCATCAGAAAGGACACACAAGTGACATTGACATGGCACCAAACGGTGAAAATCAGTTACCTGAAACATGCATGATGATTAATCAGAGAAGAACAAATACTGGAACCTTCTATTGTTTATCTGCCCCCCTTTTCTTTATCAATTTTTAATTCATGTTTTGTTGAATATTAGGCAGAGAGCAGGAATCCCAAATTAAATAATGAATTTTTTTTTTGTCACCTCTCTGGTCCTATTATATGGTGCAATTTGTATTTTTGATCTGGCTTTAGTTCAAAAAGTGTAAACTTTTACAAATGTCAGATCTTCTTAGGCAAATTTAAATCTTCGAGAAAGCAACACTTTTTATCTCTTTTATTTAGGAAAAAAAAATTTGAAAAGTAGAAAGCAACTTGACCCATCATGGGTTAGTGAACAAATATTTAGATTTAATTCAAAGAAGAGTCTCACAAAAAAAATTGAAATTTAAAAAAAAAAGGCATTAATTTGATATCTTTAAACATTTATTAGAAATATCCACTACAAATAATAATGTAGAGGTATTGATTTCCTTTGGTGACGATTGGATACATGTACGTAGTACGTTCCTTCTATAAATTTAATATATTTATATAAATAAAATATTCCGTTAATATTTGCGTGTCGACGAAGTTTCGTTTTCTTTTCAATTATACATCAATGGTTGAGGTCAATACTTTTGGACGGTTACTATTAATTTGGTCTCCCACCTATATTTCATAAACAAAAATATACTATAGCAAGTAGGTTAAGCTGTCAAGCCTATGACATGGAATTTGGCGATCATGACAACTTAATTAGAGAGCAACTGTATTGGACAAAGCACACTTGTGATAAGAATTATTTTAGTTTTTTTTTCCTTTTTAAATAGAGCATTGTTTAACTCAAATTTTATTTTTTTTTCTGGTTTTTGCCCTTTTTGCTCCTGCTACTTCTTCATTTGCTTTTTTGCCGCTTGGCAACTGTCTTTTTTTTCCTTTGCTTTCTTCAGGGTTTCATCTCACAAACTCAACCACTGTAACCGATAATGGTTAATGAAAAGGACGACTAGACCCTCTTTCAATTCTCAAAAAGAGAATTATTTTAGTGGAACTTCTTAAATTACTTTAATAACATGCGTTCAATTTATTGGTGATGTTTGATGGTAGAATAAAAAGACGAGTAAAAGATTGTTTCATGTTTAAATTATCAAATGAGATATAAACATATTTAGGTCAATTAATTTACTCTACACTTATTCTGCATGTAAATGTCTATTGTAAAATGAGAAGGGATTCACTTATAATATTTGAAAGTTACAACATCTTAGAACAATTTGGTTTTGTAATTTTCAAAATTCAAACAGCAACATAATCTCTATATTAAAATGTGCTTGAAGATAAAATTTTACATTTTTTTTTATTTTTTTTACTATTTATTAAGTATTTTATAAAACTGTTGTTTTCAGACAATTCTGAACCACTGAAAAATAACAATTTTGTAAAATACTTAATAAATAGTAAAAGAATTTAAAAAAATGTAAAATTTGATCTCCAAGCATATTTTAATATAGATATCATGTTGAATAATTTGGATCGACTGTTTGGATTTTGAAAATCACAAAAATGAATTGTTATAATATGTTGAACTTTCAGATGTTCTAAGTGGATCCGTCCTCTTGTAAAACATAATATTCATTCTCCGATTTATCTCTCCTCATTAATTAATATTTTAAGCAATAAATTAAGCAATAAGCTCTAACCAAACAAAAATATACTAAGCCAAGTTGAAGCAAGAGATTTAAACCTTTTTTAATTTTAAGTAGCAATTAGACATGATCATTATATGGAGAGATGTAGAAAAATATTCAAGAAAGAAAAGAAAAAATAGCGAGATTTCTGACACTAAAATCCTGCGGAAATATGAAAGTTGGTTTATAGTATTAGAGGGGGGAAAAACAGCGAGATTCTCGGCACTGGAAATTCTGAGAGAATATAAAAGTTGGTTTACAGTAGCTAGCAGAGAGGAGTTCGGATCCAGTCAGGAGCGGATTTAGGATTTTTGTCGGGAGCCAAAAAATATCGAATCGGGTTTAAATAGCTAATTGAATTTAAATCTATTAACTAATTGAGTATTTAATAAAAAATAATGCTTTAACTTATACTATATAATGTTCTGACTTGTAATTTATGATATTCTGACTTATAATTATAATTACCAAATCATATTTCAAGAAATTTATTTTAATTTTAACTATAAATTTAACCCGAATTACCAATTAAACATTCAGAGGGGGAGCAAAAAAATTTCCAAGGAGGGCAAAGCTAGTCGGAACCGACAAATCTCCACTAAAACTCAAAATACAGGGGGGTGGCTAACCCCCTGGAATACACTGGGTCTGCCTCTGGATCCAGTGACTGTAGAGAGTAGGTAGTATTGAACTTTTTAACTCTTTTCGTCAAATTTTTCGTCTTGTTTTCTTTAATACAGAAATGTGAATGTCTAACATACTAGTTTTTATTTAATGTCTATAAAAAAAAATCTATTTGAATTCAAACTCATAATTCTTCACATATAGAATGTTGTTTTTTATATCTAAGATTAAAGACTGATTCTTAAATTTTCTTCTTTCTTTTAAAACGTGTTTTCTATCTTTGCAATCAGGGGCGGCTCCAGCTGCCCCCCCTGGATTTTGAGTTTTAGTGGACATTTATCGGTTCTGACTGGTTTTGCCTCCCTCCTGGAAATTTTTTTGACCCCCTCTGAATGTTTAATTGGTAATTCGAATTAAATTTATAGTTAAAATAAAAATATTTTTTTTGAAATATGATTGGTAATTACAATTATAAGTCAGAATATCATAAATTACAAGTCAGAAAATTATAAAGTATAAGTTAAGCCATTATTTTTTATCAAATACCCAATTAGTTAATGGGTTTAAATCCAATTAGCTATTTAAATCCAATTCAATATTATTTTGTCCCCTGACGAAAATTCTGGATCCACCCCTGTTTGCAACTCTTGACACTGTGTCTAATTTAATATAATCAGGAGGTCAAACCACCGCATTTTTTCATAAAAGAAAAACATGACCATTATATGATACTAGAGAGTAATACCTTAACAGTTTGTTTTTTAAATACTAACCTTTATTACAATGAACATTAATTTAGAATAATTATTATTGTATTATTTCTGCTTATACCACAACTTAATTTGTAAAATTGGACCGCATTTATAGATTTGCATATGCATCCACTGATCCACAACATGGGTTCTTCCGCATCATATTTTAAAACAATACTAGATACGCTATTATTTCTAAATAAAAACAATATGTTGAAATGATAAGTATGAAGGTTTACCAAATTAATTCAAAACCCAACATGGTTTTAACCAGAACTGACATTAATATAATATCACTTCAAATAACGGTTACAAATTAACGCCAATTAATTGAGGTGCCAAAGTAAACTTGTACTTCTTGTTTTTTTTTTTTATTCCTCATAATAGAAGTACCAAAATAACCCCACAAACCAAAACCTGAGCCCTGCTTACAGCCCTTTGCCAAGCTAGTGAAGGCTTGTAGAACACAAATCCACCATTCACCCCATATACCCCCCCTCGAAGTGGCGGTGGCGGGTACAAAGGATACAGGGGCATCGGTGTGGGCAATGGCCCGAATGGTGGCGACGGTGAAGGCTCCTCAGGTGGCGACATTTCTCCTGGCGGTGTTAATGCAGCCGGTGGTGGTGGGCTATAATACAAACACGGGAACCCGCATAGCGGCCCACAGACACACACCGGACTAGCGTCGGTGACATCTTTTGACACCATTGTTACATCTGAACCGTCCAATTTGAATCCATCCGCTTGACATGTTGGCAAAAGTAAAATGGTGGTCAATAACAAAAATGCTGATATGGTTATGACATGGGGATGTAAATTTGCCATTGAATGTACAAAATGTCTTGCTCCTTGCATTCAATTGTCTCATTGAATTGGGACTAAGTCTAGTTATATATTTTCTCATTAATTTCATTCTCAGATTTTAGTTTTTCTGTTTTGGCATCAAGTGTTTTGGGGCTACATTTGTTCAAAGTGACTTACAACCTAATAGTTGCAAAATTTAAATCCTTTTTAACATGAACCTACCCAAAACCATTTAATTTGTTTCTTGTTTGATAGCAGTGATAAGGCATGTCGGTGGCATTGATATTGCACCAAAGCTGTTGGAATTTTCGTACATGGTCAAAAGTTTGCACAGCTTCTTCGTACTTTTTAGAAGCAAATTTGGATCGTTGGATCAAAATCGGAGGGTTATTTTCGGTGGTTTCATCGATCAGTTTGTTAGCTGGTCAAATCTTATAATCTCATGCAACATTTCTGAGATATGAAGTCTAATATGTACTACTTTGGTAGAGAATTCCAAACTAACTTCTCCACAGCTTAGGGTAGTTTCAGGCTAATCGCTCAGGTTGAAAAAGGTTAATTTTATACATTTGAAAAACTAAATCATGTACGAATTATTAAAAATAAATCTTAATAATTAATGAAATAATTATAATTTGTTTTCGTCTCATACGTACAGCCTAGCTACCTGTTTGGTGATTTTTTAATCTAAACATTTTTTAAATTAACGGAAGAGCTTAGATCTTTTGCTTTTAATATCCAACGTTAATCATCTAATCAGTTTCTAAAACTCGCGGAGAAGGAGAATTAAGTTGACAGCTGGGACCCGATGCTAATTCGAAACGTGGACCACACTAAAACTAAAAACTAATATTTAAATTTATAAATCCGTCTGGATCTACTTGTCAGTCTCACTGGGGGCAGAAAAATCATGCCCCCCGGGGGGCAGATGATCTCTGTCCCTAATATTTAACCCTATATGATGGGAATGCGTATCCTCTGCATTAACTCAAAAGAGAATTTTTTGAGTTAATGAATCTCAATTATTAGATTTGCTTTAATATTTGTGCAGACTAGATCCGCAATAATATTAAAAATCATGTATTAAAATTAAATGATCGGATTGATTCCGTTTAAAATCAGATGCTTGAGATATATTAACTCAAAAGATTCTCTTTTGAGTTAATGCAGAGGATACGTGTTCATATGATGGAGGACAGTTTAGATTCTTCAAAATGTCATTTTCTTTTAAAAATTCTACAGTAAAACGCAAAACCCAAATAATTGAAATTTTGTATATTTAATATGTATCCTTTTATTTTCACGAAATTACAATTTTTTTTTCTAGATGCAAAATTCTTTATAAAATAAATAAAAATAAAAAATTTAGTCATTAAAAATAATAATCTCGGAGGTTATAAATCTTAAGAGAAACAAACTAAGGAAGGCTGCAGCATCATCAAAATTTTAGATGATGTATTATATGTTGAAAGGAGCTTTAATATACACTTATTTGTCAAATTAGTGAATGAACTTGTCAAAATACTCTACATTTGCATTCAACGAATTTATCATGTATTGAGGAAATATTTAGTAGCTTGTAGTGCATGCAGTCCCACAAAAATATAATAGTCAAGCTGAGTCATTGAAATGTATGTTTTGAATTAGTAAGAATTTAAATTGCAACATTTTTAATACATTTAATAAGAATTTAAATAATATAACAATAGAATACCATATGAAGTTCAATTCATTCTATAATTAACACAAAAAGTTTGATTGGTTGGATGTCATTGACTGATGAGTCAATAAAAAAAAAAAATCTAATCGGATATGGTATTTGGTGTAAATATATTTTGGACAAATTAAATTCATCTAACCAAAGTAGAAATTAATCATAAATAAAGGCGGTGTCAAGCACTGATGGCTACTTAGGTGGAAGCCAAAAGTGATGAACATTTTGTTTTTGTTGCTTTTTGTGAGATGGGAACATACCAAAAGATATCTTCGATGGAGACTTCTCACCTTACACAAGCCTTAGCTGGAATGGAATATTCTCTTTCTCATCTACATCCCTCTAACAAAATGAAATACCTATTACATCCCCATTCCATGATTAATATGTATAATCCAACGTCCAATGAACTGAATCGATTATTTCTGAGAAAATAATCTAACGTTAGTAGCATCGAAGCCGGATATTACATCGGTCTTGATTCAATTTTGTGATATTTTATAACGAGGTTTTATAATTGAGTATATAAACGTGCTTTAATAAATATTTAGAACTCACAAGTTAATTGTATTAGTTTTGTTTAATAATCATTTTTCTCTATTTTTATTACTACAAAATATGTAAACGGCCGGAGATAAATAGAAAAAGAGAAAGATAAAGCGAGGAGAGAGAAATAGAGAATATTTTTATCGTTATTGGTTAAAATTACTACTAACAAATATATTAATAAAAAAAGTTATATACAAAATTCTAAGTTCTATTACCTCATATAACATAAAAAAAAATATTTATACTGAATTTATTTTCAATTTCACTTCACAACCGGGTCGGCTTTTTCGATCGCTGCTATGCTCCGAAAACGATCAGATCTAGTCACTATCGCGCTCCGATCGAGATGAAAACTCTACACTTCGAGCTCTGACATTACCGCATTCTTGGCTCCAAGATTGGCTCCGCTCGGCACTAATTACTTCCCTCTTGATCTACGATTGGATCCGCTTCTTTGATCGCCGCCGCGCTCCGACGACAACCGGATCTACTCATCACCGTGTTCGGACCGAGATAGAACTCTATACTCTAAGCTCCGACGATACTCCACTTTCAACTCCAGTCGGTTCCAGTTTCTTCTCTCATTCTCCTCTTTACTCGAGGAGGTACTGAGAGAGGAGAAATAGAGAATTAAGACACATGCTTAATGGTGGACAAATTTGCACTGAGTTTTGTCTAAATGTGCAATAAGACATTTTTTTTTTGTTCATGACTTGATCACTTGATTCGATGAGTGCTTGAATCACGCTCCGCACAACTGATTAAACTATATATTGTATAAAGGGTTATTAGTTCGACATTCATTGTATATATGCAGACTTAAAATGATTTATGAATTTTAAACTCTCATGTCATGCTAAAAATAAAAAAAAAATTTAACGTTTTTTTCAGTCCAATCTAGTTCTTGAACTATTGTATCTGGTTCAATCTAGTTCTTTTGTTTGATTTCGCTATTAATTTGCCAATGTAGCATCTCATTAAAGATATCAAGGTGTGATCTCAAAAATTCCAAAAATCATAAAAAAAATTAGTATTCTACAAGTTCAATATATAATCAATTTACTGAACTACTTAATTCAAAATTTCAAATATAAAATTTTAAAATTTGAGTTGATAGCACTTCGGCCGAAGTGCTACCGAAATCATACTAGTCAATCTATATATATCATGCCTTAGCAATACATTTTATGGTTAAAATTTAAACTTGAGAGATATAGTAACTTTCATAATAAAAGAGTAATTTCATATTCGTATATGGAAGAAAATTATTTACATTAAATTTATAAAACTATTTATAAATTATGTGATATAATTTTTTCGAATAAAAAATAAAGCGGCGCTCACAGAAAAAAATGGCGATATGAGGCGATTGAGAAAAGAACAATAAAGCCATGGCCTCTGTCGTTCATGTTCTCTCTCGATGGGTGTCAGACTGAAGTAACGGATCAGTCGCGGGTGTCTTCTCCTCTTTGGTAACGGAAGGGCGAGTAGTCTCTTGTCTATATCCAGTAGGTATACCTTCCGTTTTAGTTTGATGTTTGTGTGTTGTTTTGTGTTGATTTCTGTCTCTTCCTCTATCTTTCTTCTTCTCTTTCTCTTTTGAGGTGACTGTCCTGAACTAGTTGATTTAGTTTCCAGTTTGGTTTGATTCAGTCTTTCTTAGCTGATGGGTGACTGTCCTAGTCCGGTCGATTCAGTTCCCTGTCTAGTTTGGATTAAGTGCCTTCTCGATTAGGGGTGCAAACGGATCGGATAATATCCGACCGTATCCGGATTCGTATCCAAAAATTTAATACAGATATCCGATATTCGAATATCCGTGCGGATACGGATACGGATATGGTTTTGAATTTTAATTATCCGTATTCGAATAGTAGATATATACCATATAGTTTAATATATATTATGAAAATATTTATGTATATATTTACAGATATCCGATATCTGATCCGTATCCGTATCCGAAAAATAAAAACGGATACGGATATGGTTTTACCACTATCCGATCCGTATCTAATCCGTTTGCACCCCTATTCTTGGTTGTGATATGCATACAGAGGAAACTATCGCCAGACTCTTATTGCTCTAATCAAGCTAGGATGATCAACTTTGCGCCCACAGGATGCACATACTCTGTGCGTTTTTAGTTTTATTTAGCTGTATGTTTTCACAGACACTCGTTGTTTAATCTTATATAATAGCTACTTGGTAATTTTTGTTATTAATGGTCATCCATATTTTCATTTTCAAATTTTTAAAAGTTAATATGAATCTTTCAACATGCATGATCTCCAAATTAATATATATTTAGAGATCTAACTTTATATATTTTTTTAAATCTTTTTACAATTATTTTAGAATTTTTTAAAATTCTTGTTTAAAAAAATAAACTATTTTGTTTACCATATTTGAACAGTATTTTTAAAAATTCTATAAAAATACTAATTTTTTTCAGAAAATAAAAATTTGATAAAACATATTTTAATATAGGGTACGTTTGGATGCACTCTAGAATAGCTAGAATAGCTACTGTTTAGAATAGTAAATAAGAATAGCTACTGTTTAAGAACAGTGCTATTCAGAACAGTGAAAATGTTGTTTGGATTGCATATTTGGAATAGGATTTGGAGGGAATAGCTACTGTTTAATAATTTATGTGTAAGATTAAATATAATACAATATAATATTAATTCAAATATTAAATGTAATATAATATTATTTTAAATATTATATTACTATTAAATAAAATGTTATATTAAATATAATATAATATTAGTTTAAATATTAAATGTATTATAATATTATTTTAAAAATTAGATTAGTATTAAATAAAATATTAGATTAAATGTAATATAATATTATTTTAAATATTATATTAAATGTAATATAATATTAGATTAATGTAATATAATATTAGTTTAAATATTGAATGTAATATAATATTATTTTAAATATTAGATTAATATTAATAAAATATTAGATTAAATATAATATAATATTAGATTAAATATAATATAATATTAGTTTAAATATTAAATGTAATATAATATTATTTTAAATATTAAATATAATATAATATTAGTTTAAATATTAATGTAATATAATATTAATTTAAAAATTAGATTAGTATTAAATAAAATATTAGATTAAATATAATATAATATTAGATTAAATATAATATAATATTAGTTTAAATATTAAATGTAATATAATATTATTTTAAATATTAAATATAATATAATATTAGTTTAAATATTAATGTAATATAATATTAATTTAAAAATTAGATTAGTATTAAATAAAATATTAGATTAAATATAATATAATATTATTTTAAATATTAGATTAGTATTGAATAAAATATTAGTTTAAATATAATACAATATAATATTAATTTAATTATTAAATGTAATATAATATTATTTTAAATATTAGATTAGTATTAAATAAAATATTAGATTAAATATAATATAATATAATATAATATTAATTTAAATATTAAAATGTAACATAATATTATTTTAAATATTATATTAGTATTAAATAAAATATTAGATTAAATATAATACAATATAATATTAATTTAAATATTAAATGTAATATAATATTAGTTTAAATATTAGATTAGTATTAATATTGAAATGAACAAATGCTATTCCATGTTTTTTTAAGAATAGCGAATAGCAACGCTATTCTAAAAACAGTAGCTATTCCGAATAGCTCTAAAGTCGTTTGGATGCACCCTGTTCCGAATAGCAATGCTATTCCAGAAACAGTGGCTATTCTTGTGCATCCAAACATACCCATAGAGTTCAACACATTACAAATTACGACGATTGTTTATAGTTTTAAGGTAACACAATCCAACTATTACAAATTAGATTGAAAACATAAAGAAAATCAGACTGATCGGAATTCCCCTGATGACACGTGTAGAAAAGATAAATTGTTTAAGGACGGCGTTTTTAATTACTTGAAGAACACTGTAGTCGGAGCTGTTTTATTTTCTGTTCTTTTTATTTTATGTGTTTTTTTCCTGCTATAATTACTATTTGAATTGGCTGAGAACAAGATGACACCTCAACCTCTTTTATTAGACACAATACGAAAAAAAGTAAAGTGAGGTCAACCAAAAGACTATTGTTTCCATTGTAATAGTTTAGAGATATTATGTGTCCCTTAATTTCTCATTTCGTAAATAATCTCTAGTTTAGAGATATTATTGTGTGTGTATATCAAGAATAGTCAAGTGTGCAGTGAGCAATAGTTAAGCATGCATTTTTAAATTTTTGAAAATTGCGTCTGAATGATCAAGACAGCTGTGAAATGCATTTTGACTTGATCAAAATTCAGATAGAGACGAGGTAAAATCGGCGAGTTCTCTTCCCTTTTTTTTTTTTCATTAATGACGTTCCCCTCATGTTTGTGGAGCACAGCTTTAGGGGATTGATTGAAAAAAAAATAATCAACTCAATTGAATCAAGTAAAATAATTCAGAAATTGAAATAAACTGTTTATTTTATTTTGTTTTATTTTATTATACAAGCCCTTTATCAGACACAAAACTACAAGAAACTTTGTTTAGAGGGTGTTTTCACAAAAGATGGGATAAGAAGATTCTCAAAAATGAATTGGATTCATTGGTGAATGGTCACTGAGAAAGGCAACCGAGTTAATAGCAACCTCTCCTAGCACATCATCTTTTGCTCTAGCTACCATTCTTATCTTGTACAATTTAATATCTATACTTTGTATGAATTTGTGTATATCAAGTATTATAATAATTAATTGTCTTTCTGAAAGTTTAGTAAGAAAATATGAGAACCATCAAATATCAAATACCCAACAAAATGGGGTTCATTTGGATTTTGGAATGTCTAATTGTAGTTTTGTGTATTATTTTTTGGGCTTTTAAGCAATCCGTGTTACCATGTTGAATTTTACAAACTTAATTTATGGGCCTTTCGAAATGGAGAATCCTAGATCCTTAATTATAGTGGAGTATCCTCATGTTATTTGATGTTTGTTGAATACACTCAATTTAATCAGATTCATAAAAATGCTAGAAAAGGAATAATGGGCCCAAAAACAACAAATTTCTTTTGTTGTGTTATTCATAGAAGGAAGCTAACTCATCAATCAGTTCCGTTTTCCCCTAACTTGTAGTTGTATCCCACTTCTCTCTCAAAATATATGTATGTATGTATGTATTAATTACCCGGCTGTCCAAATGCGAATTACCAAGTTTGGTAACTGAGAGTAGTTTGGGTCCGATGCCTATTGGACTCAAACTGAGTTCGATGGGCTTCATAATCGTCTGATTGGTTTTAAAATTTGTGTACGTCGCTTTAATATCTGTGTGTGTTTGCTTTAATATCCGTGCACACGTATCTTAAATTGAATCGGACCCAAATATGAGGATGCTGGGCATCAGATCCAAACTGCTTTCTTGGTAACTACTATGATGAAATGGCGGTAGCATGGTTGACTAGAGAAAAAATTCTAAAATTTTAATTGATTATAAAAAAAATCGATAATTCAAACTTCTCTCACAACTTTTTAGCTTTTGGAAAGCTTTCACAAAAAAAAAAAAAAAAAAAAAAAAAAAACTCACTACTCCCATGAATTAGAGCAGCACACTATAAATTGTTCACACACATTGTACGCTTGTTTATTGCGTCGATTTATATGTACCTATTGTGTCTATAATATCGATGGGTTTGCGCACATACAAGTTCAGACACAAATATTGATAAGTGTGATACGATTTTGACCAAGTCAAAGTATATTTTAAGAGTTGCCAACGACTGTTTTAATTTTCTAGACTCATTTTCAAACCCATTAAATTGGATATTAAACTAAATTAATGCACACTTGAGTATTATACGTGTACACATTTGACTGTTAAGTAACTACAAACTTGCTCGAATATTTTTTAAAGTTAAGTAAAAAGAATCAGAAATCGTTTAAGAAAGGAGAAATTGAAGTGCACATATAATAAATTAATAATTAAAAACTCCGAGGAGGAATGGACCTGTCCTAAATTTGGCATGATCTATAAATAATAAGTACATCTTAAACTGAGTCGAGTAAAATGAGGAGGAGGTCGGCAATGAAATGAATATGGGCTTCGATGTCTTTGCATATCTCAAACTGGGTACGTACGAGACATGCAATTGCATTTAGTTCATGTGATCTAATTAATTAAGAAAGTTGAAGGCTCAAATTTTAATATATATCAATTTATTTTTCATATGATTTTCAGTTTATTTAATATAAAACAAAGTTGCAGGCAGATGGATCATTTACATAACCTAAAGCTTCTCTGTTTATTTTTAAAATGAACATCTGTTCCATTTCTTGTGCAAACCTCCTGTGTGGCATATGATCCTGCTGATAGAATAATCACAACTAACAGATTTTCTTTTAAAGCCGCCGAAAATCACAGGTAAAACTTCACTGGACAGACCCATTAATTACAAACTAGTGGAGAACTAGAAATCAGTATCGGTCAAAAACATACATCTAGATTGGTTCTGCATGAGATTATGACCCAGACATTATTGATAGTACTACAAATCAGAATATCGGTCGAAGAGCCGATCCTGATTCTATTATCAAGATCGGTCATTAATATACAGTCGATCCTGATTGTACTAATCAAGATCGGTCTTTAAGCTAATAGCCGATCTTAATTAGTACAATCAAGATCGGACTATTATATATAGCCGATCCTAATAAGTAACTATCAAGATTGGTCAGAAATAAACAGCCAATTCTAATAAGTAACTATCAAAATCGGTCAAAAATTAACAGCCGTTTCTGATACGTTCTGGACTATATATTATCCGATCTTGATACCTACATTCAAGGTCGGCCTTTAAATTTGTCCGATCCAGATATATATCAGTATCGTTTTTATGCTATGTCAGATTCTGATGGACCGATACTAAATGTACATTTTCCATTAGTGCTACACTCACTAGACGCTGAGGTGGTTTTATTTTTGTCAGTTGAATTCCGGCTGGTAGGCCAAACAGTGTAAATTCTGGATTTTTTTTTTTTTATAAAAAACAGTACTAACTAATTAAACTTTTAGAAATCAAATTGATTACAATTTTTTTACAAAAATAATTATCTCCACTAAAAATGATCTCCGGTATGAATTTCATTTTTCTTTTTCTGAATATTATATACTGACTACATACCAACTGCATGTGCTATTTTATCATTTTTTACTTGTTTTGTCTAGAGCCTAGAGGTGGTCAACTTTGTCAGTCGGCTTTGTAATATATCGGAAATATTAAACTTTCTTTCAACGATTTGCTTTCAACTACAAATTTTATAGATTAGGTAGCTTGCAAAACTAATTTCATGAAACTGTTTTTTTTTTTTTTTTTTTTTTATATATTAAAGGGCCCATACGTACATCCAAGCATATTTCAGTGTTTACAATATATGAAATGCATTCTTAGTTCCGAGTGTTACCTACTTACCCATAATTAAACTTTTCACAATCAATATATTTTGTGGGTATTAATATTTTCATATAGTTCATTATTCCATACTAAAATTGTCCGAAAAATTAATAATATTTTTTTTTCAAAATTTAACAATATGCACCGTTTATGGATTATTTCCGATTCTGCTCAATCCAGAGAATAATTCTCCGGATTCGGGCATACTTTCCGGAGAATAATTCTATGAATCCAGAGGTTACTTTCTGGAAAATTATATTTTTCAGACCAGATTTTTTGCGGCTGTAAAAAAAATTAAAATATTTATTTATATGTTATTGGAAAAAATAAAAATATTTTGGATCCAAGTTATTGATCCGGTTCTAAAGTCACTTCTGAGTAAATAAAAAAATATTGTACTTCTTCTAGTACATTTAAATTCTAAGATATTGTATCTATGTTAAAAAAAATATTATTTTTTCAAAAATATAAAGACCACAATATTTTTTGTATTTATCTAGAAGTGACTTTTGAACAATTGAACTGGGATCAATAACTTAGATTCAAAATATTTTTATTTTTTTCAATAGCACACAAAGAAATACTTTAATTTTTCTTACAGCCGCAAAAAATTTGACCTGAAAAATGTTGATCCGGGTTATTTGTCACAATATACATCTATTTTTAAAGAAATATATAAAATATTTCTAATATTTTAATACAAAAATAAATAAATCATAATATTTTCTGTTTAATTAAAAAAAATTCGGAGAATTATTCTCGGAAACACAATCTGGAAATTAATTCTCCAAAAAGAGATTTTTCAATCCGGAGAATAATTTTCTGAAAAGAAGGCCTGAATTTGGAGAATTATTTTTCGAATTTGACAGATTTTGAATTTTCTCAAATTTATTAAATTTTATATTTATTTTAATATTAATAAAAAAATTCGGCTAAAATTGTACATGAGGTCGATATTCAATTACTGACTAAGAGATCGAAAAAAAAATGCTTAATCTGCCGGTAAGAAAAAATGCTTAATTACTTTCCTTCTTTTCAGTTTTTCTGTGTGAATGCGCGCGTATCCTCTGAGATATCAGATATCTCATATTTTGCGTGAACGACGTGTGCGGTACCTATTCGAGGATAGCGCCGGGCCAGTATTATTTGAACTTTGAGATTCCGGCACAACGTATTTGAACCGCTGAGATTTTCCAAAAAGTCACACATTATATGAGATATCTCAGAGGATGTGATTTGAGGATGTGTCGTCTCCAAACCATTAAAACCAATCTATTTCACCAGTGATACATGTACATACAAAATTTAAAAAAATTTGTATTCATTTAGTAAAAATCAAGCTATTAATAAAATAATAAAAAATAAATGCATAAAATAACTTATAAAAAGTTCATTTTTTACCGGTTAGCTTTGTACTAAATGAATTCAAAATTTTCAAAATTTTGTATGAATTCATCATTTGAAGTCAACCCGATTAAGTTTTTAGAGTTGTACTCACCGAACTCTCCTGTTGAGCACAAAACAAGCTAACTATATATATAGTCATTTACTTCATGAAATGAAGTAGTCCAACTCTCTCTTTCTATATATATGAAATGAGCGTAAAAGCCTGTCATCTCATTTCAGTGTGGATAATAGAGTTTTAAGGTTAATGGGACTATAAGTCTATAACAACTTATATAGTAGAGTTACTAGATCAGAAAAACAAAAGAACAAAAAGGGATTTTTATTCAATAAAAAAAAACTCACAAAAACAAGTGCTGATTTCTTAAAACCTTATAATTCACCATGCATGATGCATCTTATATATATATGAGTTCCATTCCTTTGCTCTACCTATTCATGATAAACAGTCTCACACAAGTGCAAAAACTAACATGCAACATGAACATAATACATATATTATGCTCTGATGAACACAAACCACATGCATGCACATACATAATTAAATAATTAAGCTCAAGTTGGAAATAGAAACACATTCATCACCATGGATGATGGATCAATGCCGGCGCCGGTTGGGTTCTTTGTGGGAATTGAAGTAGACGGCTGCCACCGGCATGCCGAGATCGTGCTGATCCGCAAAATTGCGTGTGTTGAATTCGGCCCGGGTCTCACGTGTCTCCGGCGGAAGCTCAATCGACGCCGTCGAGAGTCGTGATTTCTGCTGGAATAGAACCAGGGTGTACCTGTGTATGCCTAGAGGTGGCTTTGGTCCCACATATGATATCACCTCATCTCCTGAAATTTAATATCTTATATAAGAAATTAATATATAACGAAGACTAGCTCATTATTATTTCAATAGAAAAAAACAAAGACTGGTTATTCAATGGATGATGATATATATAATGTTGGGAAAATTAATTATTTGCTACTCCAAAACCTTCAAATTTGAAAAATGACATCACGAAACTATAAATATGAAAAAATGACACTCTAAACTTAGTTAATTCTTAAATTTACCATAAATATACAATTTTTATACTTTTTTTTTATTAAAAATTAACTGAAAAATACAGTTTTGAGATATGTATAATGAGGAGTCTGAAGGGTATATAGGAAAATACATAAATACGTATCTCAAAACTACATTTTTCAGTTAATTTTTAATAAAAAAAAGTATAAAAATTGTGTATTTGTAGAAAATTTAAGAATTAACTAATTTTAGAGTGGCATTTTTCAGATTTGAAGGTTTTAGAGTGGCAAATAACCAAATTTTTCCTATAATGTTTGATATAAATTTAAATTAAATTTAAAAAATTATTAATATTGTTAAAGTATATGCATGATTGTTCATGCATCCCCACCAAAATAAATAAATTCATCATGATAATAATTAAGTTCATTCAGTGACAAAGTAGAAATATATTAGTAGTTGATCATTGTCTACTATATTGAAACTTAACCTTGAAGGATTACTAAAATTGCTAAAGTAAATGATTGTCCATCCTTGCCAAATAAATAAATTTATCATGTAAATATGAAATTCTTTTAGTGACGTCAAAACAGGAATTTATTAACTTCTACTATAAAAAGAAGACGGTAATTAACAAAGCAGGAGAACTGACAAACTGGTGGTGGAAGTCTAAATAATGGAGAACACGACACGTGTCCAATCTCTGTAAACATGCATGCAAAAGACACTCGCCATTTTTTGTTGCTACTTCTGTGCTACATACAAATTACATGACATGTATAATGACGAATATTGTTTTCATTGCTCAAATGGAAATATTTTTCACTATAGATAGTATATATGTAGCTAAAATGTATTATTTTATTTTTTTATTATATATGCTCATGGTAGATAGTTCTATATTCACTTTTTTTTTCTGAATATGAAATGCAGCGCTCTGCGCTTCTACACACACACACACACACACACACACACACACACACGCTTACACACCAAACACGCATCGATCCTAATTAATTGCTGTTGCTATATATGCTTTCTTTTGTTGATTCATGATTTATTTATGATTTCAGCAGAGAGAAAATTGGAGTTGAGCTAATTACCTTGAATTGGACCTGTACCTCCTGGTATATTAATTACTAGCCTGTTAAATTAAACAAGTCAAAAAGATAAATCGCAGTTATAATCGCATCAAAAATAAATATAAAGAGAATTTTTTGCTAATTAAATATTAATTAGATGTCAAACCATCTAACTATTTAATATTCAGTTATAATCGCAGTTATAACTGTTGAGGCAGAAATAGGTATATGTGTGTGTACCAGTGAAGGCATTCCCTCATTGATGGCTCACTGGGGCTAGGTGCATCAGGATCAGTCATAACCTGTGCATTAATTTTCACACACTCAACAAAATTAAGTCAAAATTTAAAAATATATAATAGGGGAAAAATTTACATACCTCCGAAGGCAAGATATGATTGAATTCGTGTAAACATAGTAAAAATATAAGAAAGGCATGCATTGACCTCCCTAATTATTTGCTTTGATATATTAGGTTTATAACAAAATCTTGGTTAGATTAATTAAGAATATCTGTCTTTAAAATATTGTAATGAAAGATATCTTTAAAATATTGCGGATTTAATAACACAATTAAATATACACTGGTACACACACACACACAGAGATATATAAACTCAAAATGGTTGCAACAGTTCAAATAAATTCTCACATATATGCATGAAATTGCATGCTGAAATCTCATGCAAGCAGAAAAAAAAAAAAAAAAAAAACAGGTTCAACAGGTTTGAAAGACGAGAGTTATTGAGTGAAAATATACTGAACCTTCTCTCAAAGGAGAAGTTGTTATAATAAATATATAAATAAATAATGAGCGATATATTTACACTCATATTTAATTGGCAATTGTGATCACCCACAAACAGTTGCCAAAATAAAAATAAAAAATATAGATAAATATAATTAATTGTTCTAGTTTGGATATTTTGTGTGCAAATTCAGTGTAAATAAGAAATTGAATTAATTGAGCAGCTAATTTTCAAATAGTTAGATAAATGATAACCAATCAAATTTTAACTTATATACCAAATTTGCTATACAATTCATCTAAAATAAGATAAAAGATATCTCTTATTTTATTTTGTGACAGTTATTGTAATTATTATGAGATAGGAGTAGGTCCAATGGGCATCGGACCTACTTTTAGGTCCAATGGGCATCGAACCTACTTTTAGGTCCAATTATTTCTATCACCGTACGATTAGCATTAAGATCTAAGTGCACAGAAATTGAGCAGACTTGCACTGATTTTAATATAGTTCGCACGAATCTTGAGGCATAGCGAATGGTCATTAATTACACCCATCGAACCTTCTCTGAATTCAATTATTATATATATTTTTAGTTACATTACAGAAAAATAACAAATTATGAGCCAAATTGTATAGCAAGTGGTGCATGCATACATAGAGAGAGGCATATATAGAAATATTTATGGAGTAGAACTAAGTGCTACTAAATTTATGTGAACTCAACTCTAAAATCTATCAATTTAGTTTTTAATGATAAATCCAAACTGTTGAAATTCTTCTATCTTACGAGTGATACGTCTACATACGAAAATTTTAAACTTTCGAATTAATTTAGTATAATGTTGTCAAGTGGTCAAAATGTGTCCAAAAAATGAATGCATTAAAATTAATTTATAAATCTTCTAATTTTGACAACTTGACTTCATTAAGTTTAAAATTTTCAAATGTAGACACATCACTCGTAAATTAGAAGAATTTCAACAGCTTAGATTTGTCGTTGAAAGCCAATACGATAAATTTTAAAGTTGAGTTCACAAAAGAATTTGGTGAACTTAGGAACAACCTAGTTCTACTCGTATTAATTTATGAGTCAATTTCATGCATGCATGCGTACCAGTGTAAAGAGGTGGCATGGACGGCCTCCGATTTGGACGAACGGTGGATCGGCAGCCATCGACGGCCTGATATCGCACCCGTTGTTGACATGCTTGGTACCAAAGTTCACGTCCATCATTGTTGTCGGTACGAACAGATCCACCACCTCCCCTATTACGCCTCCCACCACTAAAGGATCCACATTGCCACCCATGTATTTTTGTTTAAGAGAGAGAGAGAGAGAGTGCACAAGTATACTGAGATAGTTGTCTATCGAAAATGAGATTGGGACAAGGGAGGTGTAGTTGGCTATATATAACAAAAAGGTGACACGTGTAGGGTTGTGAAAAAAAAAAACTCGTGAGGTGATAGATGGAGGGGTTTTACTTTTTATTGTATCTCCTGAGGCAGAGAATATCATTTGTGCGTAAATATGTATGATATTTTTAACAATCATACAGCATATATATATCATATGGTAGAATTGTTTTCCAATATATTTCTTGTTTATATAATTATTTTTATTTGGAACGCATGTTATAATTGTACTTGCATTACAATTTAATTGTTGAATGTAGTAAATGATGAATTGGGCATGTTAATTTGTACTCACTCGACTTTGAAGCCTAATTAATGCAAGTGGAAATCTTGAAAGAGGAAATCAGTTATGTTAAATAAGCCAAATGCAAGTGCAAATTTTTTTAGAGTGGTCCAATCTAGTAATTAGGAAATCTATATCGTATTTGCTAAGACGCTTGTAATAAAAGAAAAATTATTGTTAACTTACTAAATACGAGTACAGATAAGACAAATTTTAGTTAATTAGTTATGTCAAAATAATTCAAATGCAATTGCAAGATATTTGGGGGTGATACAATTAATATAGGAATTATAAAATCGGTATCGTGTTCGATAAAGCCGTATAATTAATAAAAAAAAATATTGTTAACTTAATAAATATGAGTATGGGTAAGCCAAAATTTTGTTAAGCAGTTATGTTAAATAAACCAAATGCAAGACATTTGGGAGTGATCCAATATTTATGAAATCCGGCCGTATCGTATTCCAGGTATATATAATAAAATAAAATAAAAATCGATAACTTAATACATATGACTATTGGAGAATAGGTAAGACAAATTATTACAAGAGTTATTTCTTGCCATTACGGGATAATTGATAATTAAATATAAAATTATATGAGATTAATTTTTAATTGTACATATATCTTTATAAACTCTAGTATTATGATTAGATTCATCTATACAACATTTTATATCATTTTGTTTAATTATTATTTTGTTACATAATATAATAAATAATTATAATATATATATATATAAATATATATATAGGAAATTGCTAATATGCTACGCGTAGCATAGAAGACCTCTGTGCAACGGCTCAAAATTTGTGTTTCAAAAATTTTAATGGTCAATCCGAACCGTTAGATGTGTTCTCCATACTAAAATGTGCTTGGAGACCAAATTTTATATTTTTTGGAATTTTTTTACTATTTATTAAGCCACTTTGAAAATCGCTAATCCAACGGTTTCACTGTTTGGGTAAGCTACCGTTGGATCAGCGATTTTCAAAGTGGCTTAATAAATAGTAAAAAAAATTCAAAAAAATGTAAAATTTGGTCTCCAAGCATATTTCAATATGGAGAACACATCTAACGGTTTGGATCGACCATTAGAATTTTAAAAACACAAATTTTGAGCCATTGCATGGAGGTCTCTATGCTATGCGTAGCACCGTAGCCGAGTCCTATATATATATATATATATATAATATACTATTAATTTATTTATTTAACAATTATTTATTATTCGTTGTAATATTATTTAAAAAGATAAAAGTAAGATATGAATAAAAATAATAAGTTTATATGGATATAGGAAGATCTTCATCATCATCCGATTCATACCATATAATACCTCTTATATATGACAACCCTAAAACCGACCTTCTGGGAAAAGACGCATGCATACGTACGGTAGAAAAAATTCTCTTCTGCCTCGTCTCATGTCGGCTCGGGTGAACATCCATTCAAACAATAATATCTATTCATTCTCGCCATCTCTCAATTTGTCATGTCGGCTGTTATAGTGGTATAAATGTATAATCCATTCACAAAATACCTTTTCTTGCCTTCGGGAGGAGATGTGGATGAGCGAGTAGCGACACGTATAACATGGACAATGTGACGCCGTGAGTCGTGATGGATAGCATCAGGCACACTGAGGGTTGTAATTTCATGCAGAATATATTGTTAAACAAAAGAAAAGGGTATGGCATGGGGAAAAATGATAAAATAATCATTAATAAAACATCCACGGAAAGGGATAATTTTTAAATTTTTTATTTACCCTTACAATTGTGTTAATTACAGGATGATAATTATTGTGGGTTATTGAGAACCGTGCATGAATGCATGCATCCGTTGTATATATGTGTGTTGCATTAGGTATTTTAGTTGTGACAGGTAGGGGTGGCAAAATAAAAAAGTTCGTACCTCGTGGCTCGATCATTACTCGCATCTGGTTCGCTCGCTAATAGCTCACTCGTTACTGGAACTGAGCCGTTAATGAGCCAGCTCAGTCCAGAATTAACGAGTTTGAGTTAGGGCCTATAGCTTGCTCGCCAGCTAACTCGGCTGGGCATCAATTTGAGAATTTGTATGAATTTGTGTGCATTTTATACTACCAAGCTCGGATCAGCTCGGTTAGCTCGGTCCAAAAAGGTTTGTAAAATTTATTTCTTCTTAAAATAAGGTCTAGCCAGACCTAATGATCCATCTCATCAGCTCACGAGCTAGCTCGGGCTGCTTTGTCATGAGGTTGAGCTAAGGTTTTAGCTCGGAAGTCCTAGACCCAGCTCGCTCGGTCCAGACTCGATCCAAAATTAACAAGCTGAGCTAAGGCCCAGTTCGGCTCAAACCAGCTCATTTATAGTCCTAGAATTGACAGGGCTTGAAAATTTCTAGAAGTTTCTCTAGCTTACTGCAGCCCATAATATATATATAGAGAGGAACAAACGATTCGGTTCTCATGTTTTCAAAGTTCAAACGGTCGATTCAAATATACAAGTGTTTAATCTATATTAAAATATGCTTGGAGACCAAATTTTATAATTTTTGAAATTTTTTTACTATTTATTAAGATAATTTGAAAATCATTGTTTTTCGATGGTGCAGAATTTTAATAAAAATAACGATTTTCAAACCTTCTAAAATAATATACTAACTATTAACTCTCAAAGAATGTGCTTGGAGCCGTTAATATATCTTCTATTAGCTCTCAAAATAATTCCATTTTTGCAAACTTAGATATTAATCTATCTCTTTCTAAATATTTCCCCAATAAATATGAATATTTGCATTATATCTATGCATTTCAGCTATAAAAAATTTGGATGTTTCTCTTAAAAAAATATAATAAACTCACACCTTTAAATAACTTATTCCGTATTAGTCCGGCTAATATGTTTATATAAGTGCTTCACCATCAAGTTCTTATAAGTCAAATATCACATTTTCAAAGTTCAAATAGTCGATTCAATATGTTCAACATGATATTTATATTAATATGTGCTTGGAGCCTATTTTGTTTTAGAATATGTTTACTATTTTTTAGATAAATAAATAGAAAAATATAGTTTTTTATAGTTCAAAATCTTTTGAATCAATGAATTTTCTACCCATCTAAAAAATAGTATAAAATTACAAAAAAAATAAAATTTGGTCTACATTCATCTATATATTAATATAGAGATAATGTTGAACGGTTTAAATTGATCATTTGAATTTTAAAAATTGATATTTAACTGATAAAAACTTGGTAGTGAAGTTTTATATAAATATTTAGCCAGACTCAATATATTAGCTAGTGCTGTTTGCCACTCATCACTCTCACTACAAACACAAAAACCTCAGAGAGAATCAGAATGAGAGAAAGAGAGACTGCATGCTAATACAGACATAGTGTTGGGATGGAGCAATATTATAGAGTAGAAGAGAACTTAGTGATGAAGCAAACATGAAACGACAGAGGAAATACAAAAAAATGAAAGGTAAAATTTACCTTTTCTTTTAGATGCACAGTCACAGAGCATTTTTTTGTTTTGCATCTCTAACTTGGCTTTAATATTATAGACGCTAACTTCTTCATTAAGTAAATGCAGGAGAATTATCTAAAACTAGAGGTTTCAATGAGTACGATACGAATAGAATAAAAATATCATTAAAAATTAATCTTATCTATACTCTACTTTTATTCATTAAAAAACTACCATACTTTACTATATTTTTATCGTTAAAATTACCGGGTAACGCAATAATAGCGAATGAATAACGAATAATACTAATATATATAATAATTAGTTTTATTTTATTTTACAAATAGAACATTAAAATAATTCATTTTACATATATACAATCATATTACTAATATAAAAATAGAAAAAATAAATATGCAATCAATTCAAACTAAATCATTTTTTTATAAAGCAAGAGAATTCAAAAATACGTATATCTTTTCGGACAAAATTATTTAACTAAATAACAAAGCATGCAAATAAAAATAATATGTTAATATTTTTCGTATGACAAAAAACATACACTAAATAACAAAAGTACGTCTAATTGTTGCTCATATATTATCATATGAAATATCACGCAAATAAATTTTATCATATAATTGTATTTTATATAATTAGAGTAACGGGTGCGAAATAATCTTTACTCATATCCTGTTTAGCTAACGGGAAAAAAATCTTTATCCATATTCAAAACTAATAAGATAACGAAAAAATAACCTCACTCATACATATCTTATTGAATACGGCACGGGTCGGATAAACCGTTAAAATAGTATCAACTCTCCATATCGCTCATCGTATCTCCACAATGTTTTGCTGGGCTCAAACTGGCCTTTCTGGGCTTACTATCTAACACAGCCCGTCAGATCATGACCCAACATGAAGTAAGAAAATTATTGTGCTAAACCTATTATTAGCTGCACGTACTTAGGAATTCGGTCAAGAATAGTAAAAAAATAAGTTGTTTAGGAAAGAAAATGAGTTGGGATCGATGGAAAAAAAAATTGGGCTCTGACAAGGATAAACAAATTTGCTCACATAGAATAGGCAATAGTTCAAATACATGGACTAAATTTTTTTTTTTTTAAATCCTGAAGTAAGACAAATATCTAATTAAGAGTCAATTTGAATCCGCCCATGATTATTAGATTGTAATAAACATAATATCAGACACTTAAATTTAAAGACTATATTATCTTCTGTTAAGCATGGGCAAGAGCTGAGGCTCGTCTCTGTCGGATACGAGAGATACTGTCGGCTCTCGTGGTTACTCTGGTCGCTAATAGAAAAAAAAAATATCTTTCTGTCGATATACCCTCATGAATAGTCACTTTTTAACCTCGTAGATACTGTCTCATTCTTGTTTGTAATCTCGTTTAGGATTTAGGGTTTAGGGTTTAGGGTTTAGAATTTAGCCTGTCAGTTAAAAGTTCTAGAAAGTTTTGTACAACATTACTCCATGTTATTCGAGATGTCAATTAGGTAACGCGTCGATATTGTGGCTTATTATTAATCTGTGATTGTCTATTAATGGACGAGTCCAGATTCTTAGAGGCGATGCACCATTTGAGTTTCAATTCGGACATCAGAATTTTAACCAATTCGGCCCAAGTTTTTAATGCACAAGGCCCTTTAAGATTTATGTTTGTATATAACGAACGGACCGTATTCAAACTCAAAAATTGAGGTATCTTAGGTGATATGAGTTTTTAATAGATGGGAACATACATTAGTTAAAAGAAAGGTTACCATGAAAATGTGAAGAAAGGAGTTTGAAAATCTTTAAACTGCTCCGTCCATTAAAATGCAAAGCCCAAACCCATAAAGAAGCCCAAGGCCCAAGCCCAAGACTGAGAAGTCCCTCTCACTTAAGCAGAAATTTTACAGTACATAATTCAGAACTTAGTAACTTATTTTCTTTAATAATCTTGAATTTTCTAATGAACCCAATGCTTTTACATGTTTAATTTGTGAAAATGGACTAGATGTCTTGTTTCATTTGAGGATTTTATTTTTCTTATGATTAGAAGAGTTAGGAAGAGCTTTTAAATCAATAATAATTAGACCTTGGGAAAAATTATTACAAATTTAAAATTATCAGTGGCAATTAATGCACAGAGTTATTAAACTTACTATTTAATTTTAATTACACACCAGTTGAGCTAGCTTCCAAAACTTGTTATTCTTAATATTGCATCATGTGACAAGCATAGTTAGTATATTCTCTTATGACTCCAATGCGCATTAACTCCTCGATTAAAAATTAAGAAAAAAAAATGGTACTGTAGTGCCCTCCCACTAATCTGGCAACAACTTTGGCCATGTGCACTAATATATTTAGAAAATTAAATCAAAAAATATATATTTAGAAACAAAAATTAACTTTTATTTTTGTAATTAAAGATATTTTATAATATCTAATCCTTGGAAATTTACTTATTTTGTTACATCTTCATGACACGAGCAATTGTTGAAGAAAAGGATTTGTGACTTTGTGTTTTAAATTCACTCCAAAATCCCATTGATTCTCCTACGTACTCCAAACCTCAATTTTGAAAAATATTGGCCTTTCTGCCATTTGATTTGCTTAGGAATATATATATATATATATATATAGAGTAGAACTAGGGTGCTCCTAAATTCACCAAATCTCTTGTGAACCTGACTTTAAAATATATCAAATCGACTTTAAATGATGAATCCAAACTGTTGAAACCCTTCTACCTAATGAGTGATGCGTCTACAAGTGAAAATTTTAAATTTTCGAATTAATTTAATATAGAGTCAAGTGGTCAAAAGTTTCAGGTTTATAAATTAATTTTAATGCATTCATTTTTTGGACTCCTTTGACCACTTGACTCTATATTAAATTAATTCGAAACTTTAAAATGTTCACATATAGACGCATCAATCATTAGGTAGAAGGATTTTAACGGTTTGGATTCATCGTTTAAAGTCGATTAGATGTATTTTAGAGTCAAGTTCACAAGAGGTCGGGTGAACTTAGGAGCACCCTAGTTCTACTCTCTCTCTCTTTCTCTCTCTATATATATATAGTCACTTAAAAAATTATTGATATAAATTGTTACTGTTTTAAATATAAATTTTCGAAATGGTTAATTAAATTAAAAAGACCGATCGAGATGTCATAATCTCGATCGAGTAATTAAGCAGCTAATTAATTAACCCAAGAATTTGTCTATTTACATTCTGGTCGTGAGAATTACCTTCTCATGGAGGTCATTTGATCAGATGGATATCATATATATTTGTTTATTTTAAAGATAGCCAATTTCTAAGAAGAATAAAAGTTTTGATGAGTAAATATAATTTTCTAGCCAATAAACGATCTTTCTTTCAGTTATAAATCAGTAATTAAGTTTTCATCGCTAAGCATGAAATTACACACTTACATTAACTAATATATTGCTCTAAAAACTTAAATTGTATCTATAAATGGTGTACGTAAAACAATTTACTTGATAAGAAAAAAATTGCAGAAGTGATCTATATGTGGAGATAGGCTATCATGCATGCTTTGGGAAGTAAAGAGGGTGTTTTAATTTCCGCTCATATCTCTATTTTTAAAGTTCAAATAGTGGATCCGAACTTTTTAACATGATCTTCATATTGATATGTGCTTGGAGACCAAATTTTACATTTTTTGAAATTTTTTACTATTTTTTAGAAATTTTGAAAATCACAGCTTTTCATTAAATAAAATAATAATAATAAATTAAGAAAAGCACTGATTTTCGAAAATTCTAAAAAAAATATATATATTTGGTTTCCAAGCACATTATAATATGAAGATTATATTGAGAAGTTCTGATCGACTCTTTGAATAACTTTGAAAATAAAGAAATAAGCGAAAAATAAAACATTCTCTTTACTTGCTTTACTTCCCAAAGCATCGTAGCATCACTCTATATATATATATATATATATCTAAGAACGATGAAGTAGACAGACAAGTATACATATAATTAATTTTTACAAAAGAAATAAAAGATTAATTAATTAACTACACCTGAGTATTAATTAAATGTTAATTAACAAGCGCCTCCCCTCCCACTAACAAACCTCAAATTAAGAGAGAGAAAAAATGTCACTTGCATCACATGCATGGCTTTGAATGCCAGATGGATTTTGAAGTGTGTTTTAGAGAGAAACCATACCACCATATACACAAGTGGTCAAGTAAGATCTGTATATGATTTAAGAAAACAAAAAACAAATTTGACACCAAATTTATAGTATTATAAATTTTAGTGCCTTTCCTTTCTATTTCCTTACTATATCTAACCTAGCCAACACACATATATAAGGATAGGTGCCACATATTTCATGCACTGAGAGCTATACAAATCATTTCATCACATTTCTTCACTCTTAGCTTACCATGGCACTTGCAAACAAAAGAACTCAAAATAAAGAAACACATTCTAGTTCATTCTATTCTGAAAAAGTACGGGAAGAGGATCCGTTGTACCGATCTATTAGTTCACCTCTTGATCTGTTCAGTTTTAAAGACATGCACCCTCCTTCATTGCTAGACGAGGAAGAAGAAAGTGGCTCTAATAACTCTCTTCGTGCATACTATGGCGGGTTTGCACCGACACAGTACGACTCGAGCAATTCATCTTACAGTAATTTTGTTTCAGGTGCAAATAGCAGTTCTGCAATTCAAGAGGCAAACTCTTGCTGGATGGGGTCTAAGAATAGTGTCTTGGATAATTGGGCTTATTCAAGCTCTTCGGTACTTAGTTTTGACAGAGACGAAGAATGTGCGAATTGGGTCGGGGCTGTTGATCAAAACATCACAATAAACGCAAATTCCACCTCGATTACGGATAGTCATGATCATGAAGGTGTTGAGAAGAAAGTATCACAAAAACGAACACACATGGTACGTACTTGTTCATCTTGATACTTTTTTCTCTTCATTATTGTCATTTTATATTATATTGGATCAATAAATTAGCATACTGTTGATACTATTCCCCCAAGAAGGTTTCAAGACGATTCATGAAGAATTTCTCAAATTGAATTGTTAATAACTTTAATTACATACCGTTTAAATATACAGATTTATTATTGAATTGATTAGCACATGCATGCAATGTGATCAAACCAAAGTGGGGTGTTCATAGTCACAAGTTCGAACTAACAAAACAAAAAGATTGTAAATGTTCAATATATAAGCACGTAATTCATGCGCAATTTCCTTTATGTTATAAGGGTGGTGAGGCTCAAGCTTCCAAGAAACAATGTGTTGCAAATAAGAAGGCAAAGGCTAAACCTACATGTACAGAATCCAAAGATCCTCAGAGTGCCGCTGCTAAGGTTTGTTCTAGCAATTTGATCATAAATCCTATCACAAATAAGTACATATATTTTTCATCCCAAAATTTAAATCTTTTATTTTGAAACTCTTGTATTCAATATAATCTCTCAAGGAATAAAAAAAAATGACATCATAGATTGTTTAAAATTAATAATTTCATGTGCAGACACTATTAAGCAGTGTTTCCTAAATATGAACTTAATTAATATGAAAAAAAAATGAAGAATTCATTGAATTTTTATAGGTAAGGAGGGAGCGCATTAGTGAAAGGCTCAAAGTTCTTCAAGAACTTGTACCAAATGGCACAAAGGTACATCTTCCTACTGGTACAATTTACTCAAATAAGTACATTTTTTAAGAAGATATAATTTTTCTTTTGAAATGATTTATTTAGAGACACTAATTGTTGCTTTCCTATATTTTTAATTCAGTTGCCATCTTTATGTGAATTGATGTAGGTTGATATGGTCACTATGTTGGAAAAAGCCATTAGTTATGTGAAGTTTCTACAGTTGCAAGTAAAGGTAATAAATTAAAAATAAAATCATGATATTTTCTACACTCTAGTTAATTTGTATTAGAATTTGGTCCTGACCTGGTAAAATATCAAATTATATCTTGATCTTAGTGTCCAAGAAAATTTGTTAATTTGGTAATAAAATTCACCATTACACTAGCAAATTGATGGATGACCTTCGCTTGAATAATTCAAATCCAAGATGAATTTTGTGGGATTCACATCTGCTGTGCGATCTAAATTTGTGAACAGTGTCCCTAAAATCTCTACTTTTCCAAATCCATCCGTCCAATATTTTATGTGCACGAATCTCCAAACAATTCAACAATTTAATTTGGAAAAACAAAGATTTTAGAGACACTGTTCACAAATTTGAATCGCAGCAGATTCGGATCCAATTTTGTGTGCCCATTTGGTTTTTATCGGTTGTATATATATATATAGTCTCAAATTAATATTCTTACAATTTAAATGATCATATACATATTGTACTATATATATGTAGGTATTGGCAGCCGATGAATTTTGGCCTACACAAGGAGGCAAAGCACCAAATTTGTCTCAAGTTAAAGGTGCAATCGACGCAATTTTATTCTCCCAGAGAAATAATTGCTCCAAGGATAACTAACCACCAATTAATCCACCGATACATGCAACGCCAAATTTTAAACAGACAAATAAATAAATCACACAAAAAAAAATTAGCAAGAGCTTAGTGAGAAATTTTCTGTTGTTTTGCTTCTTTTTGTAGGTAAATTAGAGCTAGACAAAAAAAAAAAAAATAGAGAGGTTTTTTGTTTTAAATTTTTTTGCTTTTGATTCATATCATTTTGCCTTCATTAATTTCCTTTTGTATCAGACACGATTGTTTGATTAATTTTGTCAATTGAGATTCAGTAAGTTGATTTGATAAATTTGTCGTGTAAATTTGACCTGTTATATTTTTTTTTCTGAACAGAAAGGACTGACGTGAAAATGTAATAAACTTCACATCACTGTGTGCCAATCGATCGAAAAAACCCTGAGCTCAATATAATTGCGAACAGCTAGAAATATAAAACAGAGTACTCATTGTTCTATACAGATGAAAAATTAATTAATTTTGCCTAATTTCTCAAAAAGCAAGTACGTACAGACGTCGCAATTGAAAGAACAAAAAAATCAATTTGAGGATGGACATAAACATATTAGGAATCTTCTTTAGTGCCCTAAGATACAAGAAAATAAAAATACATTGATTTTTTTTATAAAATTAAAATTTTGTTATTAGATAAGATATAGTTTATAATTTCAAGACAAACATATTTTTACAATTATTTTTTTACTAGAATTATAATTTTGCAAGTATTTTTTTTTTCAAGTATTTTGATCAGAGGAAAAAAAAAAACCCATCCTACCTCCACCTAGCTCAGCCAATGAATTAGGAGAAATCAAATTCCAAATTCCAGTGTACTTGTGATCTTTATCAGCGATTTATAATTATGTAAAAAATGGACAAATTGACTCTCAATATTTTTTTATAAAAAAAAAAATTATTTATGTAAAAAGTGCATACAAAGAAAATCATGATATACTTTTTGTTATCTTTGGCCAAAGAATTATTTTCTGTATTTAACAAAAGATATATGTACTTTGCCCAGCAAAAATTATTCCAAAGAAAACACTAATAAGTAGTAATAATGAAGGTTCTATCTCTTATGATAATCTAATCTTAAGGTAAGAATGATTATGTATAAGAAATACGCATCTAGAAACAAATTTAATGTGTAATTTATAAAACATATATATATATATATATATATATTTTAAAAAGGCTAGATGCCCATTTCACATATGAAATTTAAAACATATATATATATATGATCAATTGTTTCTTAATACTATCAATTAATTGCATCACCGACTCGTTATTGATCAAGAAAGACCATGCGAGAAAATGGCCTACAAGTGGTGTTTATTACAGCTACTATACTAGGAACTTAAAATAAATTGCACTACTAGGCACTCTGCATGGCCAACCAAAGAGAAACCATATCCATGCAACAAAGAGTAAATGCCATAAGACAACATTAAATGTGAACACGAGATATAATGCAATCAATTATTTCTTTTCTTGTAAATGCACCGTAGTCGGTCTATGTCATTTGACGTTTGTAATTTTTAAGGCAATAACCAAAACACAATTAATTATTTTTATGATCTAGCTATATCTCCATTGTTAATGTGAAAACACAATAATTCAACATTTTGCTTTTGTCTTTTAATCCTTTGATGCTTTGAAATCTAAACCCTTAAACCCTAAACATTATTAATTGCCTGTCACATATTGAATAAAGAAAAAAAATATGTTAAAACTATTTATTATTATATATTATCATTATATATGTCATGTTTTACGCTTAAATAAAAGATATACTTTTGTCTACATGTTAATTAAATTCATAAGATTCAAAGAATTGTCAAAGCTTTTATTAGTACTTTAATTACTTATAGGCCCAATAGCATGTCTAATAATCTTGGCATTTTGTACTTTGTACAGATTATTCTTGTAGTTTTGTACTATTCTTGTAGTTTTGTACTAGTAGAGACCATTGTTGTACTTGTTCTACCATTATTCATTGTTGTTGTTATAACTTTCGGTGACATGAGATTTGAACAAAATATTCCCATGCATGTGTATATAAGTTGAGAATATTAAATAGTGCAAGGTTTTAATTATATTGTATGAATTTGTTAGTCCTACCCATTTTGTGCCCCCATAAAGTACATATCAATTGCTCAATTATTCTTGCAAAGCGAAGATCCATGATAGTAAAGCCTCTTTAATTCTTTTATTAGAAATGAAATTAGTGATTAATGTGCTAAAATTATATGACTAAAGCACAAACAGATACATTAATAAAAAGTTAACTAGGTTCAAATTTAAATATTAAATACATTATTCCTTATAGAGTACTACTTGATGGCTGCTTATATATATATATATATATATATATATATAAAGATTAGCAGCTTTTATTAAATATGAAGGAATGATATGCTTCATAATTATTGGATATTAAGGTGCTGCATTCCTGGTGCTTAAGTTAGTAAATAAGAAATCAATAAAATTAAGAAAGAAGAATAAGAAAAGAAAACAACTGAAAAGTAACATTAACACAGTGCATTTAGCAAATTAATTTGTTTAAACAAGGAGGTCTAGAGAGAGAGAGAGATTTGGACTAGCAGTTCCATGTCCCAATTAATATTTGCATGCAGTTGCAAGTCGTTTTACAGCAATTAATATTTGCTGCCTAGACGTGCGGAGCTCTACTTCCCTCGTCGCCGCATTTTATTTATTTAACATTGGTTCTCTCCTTTGACCGCTTGTAACATTACCAACTAAAATATAATTCAACTTGTCAAGAAATATTTATTACTACATTCGTGCATGGATGCATGCACGTGAGCTTAAAAAAAAATTAGAAATACAAAAATTAAATTACTGAAAAACAGATGGACTACTTTTTATTTATATCTCATGGATGGGACTCAATTATTGGTTTGATATCTTTAGAGTTTTACAGGGACCATATATATCAATAGTTCAGTTCCTATAGTTTCAGTAAATTGCTTAAATCTCAATTACAAAAAATATATATATATATAAAATTATAGAGACCGAATTATTGATTTAGTCTTTATAGATGCTGAACAGTATTTAAATGGACCGGATTAATAGTTCAATCCCTTTGAGCATATGCTATAATGACAGAACCAATAATTCAGTTCCTTTAATTTTTCAAATTGTGTTCATTAGTGTGCAAATTGTGAAAACTTAAAGAGATCCAACCAATAATTTGGGAAACGACTCCGCTGCTCGCTAAATAGGAGAGCAGGGTCCTGCTTGTCTAAATCGAACCATTCATTCGTGTTGAGATTCGTGCATTAAAAAATTCAACGGTTAGATTTAGACAAGCAGGATCCTGCTCTCCTATTTGACAAGCAACGGAGTCGGATCCGATAATTTGGTACCTTTAGCCTCTACCCAAAGTGACAGAACGGCCTAGAGGTGTCAATTGGTATGGTACGGGTCGGGTGGAGGTATTTTCATACCCGTAGCCATTAAAATTGATCTTACTCATACCCTATACCCTTACCTATTAAGAATTAACCTTACTCTACTCTACTCTTACCCGTTAATACTGTTGAGTAACGAAACAGTATCAGGTGAATAACTGATAATACTAATATAATAATTATTTTATAATATTTTATAAATTGAAAAAACTCATTATGTTTTATAAATTATATATTACTCATTATATAAGATAACTATTTAAATTTTTTTTCACTCATTATATTTGTTTATTGCAATTGAAATTTGAAAATACAATTGAGTCATAGTCACGGTGAAAATGGAAGTGGAAATGTGACTATATGAATCAGATTCTTACATAATTTATATTCCATTCTTACGATTGAGTAAAAAGGCAAAAAAACGAAGAGAGAAGGAAAAATATATCAAACATACACTTGGTGCACTCAAATAGAAAGACGTAGTTAAGAGCACTAAAATGAAAGAGTAAATTTAGATGCACTAGAAGTTGATTTGAACATATATAATTTAAGATTTTATAATTACCCTATAGTGTAACAGGTACGAAATAGTCATTACCCATACTCTTACTCATTTATTTAACGAAAAAAATTATTACCCATATCCATACTCAATAAGCTAATGAAAAAAAAAAACTTACACATACTCGCCTTATCGAATATGATACAGGTCAGATAAACGGCTAAAAAGACACCATTGACACTCTTAGAATGGCCACTTTTGTATGCCAAAAAAAATATAATCCATCCTTTTTCCAATAATTTTATTCTAATATTTCTAAAAATAAAAAATATTGCGTGAGCTTGGTCTCGCTCATTTCCGATTTCTCCGAGTCTGTGGCACATTCCATGTTTAATAGATCATTGGCCACGTTTGGTGTTCTCTGTTTGAAAATGTGTATAAGAAAGTTGCATTAATTTGTGGCAGGATATAAGCATAAATGTACTGACATGGTGTTTAGAGCAATACAATTCTGATTTGTTTTTAAATGTTATTTTCTAGAATTGTTTGTAATAAATAAGTGGGTATGAATATCCCCATAGAATTCTGGATTTTATTAGTTTTTTTTATGTGAGATTAATTTGTCTGTACTGGCACAAAGAAAGATGCTTAGCTTTCCTCTCTCTGATATTGTATTTGGTTTTATAAATGGATTTGAGTTGATATATATATATGCTCATTTAATTTACACATCTATATTAAAAATTCCCAATATCCATGTAATTTTAATAAAATCCATCAATTTACACATCTAACACCAAACTAATAGCATAATTTATACAAAAAAACCACAGAGATAGAATCACAAGTCCTACAACTAATAATTTGTATCCTTTTGAGTTAACTCAAATTTTGGGTTTAGATCCGGACCGTCTGATTTAAATCTGTACAAATATTAAATAATTCCGTGCATTACAGGTGTGGGCCGGATTAGACCGAATTCTGATCGGACGGTCCCGAGCTAAACTCAAACGGTGAATTAATGTTAATGCAGAGGATATGGACTCTACAACTAAAGCCTAACCTCTTTTCCCCACACCAGCCTCGACCAAGCTGTCAAAGTCGATCTCAGTGGGCCCGAGCCGAAACTTGTACCCGCTTTGCATCCACGAACTGACACAAAGGATTGGCCGCACATTCACAAAGGGCAAGCAATACCTTCTCTTATGCAAATCCTCGCCTCTACTAGTGAACAACTCGTCAGGCTCGGCTGAGGTGCCTTGCACCGCGAGCAAGTCACGAGCCATGACGGATAGCCGTGGGAAGCGGGCCGAGTTAGCTCTCCACCAATCAAGAGCATCAGTTGTCATTGCAGCAGGAGGCTCGGTCAGATATTGCGACAGTTCATCTTTGGTAAGGCTTATACTGGATCGGCGCCTTTTCCTAGCTATCTCCTCTGCAAATAGTAAGTGTTATATAGAGGTGGGTTACGATGCTCTTGGAAATAAAGAAGTTGTTTTACTTTCCGTTCATATATTCATTTTCAAAGTTCAAACAGTCAATCCGAATTGTTCAACATCATCTCCATATTAAAATGTGCTTCAAAACCAAATTTTTCATTTTTTGAAATATATTTATTATTTTTTAGAATTTTTTAAAATCACTGTTTTTCATAAAATAATAAAAAAATTCAAAAAGTGTGATTATAAGATACCAAGTGCTACATTATTATTTTATCATTTGTTTTTTTTTTCTTTGACTTTATACCATACTTTGCTCTTTACAATGCAGAGCATATGTGGATTATCTCATCCAAAAATGGCAAAACTATAATTTTCACAGGGAAAGCAATGTCAGAGTATACACTATTTTTAGATTCTTTTTATGGTATAAATATATATAACATTTAATTGTTAGTAATAATCAGGGACTGGGATAATTGACAGATTCTAGTACTGAGCGACACCACCAGAACCAGTAAAACCTCTGTTTGATTTTAACTCTTATAAAAAATGTTACAAAAAAATAACTATAAATGGTACAATGTACTTTATTAGGCCTTCACCTAACAGTGACAGTGACATTTTGTACTGGTAAAAATAAGCATATCCACTATTTTTTTACTGACAAAAGAAGGAATATTGAACTCACCAGCAAAAGAAACTGCATCAGTATTCTCAATACTACTTGAAAAACCTGACTCATGGGCCCCACCAAATCCGTTAGAAGTAATCACCATGAAATGGTTATTATTCTTGGAATATTCCCTCAAAAAAAAACCCCTGGCCTCCTCCAAATTCTTATCTGAATTTAACACATCTGGTACGAGCTCTCTTTTTATCCTCGGATCTAGAATGGCACACATGAAAGTAAACCCGTTATACACCTGACCCGTAAAACTGCGGGCCCGGTTGTACATGCCATCAGCTAGGGTTTTGAGCCAGTCCTGACAGGACTCGTCCCGGCAAGAAGTGATCAAATCGGCTATGTGGTCTATGAAAAAGAGCACAAGGCCGACTGTTCTTATTTTAGTTGTACATAAATTGGTGGTCGTTTTGTAAAATTGATCGAGAAACTGATGTAAAATGTTAATTGCTGAATATTCAGAAGGGGAAAGTGTTAAAGTGCACCCTCCTCCGATGGTTTCTTCGTGCTTCTTCATTGTATTGTCCACCGCATTTGGAGCCTAAGGAATTAAATTAAAAAAGAATAAAAAAAGAAAGAGAGAGAGAGAGAGAGAGAAGAGAGTAAGAGATTTACTATTTTAGATTTTACACCCTATCTTGCACTCCCAAAAATTTAAAGGGGAAGCATTGATACTTCCATTATTTTATTGGTAAATATATATAAATTATAATTAGCTTCTTTAAGAGGTTTATGAAACTCATCAGACTTAAATTAAGTACTAAATATCTTTTCAATTATTTATTTAAAAATCTTTTGCTTCAAATAATTCAGCATTGTAGCTCAGTGTAAAGCATACAGATGCAATTTCATAACACTTCTTGAACCATATTGATGATATCGTGCAAATGTAATAAAAATAAATTACAGGCAAACAAAAAAAATGCATTTACCTTACGCACCAAGTCGAGCATTGTGAAATCTCCATTCCAGCTGGCTGAAGTATCAATAGGAAATTTCAAAGGGCCTTCTTGATAAAGTGCCACCATTTGCTTGAAATCCTCCAAAGCTTCACAATTTGAATTCACCTCTATCACAAACTCACGGATTTTCGACAAAATTGGTTTCAGATTCACTAATCCACCCTCTAAAATCATTTTCAGAGCATGGGCCCCGCATGGTATATAGAAAAATGGTCTTTTTTGTGAATCCATCTGTTCCATCAGCAGCTGACAAGCATGGCCAGCCTGTTGACTGTTATTAGTCGTGCATGAAACAATCCTCATGTCAAGATCAAATGATGAAATTACCCTTGTAAGGGCATATAAAATCTCAGGGCCGCTACATGGGTACGCTATATGGCATATATCAAGTAGCACTTTGTGCATGTGCCACATGTCGTCGATCCAATGGCCTGTCACTGACATGTACAGTATCTCTTCGCAAGAGGTCCAAAAATCAAGTGTTAGACAAATCTTTGATGAGACATTTTGCAATGAGGCCCTTACATCTTCTTGCATGGATTGAAAAACTTGTACTGAGACAGCTTCAGCTTGTTCTCTTGGCCAGATCTTGGCCGTTGGATCGAGAAATTTGTATGAACTAATAAAGGATTCGTCTTCTAGTGTGGAGAACGGCAGAGAGGCATTGATTAGAAATTTGAGAAGGAACCAATTTATGAGGTCACGGTCGATTTGCGGTTTAGCCTGAATTGAGGACAGAGATTTAGAGGTAGAATCATTGGCAATGGTTGTATGTGGGCCCACTTCTGCAGTATCTCTTATCTGATCATAGCCAGGGTGGCGATTATTCAAGTGCCTCCCAAGATTTCCTTGAATTCAAATATCAAAGAAAGATTAAATTGTAAATAATTCATATGGATGGTTTCATAACCTTAACAAGTTCCGATTTACCATTGTAAAACTGGCAAGTAGTTAATACTTTGCATAGCACTATATATATCCTAATCTCATGTCACATTGCAATAATATTTCTTTTGTGTTACATGCAATGTATATAGAGATATCACATATCTTATGCAAATTAGTATAATATTTTAATAGCATTGGGTACGCAACCTCATGCATAATCCTTCCAATTTACTTGAATAAATGTTCGAACTCAACCTCACTATTTTTACTACTAAGATGTGGTATAAATGGTTCATTTTACTTTACTAAAAGAAATTAGGGGAAAACAGTATATGTCATGCAACTTTTCACCAACACATGTGAAGTATTTCTCAGTAACCATGAAATTTGATGTTTTCTAAAGAAGCACATGAAATAATGCTTTCTTAAATTTAATATACCTGTTGCGGTTGCAATAGAGTAACTCTGTTTGCAGAATTTGCACCTTCGAGTCTTTCCATCTGAAGCAGTTTCGAAATATTTGAGATAGAGCGATGTCATTGCCTTTTTCTTCTTGACGGGTTGACCCACTACGCTATTCCTGTTAGCTTTATCTGAAGATGTTCCTATGCCAGTATCTACGCATGGTACTATTGCACCCGATACCAGTGTCATGTCCATCAAACTTCGCGTCTCCATTTCTATTAACAAAATTAACTATTTCTTAAATTAATCAGTAGCATCAACCATCTTTAGTTTTTATTAGTATGCACTGGCATGATGCACCTTAAATAGCATTTTACTATTACATGTCAGCATGTAACACTAAATGAGTAAATGGTATCAGAGGATGTTTTTCTGTATCAGTGCTCCTCTGTGTAGATATTATACAACACTGATACAATAAATGATTAATTTATTAGAGAATTGAGTTAAGGTACTGGAATAAAAATCATGTTTGCAGGGACTATTATGCAAAAAAGAAAATTTCAGAGGGGTGAACTGCTAAAAAATATTCTACTTTATTTACCTCAGGTGGGGCTCAAATCTCCGGCGCAGTAGAGGCGCGGCGGCGCAACGGAGCAGCGGCGCCGAGGTGAATCTCAACTGATGGAAAAAACCAAAAAATGAACTTGAGCCGGTCGGCTCAGATCGGCGCGGTCTGAAGGCTGATCGACAAAAGAAAAGAAAAGCCGGCGCCAACGCGAGAGAAAAAGAGAGCGCGATGGGAGAAACTCTCACCAACGCTCAGCTTCCTTCTATACTCTGCATTAACGCACCGTTTGAGTTTAAATATGATCCGTTAGTTACATATAAGCGCGAATCATAAAGGATCCCGTGCATTACAATTTACAGGCGTGGACAGGATTGGCTCAGATTCTAATCGGACGAGCCAGATTAAATTCAAACGGTGCGCTAATGCAGAGGATGCGGACTCTCTCGAGCTGTGTGGCTCAATGAGTTTCAGTGATTGAATGGATCGGGTGTATGTAGACCATGAAGATTTAGTTTGAGTGAGTTGTAATGGCGTAGGAAGATCTGGATCAGAAGGGTTGAGATATCATTAGAGACGGCTCATCTGGCGGGACATGTGATACAATCTTTGCATATAGTTTTCTACTTATTTCTGTGTAACGAATATAATATCTCAAGCTTTTGACCTGCTATATAGATTCTTGTAGAGAAGAATGACCAAAAATCACACAATTATTGTCTACTACAATCTAGGTTTGGTCTGAACGGCTTGGCTCGCACCTCCGGATGAATACAAGAGCGAACATACTTTCTACGATCTTTTACAAATGATTGACGTGGAAGCACTTGATTGGATCATCTAATGCCTACCGTTTAATTGCTGTGAATTCCTATTTCTAACTAATGTATTACAACATAATGCTTAAAGGGACATTATATAAAATCAAGATACATTAAATTGAAGGGATAATATTAACATAAAATGTCCCTTTCATGCAAGTCTACTCCAAATAAAGCCACCAACACACGCAAGCATACAAGACACAAGAAAAATAAAATAGTGGCAAAAAGTTATAATAAAAGCAGTGGAGAGAATTGGAACTAAAGTATCTATCTATCTATCAGTAAATCAAATTTTGATGTTTCTTCCATGAACAAAACTGATAAGTTAGAAAGTGTCATTACACAAACACCTCACTGTGTCAATTATAACCTTATTACAATAGACTGTATCTCCTTCTCTTGTGAACCTCTTTATTTTGCTTTTTCGACTTTCCGCATATCGCACCGAGTGGTATAGTGAATATTGGAAATGGAATTTTGGTTTCTGGTGCACTGCAGAAATCATATGAGAACTTGTTAAAAAGTAAAAACATAGTAATAATAAATACATTAAAATGAAACTATCTTACCAGAAACAGTTAAAGTATTCTTATTTCTAATTCCTAGAGGTAAAATTACTCACTCAAGATGTACTTCTGCAGAGGAAAATTGGTGCTCCAATCGGGTGTCATATGTGTAAAACTGACATAATGGAAACCGGTATTCACCTGCTATTCAAGTGTCAGTATGCACAACGAGTGTGGCAAACGATAAGTGTTCGAATGGGGTGCAGGATTATCAAACCGGCAAATTCAAAGGAGGATATTTGGGTTGGCTCAGTACTGCACTACTGCTGGTTTCAAACAGGGACTGGAGAAATTTTTTGCCTGTTCTAATAGGATGTGGGTGCTGGACTATTTGGAAGGAACGCAATGCGACAATTTTCAGGAATAAAACTAGGCCACTGGAGCAATTAGCTGAGTGGATAATACAAGAAACCACATTATGGAAGAGACACTGCTAAGCTGAAAGTTGTGCTTATTTTGCTGATTATAGATGAATATTATTTGGTCTGTAGATGATCAAAGTTGGATGTAATTTATTTACTTGTAATATCTCAGTAGCTTCTACTGAGTTTTCAAAAAAAAAAAAAGGATAAACTAACCGTATTTGTATGGTTTCGATTTGTGATAACTCGAAATTTAAAAGGGGAACATCTTGAACTGCCGGATGATGTTTTACAGCGAGTATTCGACATCTCAGATTTCTTCTATTCATATATGAATTCGTCACCCTGAAATATTTTTGAAATAACAGAAATCCAGAAAGGAGAAAATCACCAATCCAGTCTGTAAAAAATTGTAAAGCAAGGTTCACTGGTACCACTGGTACATGTCAAAAAAGTATGTGTGTACCATACCAAGCAGTACCAGAAATTCTTCAATTAAAATGTCTAGTTTAAAATACAGAAAAGCAAGGTTTACTGGTTCCACTGGTACATGTCAAAAAAGTATGTGTGTACCATACCAACCAGTACCAGATATTCTCCGATTAAAATCTCCAGTATAAAATACAGAAATCACCAATACAGTCTGTATAAAATTTATAAGTAAGGTTTACTGGTGCCACTGGTACATGACAAAAAACATGCGCATACCATACCAAACAGTACCAGATATTCTTCAATTAAAATCTCTAGTATAACATACAGAAATCACCAACACAGTCTGTATAAAATTGAAAGGCAGGGTTTATTGGGACCACTGGTACCCGATATTCATTGTTCAATTAAAATCTTTAGCTAGGTAATTGATATACCTATAAAGAAAACTGGCATCATGGAGCCCCAAAACAAGAGTTGTAGCTCCAATTTTGTTGACAGTTGAAATTACAGAATCACCCTGCTCACCTTCTGTGACTACAATCTCCACCTTAGCCTACATCAAACACCATAAATTAATTAATCAACCAACAAAATTCATTGGTTGTTAAGTGTTATTGTTTATAGAGGTGTTCAAACGGTCAGTTCGGTTAAAACCAAATTAAAATGGTCAAACCTAATTTTATTAGATTTTTCAAAAAATCTAGCCAAACCAACCGAATTAAACTTGTCAACCAAATAGTAAAAGAGAAATTTAATTTCAAAAGGTCAAAACTTAATACATACACAAATACATTTAAAAATCATAGAAATAAATATCAAAATATATCTAAGTTGAACCAAAATAAGAGAGATTAAACTGAACCAAATATCAAAAACAGAAGTAATTCAAGTTAATATAAAGTAAATTTCAGTTTTTTTATTGATCTGAACCATATACAAACAACCGAAGTTAATCAAAAATTCAACCGAAAAGTTGAACCATTTAATCCAAAATTTGACGATTCCATTGAAAACCTCTAATTAGTTTTTACCTCAGCAATTCCATTGCAGAGGTCTTTGAAAGAGAGTGCCAATTGAAAAGCTTTGAGTCTCAGATTCCTTCTCTTATTCCTGGAGCGTACAAAGGGGTATATACAGAGCAAAGTTATACTGTCTTCGCAGCGTATGTAGTTTTGTACAGCCCACTGGAGAGCTGCCTTTGATGCCTCTGCCTCCTCTACCACCACCACCACTCTTTGACTTTCCATTGCTTATCCTTTTTTTTTTTTGCTTTCTTCTCTCTTACCTCCCCCTATACAGATACAAATGCAAATGCAAATGAAAAGAGAAGGGTTTGTGGGTTGTGGGTTTGTGTCTCTCTCCCGCTCTTTCAAACTTGTCGTCTTTTCATTGACTTGGTGTAGTTATTTGTTATACTCTGCGCTCTTTTTGTTTTGTTCATTCTTTTGATTTAAATATGAAAAAAAAAAATTGGACCCTCATGTCTTAATCCCCGGTTAACCCCACCTAAATTTGACACGTAATGAAGCATAATATATCACTGAGTCCGACTAGTATGACATCAATATCGTATGACACTAACTTTAAAACTGATTGGATAGACTTCAAATGACAAATCTAATTCGTTCAAACTGATTTATTGTACGAGTGATGTATTTACATGTAAAATTTATATTTTTTTCGAGTTATTTTAGTATCAAATTAAGCAGTCAAAAATGTTGAAAAATGAATGTATTAAAATTAACTTAAAAACTTCTACATTTCACCACTTGACTTGATACTAAATAAATTTGAAAAATTATAATTTTTTTATGTAAATGCACAACTAATGAAGTATATCGGTTTGAACGGTTTGGATTAACCGTTTGAAACCGATTCGATAGGTTTTGAAGTTGGTGTTATATAGGCCGAAATGACATTGATGTCATACTAGCCAGACTCTATATCACTGTATCTGTTTGAAATTAGCAGAAGAATATTGCACTTCAGACAAGTATGACCGTTGATAATTTTTACAAAGATAAAAGTGTCTCTATTTTTTTTCTCCCACTGTTAATATGAATAGATTATAGACATTAATTTTTCAACTTATTGATTTCTAGAAAAAACAATACTTAAAAGTGATAATTTTTTATATGTACATAAAGAAAATAATCTAGATTACGTCTAACTTCTAACAGTTTTATTTTGTTATGGAAGTTAATTTTAAATAAATTATTATTTGAAATTTCAAAATAGAGACACGAGGAGACAAAAAAATAAAGACATTACAACTCTCCTTATTTTTATAATGATTATCTGGTGACCACACAATTAAATAGAAAGTCATAATGATAATAGTTAACTATAAAATCAAGAATATAATTGTTAGCTGAATGATATACCAATTATTGATTGTGATGGTTTTTTGGACTGTAATATTTTTTTAGATGATTTAAGTATTGTAAGACATTTTAATCCATCAAATAAAAGTGCTTTAAGATAGAATAAAAAGAAGTAAAAATAAACCACCTCAACAAGCAGAGAGAGTAACGTCCCATATTTTTAAATTTTAACATAATTATCCCTAAATTATCTTCATTCCTCAAATTTTATAGATTTCTAATCTAACATGGCAGTTTCTATTTCAATTTAGATATGTCTCTACCTTGGTTTTTGGTTCGTTCCTACTCTTGTAATTTAGACTAGGCTGAGCCAACGAGATTTATACACGAATGCTTATGAAAATAATATAGACAAAATCACACAACAAAATTATAAATTTTTTCTTAGGTTAGTGATAAGACTTGCTGGAGTGTAAATTGGGGCTCCATATAAATTTTATTGAGATTAATTAAAAAAATATAGGTGATGAGCAAAGCAAAGCAGTAATAGATTGGTATGAAGTTCAAACAAAGAAATATGGTTTATGATAAAGAGTGAGTTGTTACGTAAGTGTGCTTTACTATTTTCTTTTTGGCAAGTAAAATTGATTACTTAAAGGTACTTTTATCATTGAAAAATACATCTTGCCCCCTGAGTATAAGTAGTGAATTACAAAGAAAAAAAAACTTTTAATTGAAGGAAATCTGCATTGATAATTGGAAAGGTACAAGACTACAAGTGGATTAGGTAGGTGCGCACGTAATTTCAATGATCCCATCACCTCATTGATGCTAAATTAATATTCAATTCAAGCCTTTAATACCTCTTTATACCCAACAATTAACTTAACATAGTTTTTTTTTTTCTCTCATTTTCCCTAAATAGTTTTTCTTTCAACATTGAGGGGTTTAATTGGCGTTGGGTCCATTTTTTTTTTCCAACTGTTTTCTTATGTGTACCGTGTGGCTAATTAATATTACCAACCTACATTTTGGCACTACGGAGTTGGTTATCTCTTCATTAATTAATTGAAAGCATAATTGCTATTTTCTCCCTCAACTTCTTGAAAATTTTGTTATTTAGCCCTTCATTACTTTCTTCTTCTTTTTTTTTCTTTTTTTTTGTGATAACATCCTTCCTTCTCTACTTGGGTACTTCCGGAACATATTATGTAACTTTGATTCTTCTTATACCTAATGTATATAAAAAAAAAAAAATTGGTTATTTGCCACTCTAAAATTTTCAAACCTGAAAATTACCATCACAAAACTATAAATATGTAAAATGTCACTATAAACTTAGTTAATTCTTAAATTTGTTACAAATACACAATTTTTATACTTTTTTTATTAAAAATTAACTGAAAAATACAGTTTTGAGATAAGTATTTCTATATTTCTCTATATACCCTTCAGACCCCTCATTATACGTATCTCAAAACTGTATTTTTCAGTTAATTTTTAATAAAAAAAAGTATAAAAATTGTGTATTTGTGGCAAATTTAAGAATTAACTAAGTTTATAGTGGCATTTTTCAGATTTATAGTTTCGTGATGGCATTTTTCAGACTTGAAAGTTTTAGAGTGGCAAATAACTAATTTTCCCAAAAAAAAATCTTCCTTACTCTGTCTTGGTGAGAAATTAATGTTTTTTTTCTTTTCTTTTCATTGATAGAATATAAAAGGTTATGAGGAAATAAGTAAATAAAGTAGCAAAACAGCGCATGAACAATTGGGTGGGGAAACTTTTAATACAACTGACATTCAATTTTATCAATCCTCTAATTATCGATTCGATTGTGGATTAATATTTCATATATGTTGATCAGCACCTACTGCTAAAGCTAGAAGAAATCTATATGTATAAAATGGAATTTCTTCTAGCTTCAGCAGCAGGTGCTGATCAACTACCAGACAACTTCTGCCAGGATTTCAAAAAAAAAATATTTCATATATGTTAATGTTACCATACATGGTTCGAAATTACTCCACCTTATAGTTGTCTATTTCATAAAATATTTGTTGTGAGATACTAATTTATAAGAATTCAATGATATTTTCAAACTATATTTGATGTACCATGTAAGTGCAGTAGTGAAACAGTTGAAAGAGGCATGCACCATTTCAGCAACGAATTCAGAGTGTAATGACCATCCGATCTGCATAAAAATTTGTGCGAACTAATTAAAATCCATACAATTTTGTTTCAATTTTCATACACACAAATTTTAATAATAATCATATGGTGTTAGAGCTAATTGTATGATACCTATCGGACCTACTTTTATCTCTTCAGCAACAAATAATTTTGTATTTTTTTTTTTTAGTTAGAGGAACTTTCCCACCCAATTTTTTTGTATTTTAAGGGTTCATGAAAAAAAAAACAATTGAAGAAATGTGTGCAATAGCACCGACCCATACCTCACGGGCTGATGCAAATATGCACTTTGTTGTAAAATATGAAATATAACACATTAAGACATTTGCATATGCCATGATTAAGGACAGTAAAAGAGACGCAGAAACAAAAACTTTGACGTGTCATTATTTGTGTGTCTCTACTCTCTAGACCTAGACCACAACATACCAATACTCTATATTAATATATTACCGCCATTATTAAAATTAGGAATTTCCCCTCTAAATTTTGAAAATTACGTATTTCTCTCTCTAAACTTAAAAAACTCACAAATTTATCCATTTTATTGTCTTTTATATTAAAACTCATTCTAAATTTTCAAACTACCCATTTTACCCTTTATTAAATGTTCCTCTAATGTCCATCGGACTCAAATTTGACTAAGAACTATTCCTCTAATGTCCGAACTGCTTTTAGATTTGTGCACACAAGATCAGCACAAATCTTGATGCAAAATGCACGTATATTGAAGAGACTTGCCCAGATCTTAATGCGATATGTGCGGATCAAACTTACTTTAAGATCCGTGCACGTTAGATCAGCACGAATATTGAAGAGATTGGCAGAAATCTTAATGCAATACGCACGGATTAGACAGAAGAAGAACTATTCAGATTCAAATTTGACTCCAATGAACTTTATATGCTTTTAATAAAGAATAAATGAGTATTTTAAAAATTTTAGAATGAGTTTTTAATGTAAAAAACAATAAAATGAATAAATTTATGAGTTTTGAAGTTTAGAGTTTATACGTAATTTCAAATTTTAGAGAGGAAAATACGTATTTTGAAGTTTTAATCCCCTTAAAAAATAATAGTCAGGACATACTAATACAGCAATACCATTTTAGCACATCTATAGCCGCAAAAGAGCACTAAAAATGCCGTCCAATTCATATTTGTGGCATGTCTGTAATGCCAACAAATAAATTCGTTTTATAAAATATTATTTAAATTTTACAATATTACGAACCCATAAAATTAATAGAAATTAAAATGCACTTAAATTAAGCACATACTTAAAATTCTCAATATAAAAACGTCAAATAACTTGGAAGTCCAGTGAATTAACATTATAAAGCACACACAACAAAAAAAAAATGTAACTAATAAATTTACAAATAAGAATTAGAATTAGTTGAATATCGCATAATTATGCAACTCTTTGAATTTAGACAAGGGCTTCAAGCAACCAAATCTGAGAACCTGCACACAGAGCCCACCCAATGAAATTCAATTCACTGAGCCCATTTTGAAAGTTAGCCCAAAGGACCCAATAAGGCAAACGACCAAATTACCCAAATTCCCGTGCTTCTCTCCGGGCTTTTTTTCATTTTCCTAATTTGCTTCATCAATGATGATTTTCAGAAAGAAAAAAAAACCGGGGGGGGGGGGGGGGGGGGGGGGGGGGGGAGCGTATCCTCTACATTAACTCAAAAGGAAATATTTTGCGTTAAGAAATATAAACCGTCCGATTTGTTTCAAGATTCGTACAAACTAGATACGCACTAATATTGAAAAGCCCCCTATGTCATAAGCAAGAGCCGAATTGGCTCCGTTTAAAATCAAACGGTTGAGATTCATTAACTCAAAAGATTCTTTTTTGAGTTAATGCCGAGGATACGCGTTCGGGGGAGGGGGGGGGGGGCGGGCGGGCGGGTATAACAGGGTAATATTGTCAAATTTCATTTTGAGTTTTGCTTGATGTATCTAGATAGCATCTTCAATTTGCATGTTTTTTTGTTTGTTAATGTTTAAAATTATCATTTTCTTTGCATAAATTGTAATTTTTTTTTCTTTTTCACCCTTGTTTTCCAATTCGACAAAATAACAGCCGGGAAATATCGGATTGTGGCACTGTGTTACAGAAGATCCAGGAGAGAAAAGACTGGTAACCTCCAGTTTACAAATACTGGAGAGGATATAATATTAAACTAACAAAATGGATTGGATTTGGCGCGCCTCGTTCACTTATCCACATGACCCACTTCTACTAGCAAAGCCACAAACCAAGGATAAAAAGAAAAAAAATGCAACCAAAATTTCAAAACAAAGAGAAACCTCAATTTTAAATTCAAACCATGAATCAACTAATACAGACGCTAAGCAACCTTAATATAAACTCTAGTATCCCTGTTACATCGGGAAGGCTTTCTCGTCGGGCACTGACAGTTGTGGGTCCCACACTCCCGCTTCTCCTCAGTCCATTCTCACCATTTCCGTCATTAGCGCAATCCAACGTAGATGATGCGATCAATGGCTTTCCGCAAACAAATCAGGTGATCACCGACTTTTGTAAAGATCCACTGATTAATCCCAAAAAGGCATTCTTAGATGTGTCAATAGACGGTGAACCCGCGGGTCGAATTGTTATCGGGCTTTATGGTGACACTGCACCACTCGGCTCTTCTAGATTTGCCGGGTTGGTATCAGGTGCATCCGGCATCTCGTACCGGAGGAAGGAATTTGTTAAAATCATGCCTAATTACGTGCAGCATGCAGGTAATTGCACTGACATGTGACTAATCAAATGGTTGAATTGATAAATTTACCAGATATGCAATCATGGATTCTAAAATATTAATTACATGATTTTTGCATACATAATTTTCCAAGAGGTCAAAAGGGATGGTTTTTCACTGTTTTGGAGACAGGATTAAGCCATAATGTCACCCAATTAAATTGCATCTTTGGGGGCTCTTGCAATTTGGTAAAATTTAGTAAATTTTTCTCATCCAAATGGCAAACAACTTAAATAGCTTAAAACCATTGTATTTGTAGATATTGAAATGCAAATGCCTCTTACATTTTGCTCATTTATATAAACTAATTCAATGCTAAACATAAACACAATAGTATTGGAAGACAATATATAAAGATTTGACAAATTCAAATTTTAATCACATCAATACATTACATGATGCTATTGTGTGCTCCGGCTGGGCCCCACAGGAGTTCGATCTTACGGAGTTGACGTGGAGTTGGCCCAGAGGACTGGAAGCGACCTATCACCGAGCAACAGCCTAATGGGAGAGTTGGATGAAACAAGCAAGAGGTGTCCCGGCACGAAGAACGTGTCAGGTTCAGTTGGGATAGTGATCAGAGACCCAAACAAACCACCACCCAAGCCGAAACTTGTAGCCCGGCAAGGGAGGCTTGAGATCAACCAGGAAGATGTCGGGTTGGACCCAAATGGCACCGAGTTTGTGATTTCTTTGAAGGATGCACCAGAGCTGGATACATCGACACTTGTTATAGGGAAGGTGATTGATGGAATGGATGTGGTTCAAAAGATTGCGCTTGTCAAGACCGTCAAAGAAAACACCGGTTCGCCTTACTTTCGGTACGTTTCCGACTAACATTTTTTTAGGAAACTGGGGGCTTGCGATGGGTATTGGACCAAAATCGGTCGGAAACCTGATCGGAACCGTCCGATTCACCTCAACATTTGTGTGAACTTAATTCACACGAACCTTGAAGCAGTACGCATGAATCTTAACACGAATCGGACGGTTCCAACCTAGCATCAAATTGATGCACATTGAACTCCCCCTTCTTCCTTTTTTGTATACTATTGGAAATCTTTTCAAATTTCAGGAATCCATGGTGAGCTTTGTTTTCCATTTGGAACTTTAATTAATTCCTTCAATTAAAACATTATATAACATCAGCATTAACTAAACTGTTAAAGCTAATATATATGATATGTAGTGGTAATGCTTTTATTTGTGCTCCTGAGTCCTGAAGAACAACAAAATAATGTAATCATCAGGAAAAAAAAAATGAGAGTATTTTGAATTTGGTATTTCTGGGAAACCATCAGAATTAGTAATTGGTCCTCTCGTTGTATAAAAACTACTAAATCTACCCTTTTTATTAAAATTACACAATAAATTTTATCTTCAGTGTTAACAAAAAAAATGATATTCTTCTAAAAGAAAATTATTTCATATTGATGTTTTGTTATTGTATTATGATTTAATAGGGTTGCAAAGTTGATAGGTGACAAGAGAGCAGTGGTTGCTGAAAGAGGCTTTAATAGACCTTATTCCAAGGTCTTGGTAACCAATTGCGGTTTAATAGATTAGCATGAATTAATAAAACCTTAATAACTTAATTTTTCCATCATAAATTCTTGTTCCCCTACCATTTTTTTGATGATTTTTGCACATTCCTTGTGCCGTTTTGTTATTACTGTTTTACGTTTTGTTTTAAATAAAGCAAGGCTAATATGTGCTTGCTATTCTTTTGCATACCTGTTGTAAGAAAGTGGATCTTTGATCACATGTTAATAATACAATGGAGATTTTTTTTTTTTTTAGTATTTCTGTCATTTTTTTATTTTTTATCCAAGTTCTTATTACATATAATGGAAGCATGCACAACATTTCACCTCTCAAGGACTGAATTGATAAAACAAAGATAATCAGGGCCTACAACTCTAAAAACTTGGGATCCTTCAGCACTGGAAGAGTAGACTGGTTGTGTGATGTTCACTGATATGATTCATGCCCTTATTGTGTCCCAACAGCTGGAATGAACAAACAAACGAAATCTTTTTCTTTATTCTCGCAGAATTCTCTAAATTACTTAAAATTAATCTAATCACTCTTAATCACCCTCTAAATTCACTCCTAATCACTCTCTAAATTCTTAGATCTACTTTTCTAATCCTGCTTATATATACTCATAATCACTCTAATACATTAATCATCATCTCGTTCCATGACCGGATCCGCTCTTCCAACCGTTGTCGCGCTCCAACAATAGGATCTACTCATCGTTGTATTTCGATCGAGATAGAAACTCTACGCTCCGAACTCCGATGATACCGTGCTCTCGGCTCCGCTCCGCTTGGTTTCCTCCCCTCTCTCATTCTCCTCTCTGCTCAAAGAATTAGAGTCGAGCGAGAGAGAAGAGAGGATGATGTTTCGGAGATGAGATATAGAAATAGTGAAGAGAACGGACGAACAGATGTAGAATGGTGTTGGTTCGGATTAGAGGGGACTGGCGGCTCTAGAGTTTAAAATTAAGAGTCAGATGAGTCGAATAAATTATATAATCAAAATTTGAGTTTTATCTAGCACATAAATTTATATTAAACATATTTGTTTGCTACAATTTGAACATCTTTAACTACAAAATAAATTAAATGTAAAACTAAAATAGAGTAGGAGAAATTTTACAAATTGTTCTACTTTCAAAAATTTCAAACAAAATATTTCTCCTCTAAAATAATTAACAAGTATTCTTGTAGCACCCTCATTTATCCCTTTCTACCCATCTCTATCTCTACCTCCTATTTACTCTCATCAAATTTGACACCTCCATATCTTTCATTCGACTTTAATGAGTACATAAACTTTTTTAAAGAATATGTAATTCAAACAACAATTTTTTTTGTAGACATGTAGCAAATTTTTTTGTTAGATAATATTTATCGAATGCATTTTTTTAAGATTTTATATTAATCTGCATCATGATGAAATTATTTACATAATTATATAGTATATAATTAGAAAGATAAACTTTTTTTTTAAATCTTGAAAAATAAACTCTTATATTTATATTTTACTTATTTGAATTGACAGTGTTTTATTTTAAGCTTTCTTATAATCATTCAAAAAAAAATAAGAGTGAAAACATTACATAAAAAATATGAATACTTTTGAGATATAAATAAAAAACACAAAATATGAGATAGAAAAATAATTTATCTCCATATTTTAACACACACAAAAATTATATATTGTCAAAAAAAAAATTTCAATTTAGTTATAATATAAGATATTACGAAAATGACAATTATCTCCGGCACTACGGTGTTCAATTATTAGATGGAAATTTTCCATAGAGTAGTAAATTTTAGAGTTGGGAGTAGGTCCAATGTCCTTTGGACCATATCTCGTCCAATGGGCATGTTAATCGTCCGAATGAGTGATCAATAATAATAGGAAATTGTCCTTTTATGTCATATGAATAAAAAAAGGAAACTATTTATTTCTTATTTATACACCAACATGTACACCGTATAAATGGAGGTTTCCATTACTTTTTAAAATTCTATTATTTATTACAAAATAAGAATGTTAACCAGTGGCAATTTTATTTTAAAAATAAATAAATAAAAATATAAAGATCGAGATAACAAATAAAAATCTAATTTGTGTTAATTAATGATATATAGTTTCTTATTCTTTGAGCAATTAACATCTATTTAATCTATTTAAATAGATACTTAAATAATTTTGTAAAGTTGTACTTCAATATGCTTATAGATATAGATGAAATTGATATAAAAATATTTTCAGAAAAAAAAAAATAAACATATAATTTGAAGAACAAATTGATGTTTGTTAGAACTTGAAAGATCAATGAGAACACCAAACAATTAAATGTTTTTAACAAAATTGAAGTTCCTTTGAATAGATTTGTTGTACATGTCCAGTTTTATAAGAACTGGCGTAAATAAATAAAAATTAAAAGTTAGCTCTTCTGTCTGAGGAGTGTAAAATTGTGTTTTTTTTTTTCTGCACATCTGCGCAATCACTAAGGGCCTATTCGGCGGACTATTGGGAATAGACATGAGCACGGAAATTGAACTAAAAATTATTGTTCACGTTGAAAAAAAAATTCAGTAAATTCAGTTGAACTGAATTTTTTTTTTCCACAGGAACAGTATTAAATACCCTTTGAACAAGAGATCGGTATAAGAACATCAGACCTGCTCCCAACCCTAAATTATAACCACTAATATAAAAACTTTTATACAATTGATCCCTGCAGTAAAAAAAAATTTATATGATTAATTTCCGTATGTGTTTAACCTCGTAGTACTTCAAAAATCTGACTCCGCCTTTAACTATAAAATTAGGTTTTATAATTTTACTGTAATAGCAAATTCAGCAACCATTTAATTAAGAAATATACGGATCTTTTTTTAAATAATTTTGGCAAGAAATATACGGATCTTATTCCCCTTGATTAGCCAGAAATATAGTGTTTCCAAAATAATTCAAAATTTATGCAGACAATTTAGTTTACCGTGACAGTTTAAATTTATTAAATTTTAAATTATTTGCAAAAATTTCAATGCAAATTAAACGATTTGGACTGACTTGGGACAAAATTTGTCATTTAAGTCGGTACCTTTTCTCTCCCTTAGATGTCGGATTTTAATTGCAAAACCCTTTTATTTTTCTAAATAATTAGTCTGCCAAATATACCTATTTATTGCAGCTACATAATAGAAATAGAAAATTATTATATCGTCATTATTGCCCTTCATTCAAATACAACAGTACATGCATGGCCTATATCTAGAGAACTTACGAGCGCTTTTGAGAGAGAAAAAAAATATATATATACATAAAATGGAAATGGCAAAGTTGATCCTGAATTCATTTTTGCTTGCATCAATCTACTGGCTTCAATCTCTTGTACTCACTTTAGCTGACAAACATTTCGTGATCGAAACATGCAAAGACATGGATGACATTGATTTTTGCTCGAAAATACTTTTGTCCGATCGCCGCAGCCTGAATGCAACCAGTGTGGCTGATTTGGCTGCCATAGCGCTCGACATAGCGATTAAAAGCGCAGATTTTGGCTTCTCTCACGCATCGGATTTGTCAGACAAGTACTCGGGTCAACCCGAAGAGGAACCACTGAACATGTGCAAGGAGTTGTGGTCGGAAGCAGTCGATGATTTGAGAGATGCCCAAACAGAGGCTGAGAATCAAAATTACAAGAATGCAGCAGAGCTAGCAAATGATGCGCAAGATGATGTCGATTCGTGCGAGACAGCCTTCGCAGAAAGAGGATTTAAGTCGCTTATGTCGGATGTCGATGAGCCGTTCCACGAGCGATCCGGCCTTGCTTCTGACATCCTTGATATGTTAGATGTCTCTTGATTCATATTTCTCTTTTATTATTAGATAGTTTGAGGCAGTCCTTGGATATGTAATTGTTGTTAGAGGCTATGTTAACTAGATAATTAATAATTTTAGTTTGAGAAATTAGTACTAAAAGTATGTTTTAATGCTGTATGCTGCTTATTATATAGATAACAAAAAAACAATAAATAATTTCAGTTAGATGAATTAATACTGAAAGCATGTTTTAACCTGCTTATTTTATAAGTAATTAATTAATTAATTAATAAATAAAGCATTGTGTAGCTATACAAGAAATGTAATTCCATTTTGTACATTAAATAAATAAATTCATTTCAATGTTTTCATAAAATAAATCTCCATCTCCGCCTTCAATTATAATCAATTAATCATACACTTTCTTTTTATATTTCCTCTCTCCCTCTCTATTAGCATTTGATATTCTTTCCATTTTTAGGCCCCATGAATTTCTTAATTAATCGCATCTTTAAATAAAAGGAAATTATATAGAAAGATCAAAGCATCCTTCCTTGAGCTATTAATTATTCAATATGTTAATGAATACTTTCCATCTAAGTTACACCTATTACAGTACTGTATCTCCTCTATATAAAACATGCCATAAATATGACCATTTCATAATTCATATATATTTCAAGTTAATCAATTGCCTCATTTGTGCATATCAGAAACCTTTATATACTGTACCAACTTGTAATTAAATACAATAAACCATGATTAACAACAAGTCATTTTTGCTCATCTCAATCCTTCTCCTCCAATCCCTCTGTATTGCATCGGCCGATGAAGCAACCTTCATCGATAACATTTGCAACATGACGCCACTTCCTGAGAATTGCACGTCACTGCTCATGTCAGACCCACACGGCCTCCAAGCCCCCACACTCAAAGACCTCATAATAATCGCACTCGACATGACAATAAACAGCGCATTAGCAGTGAACAGAAAAGCAACTGATCTGGCGAGACAATACAGAGGCGCACCTGAGCAAGAACCTCTGTCTCAATGCATGCAAATTTACATAGATTTCATAACAGGTCTTCAAGAGGTGGTCGACAATGTGCGGTCATCGTCTTTTAAAAACGTGTATGAATCAGTTAATGCAGCTGCGCATCAACCGGTCAATTGCGAAAATGAGTTCGCTTCTCGGGGCTTAGACTCTCTGTTGATTCAGGATGATGTGGATTTGGCGCAGAAGGTGAAGCTTTCTGCGAATTTAGCACGTCTCATCAAGAATTTTTTAGGGGATTGATGTTGATCAGATAAATTTTGTGAGACTTGAGTATTTGCTTAAACAGGGATACTAATGTATGAATAGGTTATGTTCCATGGATTTTAATTAATTGATAGATTACTGTGTGCCGAGAAATTTCTAAATCAAACTAGGTGGTTATTAAAAAAATGCAACAGGTAGTGATTTACTAGGTTGGTATTTAAGAAATTTTTTGTCAGGTTTTTGTAATAATGATTTATCAATCTTACATTGATTAAAAAATATCCAGTTAATTAAACTTAATTAAGAAAATTCCATTTCTTACCAAGAAAGCTTGATTTTCCTTGTGCTGCATTCAAAGAATAATGGAAAATAGTATCCAAAAGAAAAGAAACCCGAACGATACGATGCATGCTGATGCGCGAACGCAATTGCATTGCGAAATGCCAGAAAAATAAATTAGAAATTCTTCACTATTCATTCCTAGCACTTGTCAAATTAAATCCAAAATTATCTCTTTACATTACTCCTATGATCTAATTTAATATTCCAACCATAATTTTCATAACCTTTTCCCCTCACAAAAAATCTACAAGAAAAAAAAAACACAAAAACGGTGATAAATAGCATTCCACAAATCAGTTCCCTGTGCACCTTTCTTTTAAAGCTGTACTTTATCAATCTTTTCTCATCTACAAAACCATAACCAATAAAAAGGTCAACCACCAAAACCCACTGACCCGATAATCTGGTAACCCGAATGAAACCAAAAGGCTAGAATTCACATCTGGGCCTGGTCTATCCACCTTGTCTCCCAGCCCAAAACTTGGCCCTTTATCTCCTGTGCACTTTTGTACCCCAAATGGACCCTTATGCCCTTCCCTAATCTCCCTAGCATTGTAACACAAACTAGGGTTATTCCATGAAGCAAACCTCCTTCCCAACCTTTCATAGAAATCGTGAGAAAACCCTAATTCTCCTGTGAAGTTGTTCCCATTAATGTAAAGTGCACTCAAATTTGGCATGTTTGCAAGGTTTTGTGGCACATTTCCTGATAAATGATTATTATCAAGTGCCAAACATCTCATGCTCTTTAGACCCAACAAGGAATTCGGTATGGATCCGGTTATACCTGTATTCGACAAGTCCAATGTGGTTAGATTAACCATGTTGGACCACCCGACTGACATGAGGGTCCCACCCAGTAATGGGTTATTGGACATAAGCAAATCTTGTAATGAAACCATGTTTTGTAATGATGGCACCAAACCGCCCGTAAAGGTATTATTTCTTAGATCCATTAGGTTTATGTTTTTTAGGTTGCCGATCTCAGTTGGAAGGTTTCCTTGTAAGAGGTTATGACTCAGATCCAATTTCAGTAGTGCAGTGAGACCCCCTGAAAACAAATACCAAATTTGAGTTTGAAATACAAAATATATGTCAATTACAACATTATATTTCCAATATGCTTTTACCAAACCTAACCAACACCAGCACATTTGTAAATCTTCAAAATAGAACAACCTAAACTTATTGGTAAAGAAAATGAACATAAAATGTATGGTCACAATTTGCATATTATTATGTCATTATAACCCTACGTATAATACAAGCTCTCCTAAGAAGTCTGACAGTACCAAATAAATGGAAAGAAACAAAAAAAAGGAAAAAAAAGTGTGTACCTATAGAGGTTGGAATAGAACCCGTCAACCTGTTTCCGGAAATGACAAGACGTCTTAGATTCACCAAGTGACCGATTTCGAAAGGTACTTCACCCGATAACCCATTTCCAACAATAATCAATGACTTGAGGCTCTTGACCATACCCAGACTGGTCGGTATGGGCCCAGTCAGGCCCGGATTTGACCGGAACTCAAGGGTTTCTAAGGTTGTTGCTAACTTGTCCCAACCGGTTGAAGGGATGGTAATCGCCGGTTGTTGGTTGAGAGAGAAACAATCGAAGAAAGAGAGGCTCTTGAGGTGTGTCAGCTCAAAGAGCATAGGTGTAAAATTGGCACCCGGTGCACATTGTAAGGAGTTGTCGAGTACCGGCCCGATGCTAAGGGATGTTATGTACCATAATCCTTTGAAAAGGTCACATGATACACCCTAACAAAATTTTGAAAAAATGCAAGTTGGTTTAGTTAACAACACTGAATTTGAAATTTGAAGGATATATTTATTCTTAGCATTATATTCATTTAGGGTGATGTGCAAGGATAAGTTATTATTCAACAAAATTTTACCTGTGAAGAAAATATTTTTTTATTATGACTAAAATTGGAAATTTAAATTTTAGTATGTAAAGGGTATCATATTAAACAGAAGAAAGTAAAGGGTATCAACATTGGAACAATTGTTGAACAATTAATATGTAAAATAAAAAAACAAGCAGGTACTTAAATGAAAATCAACATTACTACTATTTCACTGAGTTCAAATTATCCTCAGAACTATCTTCTTTAATGCACTTTAAAGAACATTTTAAACTAATAATTGGTTCTTATGAGGATTATTAATTATACCATGTGTAGTTAGGTAAACTTGTGTAAAAGTAACTAGTAATTTGTTGTAAATTAACTCAAAGGAATCTACCTAATTGAAATGAAAAGATACATAAATAGCATGAGGACCACAAAACAGCTAACCAAAAAAGATAAAGCCACAGAGGAAAAGTCAAAGCAAAAATCACAGACACAGATTTCACCTCTTTACCTTCTCCATTTACTTCTTTCAAAAAAATTCAAAATTCGTATATCAAAATTCTCCAAAACTTGTAACCACTGTACTTCTTCAAAATTATTCATACCTTCTACTTGAGTATTTAGCATCAAACAACAATGAAAATACTATGCAAAAACTAAGTTTTTAAAACTTGTATATCAAAATTCTTAAAAATTTGTAACAACTTTATTTTTTCAAAATTATTCATACCTTGTACTTGGTATTAGCATCAAACAAAACTAAATTTGGATGGATACCTGAATTGGTGACCAACCACATGGATCCGGGTACAGACCCGACCCGTTCCAAGATCCACCAACAAAGCTCTGTATGACAGAGTATAGTGCTTCTTTCTCTTTATTCTCCATTGGTACCCCTTCGTCTGTTTTAACCAACATTGCGCCATTGTTAAACCATATGAGAAGTAACACCAGACCTTGTACGATGCACCTTCTCTCCATTAGAATGTCAGAGAGAGAGAGAGAGAGAGAGAGAGAGAGGAATGAAGAGATATTATAACTGTTTTGAAAGGAGTAAAGAGACCAACATTCTCATAGGAAAAGAGATTTTTTTAGTGTGTTTGTTTATAAGAAGAGAGACAAGATAGAGAGAGAGAGAGAGAGAGAGAGAGAGAGAGAGAGGAGAGAGAATAGTTTTGTTTAGTTTATTGGAAAGAAACACAAGGTGTGTTCTTTTCTAAGTAAGCTTCACTGCTCAAGTGCTCAGTTACTTGGAAGAGAAATTTGATTATTTGTTTTTTCTATAAGGAGGTGAGGTGATGGGTGGGGGTAAAAGAGGTGACGAGAGATGAGATGAAATGGGATTGCAGAGAAACGGGAAGAAAGAGGAAGAGAGAGAGAGATGAGCGTCTGTGCTCTTGCGGCAATTTATTGGATTTGGGTGTTCAAATCCTCTGGAATTTCCAATTGGAACACGCTGCAATTTTAGTTTGCTTTTATTTTTATTTTGGTATAATTAATTCTACTAAAAGATTTTTTTTATTGAGTGAGGCTATGGTGATGTGCATATTACAGAGTGACTAATACAATGGACTCAATTTTTTCTTTCTAAAGTTTAAATAGTTGATATGAACCATTCAACTTAATCATCGTATAATACGTGAAAAATAAGATTTTAGAATTTTTAGAATTTTTATACAATTTTTTTAGATAAATAAAAAATTACTTAATTTGAAAATTCTAGATAATCCACAAACAATAATTTCCGTATACATCTAAAAAATAGTAAAAATATTATAAAAAAAATGTAAAATGAGGAGGGATCCACTTACATCATTTTATGGTGACACAAAATTATAGTATTTATTTTTAAAGTTCAAACAGTTGATCCAAACCGTTCAATATATTTGATATATTAAAATGTGCTTGCATATCAAGTTTTACATTTTTTTTAATTTTTTTACTATTTATTAAGATGGATACAAAAATTCAATGGTCTGAAAACAAAGATATTGTAAAATACGTAATAAATAGTAAAAATAAATAAAAAATGTAAAATTTGGTCTCTAAGCACATTTTAATATATCCAACATGTTGAACGATTTGGATCGACTATTTGGACTTTAAAATTTTTAAAAATGAATAGTGTAATTTAGTATCACCAAAAAATGATGTAAGTGGATCCTTCCTCATGTAAAATTTACTCTCCAAATACATTTTCTATAAAGATTATATTTAACGGTTTTGATCTTTGAAAAATAAAATATGGATCAATAGCAAGAGTCAATCCATAATCTACATATAACCATAACCTCACATTCTTTTTATTTATATTTGTAACCTCTTTTCAAAATATGATTGCAAAATCTTCTTTGGTTGTCATTTTTTTATGATGTCTTATTTAAGAAATTATTCTATAATAACAAAATTTCACATGCATGTATCGTGTTAGTATTTTGTTTGTTTATGAACTCTTTATGTTCAATGTACCTCGTTTTTTTCTAATAATACAAAAAAAATGACTATAACAAAATACACTATCATTCATGTTCTATTTGGCGGATTTTCTTTTCATAGCATGTTGACAAATATTTTCATTAATTTCTATAAAAATCATAACTTCCATCGAAAACATAATTGGATTTAACAAAAAAGTTCCTTAAATTTTTCCAACAATGGAGATTTCATTTCTATGAGTATAAAATCAAGAGTGTTAAATAGGCCATGCTAATTATAAGATACAAAGAAACTATCATGCTAGAAAAAATTATATATATATATTACTTGTTAATTAATGAAAAAATATCCCTTTGCATGATTGAGTTGGCAAAAGCAAAAATGGTGGAGGTTGATTTAAGAATTGAGGACTGGATGGTAGATAACAGAGAAAGGGAGAAAGATAGAGAGCATTGGGTTGAGGTAACACAGTGACCAAGGGGTTATAATGGCAATGACTACAAATGTGATGTGAGAAGTGAGGTGAAACCGTGAAGAGGAATTGACTTGTTTGTGTCAATTTCTAGAGATTAGCGATGCACATAGATGCATCATTCATGGCATCATGCAAATCTCAATTTATATTTTTGTTGAGAGAATGAGCTGTCTTTTTGTACATTGTATTCTTGGAGTTCGTATCCTCTAAGATATCTCAAATTTTGAGTGACCGACGTGTCCGGTGTCTATTCGGGAGATACGGGGTGCAAACGGATTGGATACGGATCAATTAGTGATAAAACTATATCTGTTTTCGTTTTTATTTTTCGGATACGAATACGGATCGGATATTAGACGGATACGTGTGGATATAGATCGGATATCCATAAATATATACATAAATATTTTCATAATATATATTAAACTATATGGTATATATCTACTATTTGAATACGGATAATTAAAATTCAAAACCATATCCGTATCTGTATCCGCACGGATATTCAGATATCGGATATCCGTATCAAATTTTCGGATACGGATCCGGATACGGTCGAATATTATCCGATCCGTTTGCACCCCTAGGGAGAGGGTATTTGAACTTTAAGATTCGTGCAGAACGTATTTGAACGGTTGAGATTTTTTAGTAAGTCACACAAAATATGAGATACCTCAGAGTAATAGAGGTTGTCCGTTCGTATCTTTGGTGGCTCTTTTTTTTTTCACTTATAAATCACCCATCAAATCTAATGTCATATACTGTATATTTGACATATATGTTGATGATGTATACATAGATTTGAGAATACTTACTATAAGATATTATGTATCATCTTTCTTACACTAATTTCGTGCTTTCATTTTCATAATTCAATAATACGGCATTTCTAATTAAGTCACACTTTCACATTTATTTTGAAATTAAAAAGTAAAAGGATAACTCGTGATATATATATATATATATATATATAAACAAAACAAAAAATCAATAAGAAATTAGAATGATTAATATTGCCATTTCTCTCCCAATAAAGTTTAATAATGTTAATTAACTGGGCATAACCGTCAGAAGTTGAAATTTCGGAGGATAATGAATTTATTATAAATTAATTTAAAAGTTTGGACCGCTTAGCACAACCTACGAGACCATGAGTGCACTGAATTTGTGAAAGCATTATTTTCAAAATAAAAAGTTTGGTCCATGAAATTTTTAATAAAATAATAAATTAATCTGTAAACTTTCATTTTCATCAAACAGATTCTTCAACTTAAAATATATAAAAAATAAGTTGGTTCTTATATTTGTAAAATGGATCAATTCATAGTTAATTGTCATTTAACGGTGCATGCATCGACGTTTGAAAATCTAGATGCCTAACATAAATAAACTCTAAATTTGAAATATTATTTTGGATGTGTATGTATGTTATTTGTAATATTTTGAAGGTTTGAATTCCTGACCGATAATTATTTGAAAATTAGTAAATAATTTTATCAAATCAAACAATCTGGTCATAAATTTGATGCAAAAAATGAATACTAAAATATTTTTACTAAAACTTAAGGACCAAAATCTAAAACTTCCTCTCCCTTTTTTTTTTTGAAAAAGAAATACAAAAACAAGGATGCATGTTTTATAGCACTATAACACCTAATAACTGTAACGTTTCCGTTTGCGTTTGGATTTAGTTAAAGGTGAGATTTAGAGAGAGAAATTAGGGGACCATGCACGATGCATGTGAGTGCACCCAGATGCATATGCATATGCATATATGGCAGAGATGAGATGAGAATGACATGCATGGTACAATATCTTGTTGGCCATCATTTTCTATATATATCATTTTTCACACCATTTTTCCAATTTAGAATCTTCCATATAATTATGAATTCCCCCTTCTCTCTCTCTCTCCTTCATTGTTTTTGCCACTTTATCACCTCTCCTTCCATCTTACATCATACATTCATCCTCTACATTGTTTCTGAATATAAGCAGGGGCAGATCCAGAATTTTCGTCGGGGGACAAAAAAATATCGAATCGGATTTAAATAGCTAATCAGATTTAAACCTATTAACCAACTGGGTATTCGATAAAAAATAATACTTTAATTTATATTTTATAATCCTCTGACTTGTAATTTATGATATTCTGACTTATAATTATCAATCATATTTCAAAAAAATTATTTTAATTTTAACAATAAATTTAACCCGAATTACCAATTAAGCATTTAGAGGGGGGCAAAAAAATTTCCAGGGAGGGACAAAACCAATCAGAACCGATAAATCTTCACTAAAATTCAAAATCTAAGAGGAGGGCAGCTGCCCCCTTGGAATACACTGGGTCTGTCCCTGAATACAAGGCACTTTGTTTGGAACTATTTTTCATTGTCAGCTGGTGTTACTTTATTTTTTGTTTGTCAGCTATTTTTTTTTTTTGACAACTAACTATTATAGATCAGATGTGCATGATTTATGAATGTTTATATATGAGAAATAACTTAAACTGAATCAAACCTAAATAGCATGGTAGGAATTATTGATTATATTTATGAATTAGATAGAAGGTGTATGTATGTATGTATGTATGTATTGATACTTAATTGGTAGGAGGAATTAAATGAGAGGTGTTGGTAAGTGGTAACATTATCAGGAATTGTGTACCTTTTAAATAAGCCAACTGCTGAGACAGCAGACAGACCATGTTTATCCAACCCCATTCGGATCTCAATTTCTAAATGGGCCTCAGCCCTCAGGCTCACCTTCAATTCAATTTGGATCTTCACCATTTCACTACAAACTGGAGACATCTTGTTGAAATATATACATATAGATCGGAAATAGAGGTCTCCATTGCATATAAAAAAAAGAGAGGAGGTGATGTGGTCCTAATAAAGATAGCGAGTATACGATGAAAAAGAGCACAAAAAAGAAAATATCATTCATAAATCATAAATTTATAATCAAGAGACAGACGGTGACTTTGCAGGAAATTTTTTATCAATAGAAATTATAAAATTTAAATATGTAAAAATAGAAAGAGTACCTTGATTGCAATAAATACAGTAAGATCGGAGACAGGGACAGCGATCCATCTATTTATGGATCGGAGTTAATGACTCAGATCCATAATTTTATTTTATTTTTATTAAATGTAGCACCTTCCTTATAGAATTCAATATAATTAATAAAAAAATAATAAAATCATGAATCGTTGTCCCTGCTTCCAATCTTACTATATTTGTTGCAATCAAAGTACTCTTTCTATTTTTGTATATTCGAGTATTATAATTTCTATAGATAAAAAATTCCCGACTTTGCACTTCGGACTTTGGACAGAATGACTTGTGCTGTGCTAATTAACTGGCATGTCAGAGACATGACACACAAAGTACCGCCGCAGCGAATCCAGAAATGAGAATCCTGGTTTTTTGTGTCGCTTTGTTCGATTCAACACACATAACACACTGCTCACTTTTAAGTCGCTTTTTTTTGCTACTATATACATCGAGATGATCATCGGTTTCTTTGTTCTCTCTCTCTCATTCTCTTGTTCCGTATCTTTGCTCTTTTCTGGATATTTTGTGATGGTTGCATTTAAATAGATTTTAACCATTTTCAAAAGGATACGATACACACCATATAACAATATTTGCTAATAATTTGTGAATTGTTCGTTTAAAAAAAAAGTTAACAGATTTCTGAATATTTTTTTTCCCCGAATGCTATGAATTATTTACAGAAATTATTTTCTTAAAATTTCAAAATGTTGTAAATTTGTATGATTATATAAAGAATTAAACTTTTTTCCCTGTTAAACCCATACCTAATCATACATTTCATATATCGTTGAATTATACTCTTGAATTGAACAACCATGCTATTTGTAATTGATCTCACTGTAGGAGAGAAGGCGTATTATCATAGATTTTTAAGTAAATTAACTGCACAACTTGATTTTTAATGTGTCAAATTAACAAGAGGTGTTGGAAAATTATTTTTTTTATAACGGAAATAGAAGAGGTCGCTAGGAAGTGTTTAAAAGCAAAATAAAGAGAAAACTAATACCACATTTTGTATAATTACATCTCTAAAAGAAAGCTTTACATTAAAAACTAATGACTAAATCCAACAAGTATGTTTAGCGATCCATTGGCATTGAGATGATTTGCATTTCAAAAATGTACATTACATCCGCATGAAAAATCAATATTAACTCATAACTGGAATAAAAGTATCAGTTGTCGAAAATTGAACTTCATCGTAATGAAACTCATTTGCAATAAATTTGATTATCTACTAAAATTTGGAAAATCAGACAAAAAAAAGTCCTTATTATACCAACCATTATAGCTCAAGAGGTGCAAAAACAATTCTCAAAGATAATTATTTTTGTAAATATCAACTCATTAAAAGCAAATTACTAGATGGTCATAATTAAAAGACAGTAGGATTTAAATATATTCTTCCGACAGATAAGTAATAATTTGCTGATTTGGTTTCTTTATTATTCTGTTGATCTGAAAATTTGAGAATATTTAGGTACTATTTTTAGTGTTAAAGTTAGAATAATAATGTGGAATTTTTTTTTTCTCTTTTTTGTTGCTCAGTTAGCTTGAAACATTAAAGAGGAAATTGAATGTATAATAGGGGATCTACAAAGCTCCTCCTAGGACCTAAGCCTAGAAACTTTGCTCCAACAAATAATAGAACATGCAATGTAAATAATTAATAAATAAACAAACAAAAAGCACCAAAATTTAAGTCACATTTCATCCGTAGACTTTCCAATATGTAGAAACAGGATCTCTTGCGGCAGATGACGTATGTCGGTACGTGTAGCTGGTCACTGCAATTGAAATTTTGAAACAAGTGACACTCTCAAGTCTTTGATATATGGGTTACATTAATTTTTGGATATGGCGATTTGAAAATTTTCGAAATAATGTTACGCTTTTTTTTGCATTTTAATGTGGTACGTGTATTATATCTATACAAAAGTCAATAAAATTTTCAAGCATGTTTTACTTATCAAACAGTTCGAATTTTCAAGGATAGCAATAACAGAAATAATTATATATGAATTTAAGGATATTAATGTATATCGAATAAGAGACCTGGTTTTAATTTATGTCACTCGAAAATAAAATTGTTTGATAATTTTTACAATTCAATTTCAGATATGAGTACGTTATATATAGGAGCGGAGCCAGACTTTCGAACTATGGGAGTCAGACAAAAAAAAATTCTACGGAGATTGAAGATTAATTTGACAATATCAAATTATTTTACTCTAAATTATATAAAAAAATCATATGTAAATATCAAAAATAAAAAAAAAGGATCAATTGAGTCCCATTCTGTCTTCCTCCCTCCGCCACTAGTTATATATAACACAAGTCATCAATTGGATAGAATTGAAAATTCAAATAAATTTTAAGAAATAAATATACATCATATGTCATAAATCTGTAATAGACTTGTAGACAATCTTAGATTTTATATAAGTTCGTTGTGCATTATATATGCATTTATTTATAGAGTTCATTAATTTCATATGATCATTAAGTTAAATTATTGTGTAGTCATCAAGTGGTACCACCTCATCATGAGAACACTCCACTTTGTTGAGATGTGATTAGTATCAATTATCAAATAATAATCTCCAATAGAAGACAATATATTTTGTGCATACAGTTTATTATATAATGTTAGGTTTCAAATTAATTAAAATTTTCATATAATCATTGTCTAGTTTTTGAAGTTCAATTATTATCATGTCATCAAATGATACCATTTCATTAATGGATACTATAACTTCTTTAAGATTTGATCAGTATCCATATATATGTCAAACAACACATTCAAATTCGTCTATAATACTAAATTTTTTGCTTGGATTAAAAATTGTTTACTTAACTGTTTAAAAAAAGTGAGAACTAGCATTTGATCTAGTAACTAAGGCACATGGTCTCTATATGAGAGGTCATAGTTTTGAAATTCAGATGAGGGGAATCTTTTGTTATAATAATAAATGTATTAAATAGTTTGGTGGCTTGATCTCCAACCTTTACTAAAAAAAAACTGTTTAAAAAAGTCAATACTAAGCCGGTAAAAATTTCAATTATGTATTTTGAAACTCTAGCTATTTAAAAACTGTAGCCTGTAGCCTGTAGCCTTCTTTCTCATAAAACATAATAATAAGAAAAATAAAAAAAAGGCAACTTCATCCAAAGATGTTGTTCAGAGAAAAGACAAATTTAATTTGGCACTTCTTTGCAATAATTAGGTAGTAGTAGCCACTTTGCCACCTATCCATTTAACAAAGATGACAAATCTAATTAATATAATAGATTCAACTTGTTTTAATGAGCATCTGGAATTCGGAATGTCATTTATTTTTATGAGTTGTTGATGTATTTTTTTAGTTTTGAGCACATCTAAAATTTGGCACAAATGTTGTAAGTTTTTATTTTCTGTAATGAATGAAACATAAATGATAAGATCAGTAAAATTTATTGTGTGAAAATTAGAAAAAATAAATAAATAGAAGCTAATTTATCCAATTTAGTATTAAAATATCTTGAAGTACAACAAATATATTTGAAGAATAACTCCATCTCAATATATAAAACAAAGAGGAGGAAAATGTTTAATACACATTTATTTGTATAATAGAGAGAGGAGAGGACCACTAGGATAGTAGGATGCCTTTTTTAGTGTTTTTACAGAAGCAATAGAGAATGTTTAATAGCTCATGGAATTTAAAGGGATAAGATTTGGTCCAAATGGCTTTGGACCGGACACCGTCCAAAGCCTCTAAAAATCATACGATTAAAATCCGAACAGTCGATCCAAACAGCTCAAAATGATTTTCATATTAAAATGTGCTCAGAGACCAAAATTTATATTTTTTGGATTTTTTTTACTATTTTTTAAGATATGTACAAAATCAATGTTTTTTTACCGTTCAAAAACAATTATGTTGTACGCATCTAAAAAAACAGTAAATAATTTTCAAAAAAAATATAAAATTTAGTGTTTGAGCACATTTTAATATGAAAATCATGTTGAGCGGTTTGGATCGACTGTTCGGTCTTTAATTGTATGATTTTTAGAGACTTTGGACGGTGTCCGGTCCAAAGCCATTTGGACCAAATCTTATTCCGAATTTAAAACCCATTCTCTTGGGACCAACCTTTTTTCAACACATAGATCTACTTTCCTAGTTCCTACTACTAGGTTTAAGCAAAAAGATAAAACCTAATCCTAATCGAAAGATATAATTGAGTCATAAATTCTCCATTTTTAATTCTCTGATAATTAATGGAGGTGTCCCTCTAAAAACCACAAATAATTTGACATAAATCATTGCTCATACAGTGCCCGATTATCGATCATCTGACTCGATCTCAACCGTACAATTGAGCGTAGGAGGCAACGGCTTTGAAAATTCGTAATTAATGTTTTTTATAGTGCTCGTTTTTGCGAAGAACTCTACATAATGTAAAGTCAATTAGTTACTAATGATAGCTACTTAAAATATCAGCTATTTTATTTAATTTATAAAATATGATAAAATTGTATACAAAATTTTCAATCTTTTAATTATGGGTTAATATATAGCAAGAGAAAAAGAACGAAATAAATATATTAACAATAATAGTTATTTTGATTGTTTTGTAATTAGTTTACCTATGCTGCATATTAAATTAGGTACAATTTAAAAATCACTTCGTCACCAACTAAGTACTAGTAAAACAATTAAATTATCAAATCGTTCAATATAAGAAGTTTTCAAATTCATCAACTTTGATCCACAATCTATGGCAAATTAATGTAAAGAACATATTGATGATTTCACAGTTTTAATTTTGACTAGTATTTTATCCATAAATGTGGCCTATGAATTAAAAAAAAAAAAATTGTAAAGTGCACATGAGGCTTTTTATCTAAGTGGGATTTAATGGAGAAGTCCATTTCTAGGACAACAATAGAGAGCAATATATATAGCCTCATTATTCTCCATCTAGATCTAGAGTTATACATGTTGGGAACCCATAATATGTTGGTCCGAGGAGTCTCTATCCATCCAGGCTTTAATCTCTGGTGATAATAAAACTTTATATTTGTTTGGACTTTGGAGTTGTATTATGCCATTAGCCCATTATGCAATTAGGCATGGCATGGGTACCTAATTAAGCTACAACTAGTAGGCTGCTCATCTACTGATGTACATTTGGATTTGTGGGGAAGGGAGGGAGGCTCAGGCTGTGTTGTGTTTTTGTAGTATCTACTTGTAGGCTGTAGCTGCCTTTGCATTAAATTCTCTTACATTACATTCATTTTGGATGGCGAGAGGTGAGGCGCCGGACTTAAATTCCTTCCTTTTAATTATTGATTGAATAAATAGGTAGGTTATGTTTTTTTTGTTTTGTTTTTGGTTAATAACTATTTCATTAATCATGACAAAAACCGATTACATCCATCTGTTTGTATCAGTACATAAGTATACATAAAGGAGCCGTATTGATACTTAAAATAGTACAAAAGTACTCTTTCTATAAAGCTAGACAAGAAAAAAAAACAGAAAAACAAAACCGTGCTCTACAAAAAGATGAGTCTTCTGATTGTTGTACTCAAATTGGTAGATAGCGAGCTTGCATTGTCTTCTATGCTCGTCTCAGATTAATAGGTAGTGAGTCAGCAAAGTTTATTCTCATTAGCACAAATAGTGATGTTGTTGGACCACAATGAACCAGGGAGATCCATATAAATCTTGGTGCTCATATTAGGTTTGTGCCTGATTTATTCAGTTTTAAACACAACAAGACATGGAGAGGAAGAAGAGAAAGAAGAAAAAAGAAGAAGGGAGGAGGAAAAAGGACAACATCAACACATCATCATCAACCATAACACATACCTTATTTATGTGTGTATATAGTAGACTAGGAAGAGGTGGAGCGAATTCACAACACATCCATTCGAATCCGGAGAGTCGAGATGGAGCGAAGAGCGATGACTAGATTCGTCAGACAAAAGTACTTGCTCGATTGAAGTGAGGCGAGATAGACCGAAGAGCGGTGACCAGATCCGTTAGACGGAAGCACATGCTCAGATAGAGTAACGCGAAGCGACAAGCAGTGACCAAATTCATTAGACAAAATCATCAGTTCGTCTAAAGTGAGGCGAGATGGACCGGGTGAAAGAGGAGGGAGTGGGGCTGGGCAGAGTAGCTCACTGATCAGCGACTCTCAAAATTTCTTTTTTGAAATCGCAACAGAGTTTACTAGGAAGGGAGAACGAACTTCCCTATGCGTGATTTTTTTAATAGGCAGGTTATGTTACTATGCATAGTATATATTGGTTTGTACTATAGATTAATATTTATTTTTTAAAGTTCAAACATTCGATCTGAACAGTTCAATGTGGTCTCCATATAAAAATGTATTTGTATATAAAAAAAATTATATTTTTATGATTTTTTTTTACTATTTTTTATAGATAGAAAATCATTTGATCTAAACACTCTAGACCATTTAAAAATAGTGATTTTTTACCTACTTAAAGAGTTAGGAATCTATATCTTCTCCGGTACCGAATTGAGTACAATAAGCGTTAACAAACTTCCAGCCGAGCGATTAGAATTCGGTACCTATTTAATTATAGGGGGTCTGTTTTGAGATTCGTGCCATATTAAAATTGACGACTCAGATCTCATTCTACTCAATCAGGTAGCTATGGTCATATGCACAACACATACATATTGGTTCATACTTTGGATTAATATATTAATTTACAAAATTTAAATAGTAGATCCGAACCGTTCATGATTACCATATGAAAATGTACCAGCATATTAAATTTTACATTTAATTTTTGTTTTTTTAGATAAGTAGAAAATCACTTGACTTAAAGATTATAGACCATTTAAAAGTAGTGATTTTCTACATACCTCTGGAAAATAATAAAATAAATTATAAAAATAATAAAATTTTGTCTTAAAGTGCATTTCCGTATATAAATCATGTTAAATTGTTCAAATCAGCTATTCAAACTTTAAAAATAAAAATATTAATCCGTAGTATAAACCAATCCGCACTACATTGTTACTTAGTATAGCCTCACTCTTAATTAAATATATAAATAAATGTCCTCCTTTTTTGCTAGGGAGCAGCTAGGGATCCGAATCTGCTGAAATTCTGGGTATGAACAGTGTTCCTGAAATTCCTGAAATTCATAATCCATCCATTGAATTGTTTTGAGATGCGTGCACAGAAAAATCAGCTATCTTGAGATGCGTGCAAGAAAAATTTGAACGGCCGGATCGTGAATTTCAGGAATTTCAGGGGCTACTGTTCATGCATTTTGAATTTCAGCGGATCTGAATCCAGCAGCTAGACATTAACACTGTTTAATTAAGTATTTGTGCTGTCAATTAAATATACTTTTTTTATAAATGTAACTTTATAGTGTGTATAACACTGTTTGATGCTAATGAAAGAGGGAACTAATAGTGTACGAGTACTGTAGTTGTACCAAGTACTTGTAGCTTCTTTTGATCTGACATCTTTATAATTGGCTTTTATTCTTTGTCTCTCTTTTTAGGGTCTTTTTTATAAACCATAATTAAAAAAAAAAAAGTTCGGATTTCAGCATGATTAGCCGAGTTTTTACAAAAACCATAAGAAACGGACTGCCAAACCGTTTCCTATATCCTCCAGAACGGATTGCCAAACCGTTCTGGACTTTTTTTCAGTTTTACCCCCAAAAACGAGTTGCCAAACCGTTCTTGACTTTTGCTACAGTAATTTTTTTTAATTTTTAATTTTTATTTTTTACAGTTTGATTATAAAATAAATCATATAATTTGTTTGATTTTGTATATTAACAATAAGATTAATAGAACAATTTGAATATATTTTTTTTGTGTATTTTGACCATTTTATCATTTTATCATTTTAACAAATCAATTGATTGGTTTTTTATGTAAAAAAATCAATAAATATTTCCGTGAAGAAAATTAAAAGAAAATGTAAAAGTGAATTACAATAACAATACTAAAAATTTGTATCTCTAGATATTTTTTTCTAAAAAATAATGTCTCTGAATGATTAATGGACATATTTTTCATAATCTAACATCTTTTATGGCAAAAATCGACTCTATTTTAATTTTTTTTCAAAACTTATGGTTACAGAAACTTCTAAATCCTTCATGTAGTAGACCAATGTATCATTATTTTAAAAAATTGACCAATTAGAATACTAACATATTTTTTTCATAAATAAAACACTTATTTTATATTTTGTATATTAACAATAAGATTAATGGAACCATTTGAATATATTTTTTTTATATAAAAAACCAATCAATTGATTTGTTAAAATGATAAAATGGTCAAAATACACAAAAAAATATATTCAAATTGTTTCATTAATCTTATTGTTAATATACAAAATCAAACAAATTATATGATTTATTTTATAATCAAACTGTAAAAAATATATATATATATATATATATATATATATATATATATAGAGAGAGATAGGCTATTGTGCTTTGCAAAGCAAAGGGCCTATTGTGCTTTGCATTTATATCCGTTGGATCTGCTAAAAAGATTCGTGCAGATCAATGAGATCAGATCTTCAAAATTTCGCTAGAGCTAAAAAAAACTGACCCCTTCATTTAACTGGACAGGTCCAGTGAAAACGCCATCCCCTCCCCCTGCGTCTCCTCCTCTCTCACACGCGGACTCCATCGCTCCTCTCTTCGTCGTGCTCTCAGTAGGTGTCGCTTTGTCCCGACCTTGCCTCTCCTTCCTCGCAGAGAATCAGAGGCATGCACCTTACTTCGATCCGATTTGTCCAGTTTTCTCTCCGACAAGCTAAGTGAAACCCTAGAATTTGTATTTAGTCTTACAATAACCTGGTTGAGTTACAATTTTCTTTCATTTGATTAATTCAATACTGATTAAGCTTAACGAAAGCAAAAAAAAAAGAAAATTGATAGGATGGGACTTGTGCAAATCAGCGTTATGCACCAATTGACCCTAAATTATTCCATCTAGTCCAATTCTCCCCTATGGTTCCTGCTTAATCACGATCTTCTCCAGCTCAGATGCACCGGAAATCATTGCTTGTGTTAAGTTGAACTATGATTGCTTGTCTTATAAAGTTGTTTGTATGATCATATTCTCAGTTTTGATTTAGAATTAAACCCCAATAGTACCTTTCCATACTGAGCCTAAACTGTGCTACCTCTATCGTGCTTATTGATGCACTCCTCGCTGGTACTAGTCGATATTACTGCTCTATTAGATTGGTTTTGTTGTTCTGACACTGGTACTGGTAGGTATCAGTGCATTATGGTTACTGGTATACATGTATGCTACAATTAAGAGATTAATTTGTTGTTACACTTGCATTATGGTTACTGGTATACATGATGCACTCCTCATTTTTTTTTCTCTTTTTTTTACACTTGCATGTATTCTACAATTAAGAGATTAATTTGTTGTTTGTAAAGCCTGAGCTTGCACTTATATACTAGTGGTCCAACTGGTACACATACAACTAACAAAACCTAGCTTGAATATTACTATATTAGAGGATTTTGTTGTTTGAATAAACCATTCAAAAGCAAGTTTCAATATTAGTGGTACATACCACTGCTTTAACCGATGCATAATATTGATTAAAATCAAATGAGATAAACATTTTATGAACAGATTACGATTAAAGCAAAAAATTGATAGTAAAATAAATCTATATTGCACATTATGGATACCAGCATCCATCTCACACATGCACCTGTTGACAGGTGAACTGAAATCTACTGAAATCTACAAAAGCATATAAGAAGGGGGCCAAGAAGGTTTCTCTATTTTCTATCACACATGCATCTGTTGAAGAGATGAAGATAGTTGATTGTTTAAACGAGTATTTCTTGTCTGTGCAATCTTAGTGCTCTCTATTTTCTATCATATAGCTACATGATATAGGGGGTTGTACCAGTATTTGATAACGGGACAGAAATTTATCAAAATGGGAATGAGGACTCACATTAGCAGGGTAGCTAGGAGTCAATGTAATTTGTTACATTTTGTACTTTTATTTTGTACTGTGCAAGATTTTGTAACCTAATGTATTGTTTGTTATATTTGAGTAATACAAGTATGAAACCTTAACAACTGGGTCAAGTACCATTTCTCTCATAAATTTTGCAAAACAACCTTTAGATTTTTGAGTTGCGTCCACCTTCTCAAATGTCCATAAGCATGTTCATGGAGAAATTAGCAAGTTCTGCATATTTTATTAATTTATTTGAGTATAAAGAGTCATTCTATTTTTGAAAGGCATAGAAGAAAGTATCATTTCAATTTTACCGACATGGAACAGGAGAATCTTGGACAATCTCTGTCTTAGTTTACAAACTTCTGCGTTTAAATTAATAATTACATCTCATGGAAGACTTAAAGCAAACATAAAATAATATCATTACATCACATGTCATTTAAACAAAATTAAAAAACGAACTACAACTATAAAATGCATTACATGACTGCTATAAAATTATATTACATAGTTCTTTTTGGTATATTGTTTTGGCACAACACTCTTGCTTTGACATTTCTTGCAAAGGGGAGTCGATATTTCTGCCTTCGAACTGTCGAAGCATGAGAACAACTAATGGAGGTGTCCATGTTACCTACACAAAAATTTGCAAAATTTAACTAAATGGTTGCTAATTTCAAGTATGTAGTTCATATAACAATTGCTGAAATTTACTAACAAATTGCTATAATTGAAGTATGTTGATACATCTGCATTCTCATATGTACTTTACTGTGCTATTCAATATACATACGATACTTTACTGTTTCTCATATCTAGTTAAAAAAAATAACAACTAAGTCCTGACTATACATACATTTCTCATATCAATGCAAATTTCTAATTTCAATATGAATCATATAAAATCACTATGCATACCACCCTAGATCAACGTGAACTTCCAACTCCTCTTCGAAAAAGCCATTGCCATCCTATTTGAAGCAGGGGAAGACACAATCTCTGGACAATAAAACCATCTGATTGGTACTCATTTGCAATGATTAGAGTAATACTTAACCATATAATAAAACTAAGAAATTTAACATATCCATCTGTTAGCAGTTCAATCTTCAAACTTCAATAATCACCAACAAACTTGCAAAATATATGTTTAATGCATTAAAACCAATTAACTAAATGAAATTAATTACTCCAAACAGCTATACTAGAGAATCTTACATTCATTTGCAAAAAAATCACTACATGGATTCACTACATAAATTACCTTTCTCTAATTCCTTAACCACAAAAAGGGACGATGTAGTAAATTCCAGGTTTCTAACTGATTACACATTGAACTGGTACAAACATATACCAAAATCCAGGCTTTATCAAAACTAACCAAATAAATTGAACTGGTCAATCTGTGGTCCAAAGAGATGGTGGCGCCGACAGGAGAGGAGCGGGAGACAGATTCTAGGGTTTCGCTGCCCAATCGGAGATGTGGCGTCGAGATGGGTGTAGGGTGCTGCGTGTGAGACCGAGAGAAGGAAGGGAGCCGCCGTGCGTGAGACAAAGAGAGGGAAGGAGGCGTCGCGCATGATACTGGGGGGGGGGGGGATTATCGCGTGAGAGAGGAGGAGACGCAGGGGGAGGGGATGGCGTTTTCACTGGACCTGTCCAGTTAAATGAAGGGGTCAGTTTTTTTTAGCTCTAGCGAAATTTTGAAGATATGATCTCATTGATCTGCACGAATCTTTTTAGCAGATCCAACGGATATAAATGCAAAGCACAATAGCCTATCTCTCTCTATATATATATATAGTAGAGCTACCATGCTTTGAAAATTAAAGTGGGAGTTTTAATTTGCGCTCATATCTCTATTTCCAAAGTTCAAATAGCCGATCCGAACCGTTAGATGTGTTATCCATATTGAAATGTGCTTGGAGACCAAATTTTACATTTTTTGGAATTTTTTTACTATTTATTAAGCCACTTTGAAAATCGCTGATCCAACGGTTTCACTGTTCATTATGAGTCACCGTTGGATCAGCGATTTTCAAAGTGGCTTAATAAATAGTAAAAAAATTCCAAAAAATGTAAAATTTGGTCTCCAAGCACATTTCAATATGGAGAACACATTTAACGGTTCGGATCGGCTATTTGAACTTTGGAAATAGAGATATGAGCGCAAATTAAAACTCCCACTTTAATTTGCAAAGCATGGTAGCTCTACTATATATATATATACACTGTAGCGAATGTCAAGAACGGTTTGGCAACCCGTTTTTGAGATAAAACTGAAAAAAAGTCAAGAACGGTTTGGCAATCCGTTCTGGAAGATATAGGGAACGGTTTGGCAGTCCATTTCTTATGGTTTTTGTAAAAACTCGGCTAATCATACTGAAATCCGAACTTTTTTTTTAATTATGGTTTATAAAAAAACTCCTCTTTTTACCTCTTTCTTTTCTTATTTTTATTTATAGCATGTACAGTTCATTAATTTCATGAGTGTTAGAGAAATAACCTGTAATTTTTGAATAATTTGTTCAGGATTCTAAATAGCGAGTTATAGCTACACAATAGCTGTGATATAACTTTTTTCAAATTTTAAAAGCTTAACCATTTTTCTTTTAATAGAGTTCTAAATAGCTTATAACTGAAACAATAGTTAACTATAGTTGTTTTTTAGCTTTCGGAGATGACGCAATACTCACTATTTAGAACATTAAATTTGTTACATGACAAACATGACATGGTTCATCGGATAATGGATGTATTAATTGTCCCTCCTAAATTTAATCAGCCCTATAAAATAAGGGCACATGTTAACATGATTATAAAAATTAATTAAAATATGCATTGTAATTAGTTCCGTAGTGTTCAATTAGAAAAAAGAAGAACCATATATATGTAACATATATATGATATAAAGTCTTGGGCATTTTGATATGATGGTTGTAAGTTAATTTGATTTCAGGAAATGAAATGGGCATTTTGATGCCTTTTATAAAATATATATATATATATATATATATATATATATATATGATATAATATTATAATACAATAGAGTACTTGTAAAGGTAATTTAATGTCCGAACAAAAACATATATATAAACTGGTTATTTTAGTTTACAATTTTTGATTCGCTTTACTGTTTTCTAGGCTGCAACAGGTTGGTATAATTATATTTTGAATACGTTAAATTAATTATAAGATTGTTTGACAGCTGTGACGGTTATTTACAAGAATCGTCACTGATAATATTTTCTGCTAGTGGTATTAATTCAATTGTTATATTAAAATTGTAAAAAAGTTTTTGTTTATGATTTAAATTATGTATTTTTGAATATCCGTTGACAACCCATCAAAATATCAAGCAATTTAAAAATTTTAAGATCTGTTTTTATTGGTACTTGATCATGTAGTACAAGATCCACCTAAATGTTAAAAAACCAAGTTTACCAATTAAATTTACGAGGGTACAAATGTCTTTAATTTTTATAACTCCATCGAGTCCGACCTTTTTATTCTCTAATAACATTTTTTTTAAAATTTATATGTTAAAATAAAATCGTTAGATGTGATCGATAATATTTTCTCTACATGCACATATAAAATTATTATTTTTTAATTTTAATTTTATATGAATCAATAAATTAATAAATCAACGTCCATAATTTATTCAAATTGGTCTATTTTTGTAAGCTCTTCATACCAAATCAAAACAATACCGAAATATTATAATTTGCTACGGTTGTATATAGAAAATGATATAGATCATATATTATAGTTTTTGATATTTAATTTTAAAATTTAAATTATGATAATATAGAAAATAGAGACATAACGAAGGATTTTGGAACCTCATATTTATTATTTACATTTTATATTAGAGGGGGTGGGGTGTTTATGAAATGAAATCAATATAGGAGTTAGCAGGTAGAGAGGGAGCACGCTGAGTGTTATGTCAGACAGGTGCAAATTATAGCAGCCGCTGCAACTGCGTTTGCTGCAACTTAAGCAGCAGCAGCACCTCATACATATATTATATTATATATATGCTATGCTGCATTGAGAGGCCTGACCCTGAGGCCCGACCCTGAGGCCCTCTCTTTTAGGCGGCTCTCTTGTTCCTATTCAACATCTTTATTTTAACATATTGACAATATGTTTTTGAGAATCCGGCTAGTATGATATCGGTGTCATATGACACTAACTTCAAAATTGATTGGATATAGTTCAAACGACTAATTCAAATCATTGAAATTGATTTACTTTATGAGTGATGTATTTACATGTAATTTTTTTATATTTTCGAATTATTTTAGTATCAAATCAAGTGGTTAAAAATATTAAAAAATGAATGCATTAAAATTAACTTAAAAACTCACATATTTGACCGCTTATCTTGATACTAAATAAATTCGAAAAATTATAAAATTTGCATGTAACACACAACTAATGAAGTAGATCAGTTTGAACGGTTTGGATTCACTGTTAGAAGTCGATTCGGTAGATGTTGGAGTTGGTGTTATATAGGTTGAAATGACACTAATGTCATACTAGCCGGACTCTGTTTTTGATCTTTAAAATATGTGGAATCGACTTTAAAGGATAAATTCAAACTATTTAAACTAATATTCTATACAGAGCTTCATTTTTATAGAAAAATATTTTAATTTTTGAATTTATTTATTATCAAGACAAGCGGTGAAAAAAATAAAGGATATAGTGCATTAAAATACGAACAAAATCCTTCATATTTTGACTGCTTGATTCGATGGTAAATAAATTCGAAAACTAAAAAAATATATATTATATACTATGACACCGATGTTATACTTTAGTTTTGAGAATGTTTTACTCAGTTTCTATACTATGTATGAACAAACTATATGCACCCGGTATGCTTTCTACCAAAATTTTTTTTCCTATTTTTAGTCAAAAATAAGTTCTAATTTTAGAAAGATCCGAATTTGTTTTCTAACTTGGTCGATTGTTATTGATTCATCCGATTTTGATTTTGGTTTATATTATCAAACTTATAGTTTCCGATTCCGATTCTAATGTTGAGAGCCATGATTATGTGAGCTCTTAAAATGATTAAAAAGATTCGTATGCATACCAACCGGTTCGACAGTTATGGAAAAATTAAAGAAGGTATGGAAAAGGGGAGAGGGGGGTGTCCGATGACCATCGGACCAAAGTCTGTTCGATGGGTGGTTTCTACCGTCCAATTCACTTCAAGATCTGTGCGCATCACTTTAATATCTATGCTGTTTGCTTTAATATCCGTGCACACAGATCTTGAAGTAGATCAGACGGTAGAAACCACCAATCGAACACTGTTATAGTCCGATGGGCATCGGACACCCACCTCTCCCATGGAAAAGATGTCATTTCGACAGTTATCGGAACAGAA